>PVIA01000617.1:0-400403 GCA_004024845.1 Tonatia bakeri | reverse complement strand
TTGAAGCAGAATGCTGGTGTTGCTGTTAATCTAAATCTTAAAGAACATTTTGACCTTTAGACTATGTACGTGTGTTTATTTCTTAAGTATATAAGGTAGTACAAAGTCAAAATGTTAATAGATTCCTTTTTACTGCATTTCTGCAAATAAATTTTCCTGAAAAATAAAAGTAGACGTCACTGATTTACAAGGTCAGAAAACAGCCTTATTCACCAGTCTTTAAAGAATGTTGAATTTACTTGTTTATATAAAAACAAAAGAATAAAACACAATAGGAAATTAAGACCTAAACAAAGACCCAGAGTGCTTCAAGTATTTAGCAGGATTAATACATTTTTTATGGGTACTGTGACAAATTTTTGAACACAATTAAGGAATATTCTATGACCTTCATGTGTATGACTTCTGGGCTTCCTTCAATTTGTCAGTGTTGTCAGAGTGTGTCGAAAGGACGGAGTAAAGTCACTCAAAGCTTGGCCAGGGAAATTGATTAAGGATATTAAGACCTTAAAATGAAACATTTTGAAGCTGTTCCTAAACTGAGTTAGATCCATATGAAAAGATCTCCAGCAAATATTAAGTAAAAGGATGACGATGTAAAGAACAGCATGTATGCTGTGATTCCTTTTGTACACACAACACACACGCGAGCACTTATGCTTGTGGGCGCACAGACTAATTTTGGGAGGACACGTACATTGCTAACAGTGTTGGCCTCTCTGGGGAAATCTCAGGGGAAAGATTCATATTTCATTGTGGGCTCTTTAACACTCTGATTTTGTTAACGTTATGCATTTTATTTTCAATGGAAAAGCCACTCATAAAGACAAACAAAATGCTGATTTCATGCTGCCAATAAAATAGATGGTTTTGATGAAGAATGGAAAGATCAATTAAGTTAGTTAAAGGGGAAAAAGAATTACGATATTTATATAAAACTAACACACAGAGTTGTCTGTTGGTTATACGATTTGGAGTGATTGCTGTTTCTCTTTTATAGCATTTTTTGAAGTTTACAAATTTTCTACAGTTATATTTCTACTTAAAATAAAAAGGTACTATTCAAAAGAAAAAGAAGAAAGAAGAGAAAATGCCATGTCTTAATCTGTTCTCTAGGGCACAGAGGATGTGCAGTCAGAACGGAGTTTTCTGGAAGCAGAGAGTGGGCATCTGGATATTACATTTGCAGATGGACTTCATACAAAGCATATGGTGGATTTTCTCAAGGAAAATTGTTGCTGTAGAGGCACAAGTTGCTATTTAAACCTTGGCAGACTAGGTCTTTTTTATGCTTGACTTTTTTTTTCTTTCCAGTATGTGAATCAGGCATCTGCTTCGATTTTCTTAAAGAGTTCTCCCACTATTGAAATTATTTTTCATCTTTGTAAATATTGTAAGTTATAGAACGTGAAATTTTGATAGCTTGGATGGCCAAGGGGGATAATTTTTTAACTTGTCCTTTAGGGTTATTTATTTTTCTTTCTGCTCCTTAAGATGCCAAATATGTTAAAACAAGGGCAAAGGAAAACAAAACAAGAAAACACTATGAGCCAAAATGAAGATATTCACAGAACCAAGCAGGCATACACCCATTCAGAATAATAAGCAACTTCATTCTCGGTTTATCAGAGGTTATAAGTACTTTTCATGGAAAGTAAATGGCTTTATAAAGGTCAATGCAGAATTTATCAACTTTATTGCATGTTTTCTTTCTTTTCTTTGGGTATGTAAAAGAAACACAATAGAAGTTCTTTTTTTTTTAATCTCTTCTTTGAAACATGACTAGATAGAGCAATTGCTTCCCTTCCACCTAAGTTGTTCAGATAAGTTGTAGGTCGATTTTTAACACTAAACAAATATACCTTCAAGAGGCTCAAACTAAGAAACAGACATGAGGTGTGCAGTGGCATGTGAGACAGACAGGAGAGAATGACAAACATTTACACGGAAGAAACAGTGACAGATGTCAAAGGCGTTGCAGAAATGTCTTCACGACTTGTAATTGGCTTTTACATTGAGGGTTTGCAGCTGAAAGCTGTGGGAGACACGCCCTTCCCCAAAGAAGAAATCTGACCCCTTCAGTTTCCCATCCTGCTTGGGGGACAGAAATCTGTGGCTCTGCCAGTGCTCAGGGTGCCCCTGGGGATATTTTACAAAACATTAGTAACTCTAATGTTCTTCATTATTTAATGATCTAACATTATGTATCTGACTGGTAACTGAAGCAAACTTGAGAAAGTTGAACAACTTACAGCCTACTTAATGGGACTGGCTTTAATAATTTTCCTAATCTCTTTCTCCTTTTCTGCAAAAAGATATTTCATCATCAAAAGCAGCTCAAAGCTTTAAAATGAATTTGTAAATTATATTGTTTTGAGTGGTTAACTACTCTTGGCCTTAGGTTTTCATATCTGGAAAATAAAGTGACGGGGCGAATAAACTCTGACAACCCTCCTGACTTCGATATTCCATGACGAGACTGGCTTTCCCCTGGAGAGCCCTTCGCACCCCCCCCATTAAGAGAGCACAGGGATTTATGAAGTCATGGCAACCGCTCACACCTATAGGTAGGCAAAGGTTTGTCTAGGCCAAGGCTAGGCATATTTCAGTCCTCCAGCCAAATCAGGCCAGCCACCATTTCTATAGATAGCATTTTATAAGAACACACCCACACCTATTTGCTTGCTTATTGCCTATGGCGACTTTCAGGACACATTAATACCTACTAGCACAAGATGTCATCTGGCATGGAAAGTCTACACCTGGTACACTTGAAACCTATATAATATTATGAACCATTGTCACCCCAATAAATTTAATTAAAAAAAAACAGAACGACAAGGTTAAGAAAAAAATAATGCTTAAGTGTGAGTGCTCCAGCCCTGGCTGTCCTCAGTTCACCCTTCAGGCTGAGTTACCTAACAACAGTATCAGCCTGCTCGAAGATCACCCAGCGTGAATGGAAAAGCCATCCAAATCTTTCATGTAATCATGCACACAGTTGCTGTAGACCTCCGGGGCCCCATCGGCCCTCTAATAACGAAGGAGTCTGGAGAGTCTGTGCCTCCCCAGATTCAGCAGTGGCAGGCTGTGGACTCACCCCGGTAACAGATGGTTTTATTAGTGGCCACGGCCAGACACTTGGCTGAGGGCGGAGCACATGCCATTAGCGTCTGTTCCACTTTGGTGGAGAATAGCTGTGCGCACAAGGCAAGCTGGGTCTGAAAATAATTGACAGTGAGGGAGACAACACGCTCTTGGTGTCAACTGGGGAGAAAACAAACTGTGGGGGGAAGAAAAGTCCTTTCCTTGAGCTTCTAAAACAGAAAGGATAAGCCTGAATAACTGTGTTATTTCCATGGAAGAGGAAGGTCAGGATGTCTCCTAGTGGGGGAAAAATAAAAGCAGGGAAAAAGATGTCCACGAAGTGCCTCATGCTCAGTAAATCTGTGGAAAGAGATTCGGACTCTGGCTAGTTGGCAAACAAATTGAAAACACAACAAAACAAAATTCTTATCCATCTACCACTTTCCACAAGGAGAGGCACTCAGCTATGGTGAAGAGACAGCAGTCAGACAGCATGCAGTAGGAAAGACATGCTCCCTTCTCAATGGCAAACACGCAATATTCCTTTTAACCCAAACAAAGGGATATAAATATTTAAGACCAGGAAAGCAAAAGCCGGTAGTTAGCTATGGGCATAAGCATTAAAGTATGTAAAAGATTGAGGGGTGTAGGGTCATCCCCTCAAGCAGAAGTAGATTTTCAGGAATAGCATCATTGTAAAGCCCAGATAGCACTCAGTTTATTCCCATATTTGGCATGTGGATGGAAATACTGTCACCAGCTGTTTTGCGTTGTTGTTGTTGTTTGTTTGTCTGTTTTTTATTCTTTTTAATCAAGTTCTGGTAGATTTCCCTGGCTCTTTGGAACTTTCAAAATCAGAGTGTATTAGAGAACTTCACTGCAGTGAAATCTCTCCATCCATCTTCATTTTCTGTTGCTGGGTGACAAGTACCACACAGTAAGCAGCTTAAAACAACACAAGTTCATTATCTCACAGTTATATGGGTAGGACTCCAGGCACAGGTAAGCTGTTTCCTCTGCTTATGGCCTCACTAGACTGAAATCAAGACATTGCCTAGGCCTGCGATCTCCTCTGAGCCTCCAGATCTCCCTAAGCTTAGGTCTGTATAACCAAGGTCCACATTTTCTTGCTACTTCCAGATCAGGGGTCATTCTCAGCTCCTAGAGGCCATCCTCAGGTGCTTGTTACATGGCCCCTTCCTCTTACAACACAGTCATTTACTTCTTCAAGGGCAACAGCAGCCTGACTCTTAGAATGGTTCAACTAATTAGGTCAGGCCCACCCAGGATAATCTCCTTTTGGATTGACCCAAATCCACTGATTATGGATCTCGGTTATAAGTGTAGAACTCAACTTTGCCACATAAAGCAACCTACTTATGGGTGAGAATCTCATCATCATCACAGGTCCTGGTACCCCCTCAAGGGAAAGGGATCACATGAAGGAGCAAGAACCCTGGGGGCTATCTTTGAATTCAGTGTGATTCACTATTTTTTTTAATTGAAGCAAAATTTGTGTAACATAAAATGAACTAGTTTAAAGTGGACAATTCAGTGCAATTTAGTACATTCACAATGTTGTGCAACAATCATCTCTATCTAGTTCCAAAGTATTTTCATCACCCCTAAGGGAACCTCATACCCATTAAGTAGTCACTCCCCATTACCCTCTCCCCTGGGCCGCTGGCAAACACTAATCCGCTTTCTGTCGTGGTGGATTTACTTATCCTGGATATTTTTGTATCAGTGGAATTATAAAATATGTGATCTTTTGTGCCTGGATTCTAACAGTTGCTGGACTTTTGGGTTATTTCCATTTTTTGGCGATAGAGAATAGTGCTGCTATAAACATTCCCATACAAGTTTTTGCACATCTGTTAACAATTCTTTTGGGTATGTACCTAGAAGTGGAATTGCTGGATCATATAGGAAATGGCAAAATATTTTCCACAGAGGCTGCACCATTTTACATTCCTACCAGCAACATGTGAATGTTTCACTTTCTTTATATCCTCACCAACACTTATTTCAGTTGTTCTTTAAATTATAGTCATTCCCGTGGGTGTAAAGTGACATCTCACTGTGGTTTTAATTTACATTTCCCTAATGATTAGCAATGTTGACATATTTTCACGTGATTTTTGGCCCATTTTATATCTTCTTTAGGAAGATGTATGAAAAACAAGTCCACTGTTCATTTCTTAAGTGGGTTGTCTTTTTCGTCTTTTTTGAGTTGTAAGGGCTCTTTATGTATTCGGTATACCAGACCCTTATCAGTTGTCCCAGAAATATTTATTGGAGAGACTATTCTTACAAATTAGAACAATATCTTTGATGAAAATCAAATGATCAAAGATTTATTGCTTTATCTCTAGGCTCTCAATTCTAATCCACTTACCTATAAGTCTATTCTTTTGTGAGTATCATACTGATTTTATTACTCTAGATTTGTAGATTGGGGAATGTGAGTAGTCCACATTTATTTTCCTTTTACAAGATTGTGTTGGCTATTTGAGGTGCTCTGCAATTCCATATGAATTTCAGGATCAACTTGTCTATTTATGCAAAAATGTCCATTAAAGTTTGATAGGGACTGCAATCAATCTTTAGGTTGCTTTGTGTAGTCTGGTCATTAATAATATTGTCTTCCAATCCACGAACATGGGCTGTCTCTCCATTTATTTATTTAGGTGTTTTTAATATTGATCTGTAATGTTTAGTAGTTTTCCCCATATAAGTCAAGCACCTCCTTGGTTTTATTCATTTGTATTTTTGTACTATTGTAAATCAACTTGTTTTTCTTACCTTCACTTTTCGAATTGCTCACTCATTACTAATTCACAGAAATATAATTGAGTTTTGCTCTATTGATCTTGTATCCTGCAACTTGGCTAAATTCATCTATTAACTCTAATAGTTTTTGTACATCCCTTAGTATTTCTATATATAAGATTATGTCATCTACAAATAGAGATAGTTTTACTATGTTATTTCCAATTTGTAAGTCTTTTATCTCTTCTTTTTGCCTAATAGCAGTCTAGAATCTCTAGTATTAGCTAGCATCCTTGTCATATATGAGGTCTGTCCAGAAAAAGTCCAACCATTGCTAATATAATGAGAACAATCTGTGAGACATCAATGTACCCTTACATCCAAGGAGCATTCACTGGAATGTGCATATATGAACAATGATGATTTAACTGTACCAGTCAATGGGAGCAGTAGACGCTGTTGAGTGAGCATGTGTATTCTATGGCTATTGCACTTAAAATGACTGAGCTAGTAGAGTAACAAATCCTCATCAAATTTTGCATTAAGCTTGAACATTCCTCCACAGAAATGAATGGATAATACACAAGGCCGCAGCTATGGGCAACTGGCGATTGGCAGCTTCATCACCAAAACACTCCCGCACATGCATCACATATTGAGCAGAGATTTTGGTGAAATATCAAATCTCCCAGGTGACTCAGGCCCCCTATAGCCCACACTTGGCACCCTGTGACTTCTGGCTTCTCCCAAAACTAAAATCACCTTTTAAAGGTAAGAGATTTCAGACTGTTGATGAGATTTAGAAAAATACAACAAAGCAGCTGATGGCGATTGGGAAAACTGTGTGAGGTTCCAAGGTGCCTATTTTGAAGGGGACTGTGGCATCATTGTCTTATGTACAATGTTTCTTATATCTTGTATCTTCATCAATAAATGTCATTATTTTCATAGCACATGGCTGGATACTTTCTGGATAGTCCTAATGTGTCATCGCAAAGGGAAAGCTTTTTCTTTCACTCTTGAGTATACTGTTCGCTGTGGGTTTTCATAAATGCCCTTCACTACATTAAGAAAGTTGGCATTTATTCCTGGTTTGAGTGTTTTGTTTTTGCCTTTAATCACAAACAACTATTGGATTTTGTCAAATGATTTTTCTGCATCAATTGAAATGACCATGCATTTTTATCCCCATTCATTCTATTAGTGTTGTATATTATGTTGATTGGTTTCATATGTTGAATTGCCCTTGCATTCTTGGAATAAGTCCCACTTGATCCTGATGTACAATACTCTGAATAGGTCGCTGGGTTTTGTTTGCTATTCCATACTTAGGATTTTTCTATCAAGATTAAAAATGCTTTTTTGGTTACAGTTTTCTTTCATTCTTTATCTGGCTTTGCTATCAGGTTAACGCTGGTCTTATAGATTGAGTTAGGAAGTATGCCCTCCTTGATTTTTCTGAAAAGGTTTACAAGGGTTGGTATTAATTTATTTTTAAATGTTTGGTAAAATTTACCAGTGAAACCATATAGACTTTTCTTTGTCGCAAGATTTTTAATTATCAATTCACCCTCTTTACCTTTTTATCTATCTATTTTTAATGATAAACTTCTATATAATGTATCTGACACTTAACAGAGGCACTTTTCTCTCTGTTGCCAAAACCCTTGCCTTATGTATCTGTTAAAGCAAAACCATCAAACAGGAAACTGCATGGGAGTGAAATAGGAACTAACAGTTCATGCAGTCCCAGTCTCATGTGACTTGAAAAGGGAAAACTGGTCATTTGCCATCTAAAAATTGGGAGGTACAAAAAAATTATTATCTTAGAGGTATTAAAATTTGGGTGATTAGAAGATAAATCACCTATAAGAAATTGATATCTTTGTCATAACACTAAAAGGAAAACATAAACAATTAAGTTGTGAAAAATGGACAATTTTCTTAAACTAGGTCATATACATGGGTCAATGAGAAATGTCTAATTAATACATTCCTTAAAGACAAAGAAATTGTGCATAAAAATCTAATGTATGAATTTATTAACTTCTTATGAAAATGATATGAATTAGCCAATATAGACTGCAAGTTTAATATTGTCCCAGAATTTATACTCATGAAGGGGGCAGTATATATTAAATATTATTTCCAGAGTATAGAATAAGAGAGGCTTTTAGTGTAAGTTATGTAGACAGAGTAATTTCTTTGATAAACCCAATTATTGTTTCCATAAAAAAAAATGGGCTCACTCCTTTGAAAGGATTTTCCATTGTTTCCAAAATAACTTTTTGTTTGTTTGTTTTGCTTAATATTCCTGAAGCAGAAGGTTCTGAGCTCCTTCAAACACAGAGTCAAAGTAATGTTTATATAATAGATATCTTCCAGTAAGTGATACATAACACTTGAACTAGAACCTTATCATGTGGAATATGAACTTACTTTTGGAGGATGCCCTCGGTTTATAAAGGGTGGTAGGTGCAACGTAAACTATGTGTGCATGGGTGACAATGAGGGCAATTTGCAGGGGTCAACTGCATCAGAGAATGACTTTGACAACAATGATGATGATGATGATGATGATGATCCTACCCTGGAGGCAGGAACATACTCAGTAGAACGCTGTCCCTCTATACATTTGTGTTAAACATGGGTGAATCACTCAATCTCTCAGCCTTAATTTTCTTTCCTCTAATATTAGGGTAAGAGTGTTCACCTGCCCACTGGGCAGATTAAGAACATAATGCCTATGAAATGCTTTGTAAGCCAGCAGACTGAAGCAAAGGTAAGTTCTGAAGGATCTGTGTGCAAGTGATTGATTGGCAATTATTCCCAAGAGAAACAGGGGGCCAGGGAAGCAGGACAGGAAAGGGGCAGAAGAGAGGGAAGGGTGGGAATTTAGGCAATCTTGACCCTGCTGGATGCTGGAGTTTCAATTACGTCAGAGTTTGCCTCCCCTCAAGACATGCTACAGGTCATTGCTAAGGGACCACCTTGTGATATAAAAACTCTTCAGACACTCAAGTTCTCTGTACATGTGAGCAAACCAACTCTGGAAACTTAAAGACGGTCCTCTGAAGAGAGGTACAGATACAGATGGAATCTTAGAAGCACAGCGCCAAATGTGAGAGAGAGAGGAATGAGTGCTTAAATGGTGTAACTGATCTGCCAGGATCTGGGTGGACCGAGAGTGTCTACTATAACCATATTTCTTAACATTTAGTTTCCTTCCCAGATTTTCATTTTTAGTAGTTTTTTAAAAGACATTTGTCTAGACACAGCATTTTTTTTCTGTGTAAGAGGAGATAGATTCACTACTATTTAAAATCAAGATGCTTTAAAAACTGTGCAAATCAGTTATGGCTCCAGAATTCAGCATAAAGCATAAATATTCCATTAAAAATAGCCTATCCAAATACTTTAATTTTCAGCTTCATTTTAAAAATATCATTTTTCTTTAAAATCTTAGAGAATAAATGTGGAAAAATTTGAGAAAATGTCCATGTTTGTTCTAGTACATAAAAGATACATGCAGCACCTGTCATAATTCAAATAAAATGTAACTTCTCCAGACAGCACATGCAGAAACAAAAGCACTTTTCTCAGGCTTCACCATTTCTCAGGCTTCTTGATATTGGACAAATTCAAGTCATTTTTGAATATCTCCATATGAGACACAGTTTGCACAGAATCATTTATCCCAAGAGTCTTCGAGAGCAAACTGGAGGCTGGGGAAACATCTTAACAGGCCCCGTGGGATAATTAATCACGGCTCATTTTGGAACTGCACTCAGCATCTGTGGCACTTTCACTTGAGAATAAAAAATTCAGTATTCTTCAGCCTCAATAGGAATATTGTCAAGTTCTATAGAGGTTTGTTTCATGTTTTGACAATGAAGGGATCTCTGCTAGAGGTATTTCAACTCACTGAAAAACAGAATTAAGGAGTTTTATAAAGGTGTAAATTATTGTAGTTGAAAATGTGCACTGTCACAGGGCAAATTAAACCTGCTGTACAGTTTTATCCACAATAAAACATTTGGATACATGACTAAATTAAAATGTGTTTGATGAGTTTGTTCCAGTAAACAAAAACTATTTTTTTATACCACATGCCTATTGTTCACAATGATTGTCCTCTATGAATTTTTAACTTGTTTTCTTACATGATGAAATGTCACTGCCATCCTGAATTGCAAAGGCTAAATAGGTCTCTATTTTCAGGTTATAATTTAAATGAACTCACATTTGGTGATAGCAACGGTTACCAGCAGAGAGTAAGGTTTTTAAAAAATCAATCGGATGAAAAATTAAGCAAATCTATCCCCAGGAAGTACTTCAGCTTCTCCAGGAAATGCAGACTGACTATGATTAAGAGGTGATTCAAAGTAGAGGAAGTGATATTTCTTGTTCATTTGACATGTCTTTCCCAAGGTGGAGCCCTCCAGTGTGTGGAAGTGCCTGGGTCCAACCTGAAGTCCAGAGTGCGAATCCCTCCTGCTTCAGAGCTGTTCATCCCTGGGCAATTCATTTTAGTATCATCTGCCTTCAGAGTCTTCATCAATGACTTAATTTAAATTGTTTTTAATTCTTTATTTATATTAGCTTCTTAATTTTATAGATGATTAAACAGCATCAAAGAGGTTAAATAATTTGCTTAATGTCATAAATGATGAAGGTGGGTCTACTGCAGTTCACTATCCTATTTGTATTGTTTTTCACTGTCTTATCCTTTTGACTTCTATCCCTTTGTTGCTAGGAAAAAAATACTTGAAAAATCAATCTTAATAACAAAATTTAATAGTTATCATTATTTCTTCTTTGAGAAATTAAAGTTTAAACAAGAAAACTCTAGAAGAGCTTAGACCAGAGTATGCCATTCACTATAATAACTAGTCACATGTTGCATTTCAATTGAAGTAAATCCAAAAAACCCCAAACTACAAATTCCTCAGTTTCAAGAGTCATATTTCAAGTTCTCAATAGCCACATGTGGCTCCTGGCTACCACAATTGAAAGCACAAATAAAGAATATTTTTATCATCACAGAAAATTCTATTGGAAAATGCTGGTTAAATTCTAGATCCAAGACTGCCTACATTGTATTTGATAGTCACTAATGTTTTATCTGGGTTCTTTTTCTTACTCATGGGCATGGTATTTTGGCTTACTTTTATAACAATATATAGCAGTGTTCATCTTTGAGTATTTTGTCAGGTATGTGGCAGCATAAAAATCATATCACAAAATAACAGATAAGCCAAGGGGTTTCAAAATAAGACATTGTCTCTCATTGTTTGAGAAGCTTGGAAGACAGTGCTAAAATTCAAACTTCAGACAAGGCGCAGCGTAGAGTCTTCTATGGACAAGAAATAAAATGAGTTAGATACCACACATTAAGACACTCCATGACTACTAGGTGTTCCCACTATTTGTCTTTTATTTGTTTTTACATTAAGGGAAATACATGTAACCAAAGCAAGTGCCACCTTGAACAGAAACAACAATTTGATTCTTATTGATACTTGGAGATAGAGTGGGAAAAGATGGATCTGATCATCATGAGGGTTGCTCATACTACACAGCAGGTTTCTATTTCCAAGCTCAGAGAAAGACTATCCTAACAGCCTTTTGCTCCTTGGACCATCTCCACCCATTTGTATGAAGGATGTGGAGAAACAGTACCAGGTACAGATAACATAAGAGAAGGCCGTCCGTTGAGTGGCATTAAAAATTTTGATGATTGTATCTAAATTAAATCAATTCTAATTAGGGCTGTGTGTGTATGTATGTGCATGTATGTGTGTGTGGGAGAGAGAGAGAGAGCACCTGCATGCCTGTATAAGTGATGTGTGTAAATATATTGTAAATTTGGGTGTAAACATCGGTGTTTAGGTATGGAAATAGGTCACTGGCAGTTTTCACTGTGTGAGCTAAAATAAAAATATTGCTGATTCTCACTGATTTCTGGTCATAGGTGACAAATCCATAAATGAATATTGCCCACTCAATCCAAGTCAAACAACCTGCTTGTGATTAGAAGAAATAACAAAAGACCATTCTGTGAAATAGAGATTTGTCTCCAAGCATATGACTCCCTCATGGAGAACAGTTTTTTCATTTATGAATTGAATAAGCTGAACAATCTTGGGCCACCCCACCTCTGACACTCAAATTCTGCCCTCTAACATAACTTCCTCAGAGTTGGGAGGAGTACAGTAGGAGCTACAAGACCAGGAGGCTGGACTTAACCTTTGCCTCTCCCATCTGTCAAGTGGTGATGCTAATGAGCAGCGAAGTGACCATAATGAAGAAATGGGGAAAGAATGGGCAGTTGCTTGGAGCTTGGGACCTCATAGAAACAGAAACTTTTTTTTCTGGATAATTTTTATTTGGCTAAAATGCCTGCTACATGCCCCTTCCATTTACCTCCCATACACCATAGATGGAAATCTGGAAGAGGTCACTTTCGATGTTTTGGAAAACATAAAAATATAATGTCTATAAGTAGACAGCACTTGAATACACAGTCTTGCATATACCCTTGCTCTCATTTGCCCTGCACAATTGATATGCGTGCAAGCCAAACAGCAAAGCATGCTTGTTTGTCTAATACTCAGAGGTGCCTTCTATTCTTCCTTCCTTGCTTCCTTCAATCTTCTGTTCTCCCTTCCCTTCTTCCTCTTTTATTTATTTATTTTTTATACCAATCTAAACTCCTTTTGCGCTCGGTACCTGGAAAGAGAATGTTATGACACAGGTGTTCAATAACACTTATGTTGATACCAATTCCAACACAATTTTATCAAGACTTTTGCTCATTTCCTGTATAAAATACTATCAAAATCACCAGAAACCCCCTTTAATAATTCTTATTTACCAAGTGCGCTGTACCACCCATTTGACTTTTAAAGTCAACTTCCTCTATTAAATGTAATTCTATCATTTTGTACTAGTTAATTAGGACCAAAAGAAATTATATGAACTAGAGAGAGCTATAATTTTTAAATGAACTCATAAGAATTTTTATCTTCCTTTATTAGTGGTTTCTCAACTTTCCATTGGAAAACTTAGCTAAGCCTCTTTCCGAAAACAATATACAAACCCTAGCATGTTCCCCTCGACCTGAAGATGAATTGTAATGCTAGAAACCTGAGTATCTATATGTTCTCAAGGCATCAACAGTAATTCTTACAATGGGAACCAAGACTGGAAACCATTAATTTATATTCAGCATGGACATTTCATTGTCCATGTGTGCTTTTTCTGATATCAATGCCAACCTCCCTCCTATTTCTCTGATGTGAATCTAGCCCACTGCGTAGTCCACACTACTGTGGGGAACCAGGAGAACAAGAAAGGCAAAAGGATTTAGATTAGCACTGGCCAATAAAAATACAGTGCTGTTCACATGTGTACCTTTCAATTTTCTAGAAGTCACATTTTCAAAAGTAAAGAAATAATTGACACTAATTTTAATCATATATTTCACATAATATATCTAAAACATTATTTCAATATGTGAATAATACAAAATTATAGCTATTTTATTTTTCTTTTTAGAACAAAGTCTTTGAAGTATAATTTACACCCAGAGCATTTATACCTGGGGACACAGATTATAAAAATAATATGGCCTGACTTTGGAGTTTCATCTAGATATTTTCATTGTATAAAAAAATAGTATCGAGCCCTGGCTGGTGTAGCTCAGTAGATTGAGTATGGGCCTGTGAACCCAAGGGTTGCTGGTTTCATTCCCAGTCAGGGCACATGCCTGGGTTGCAGGCCAGGTCCAGGTTGCAGCAGGGGGCCATGCAAGAGGCAACCACACATTGATGTTTCTTTCTCTTTCTCCTTCCCATCCTCTCTCTAAAAATACATAAAATGTTTAAAAAATAGTATTGAGTTAAGAAATAAAATAGAAAATATATTCTAACAATCATTAGTAGGTGTTAAGTATTAATTTTTTTAATCCTTACCCAAGGATATGTTGATTTAGACAGAGAGCAAGGAAGGAGAGAGAGACAGAGAAAGAAAGAAATATCGATGAGAGAGAGAAACTTGATTGGATGCCTCCTGTCTGTACCCAACTAGGAATGAAACCCACAGCCTTTTGGCATACAGGATAATGCCCCAACCAACTGAGCCACCCCACCAGGGCTTAAATATTAATTCTTACCATGATAATAATACATTCTATTTTTTAAATATTTAAATAATTAAGTTTAGTATTAGTGGAATGGAATCATGGGGAAAATGTTTTCTATAATCTTTCATGTACTTCTTTTCACCTTTAACAAAATAAGAGCTTTGTTTATATTATTTCTTAAGTTTTTCTGAATACCAACCTCTATTTGTGAAGGGCATCTATAAATACATTGGTTTTGGAAAAGACCCCGCTTCCAAGTAAGTTTCGAAAAAAGGCTCTGAGTTGCTGTCGCAGCTCCTATAGAAGCTCCTACTCAATTCTCATAAGTAATCCCTGAAAATATGGCCCAGATCAATTTTTCATGGCTATTTTATTAAAATAAAATAAGAATATAAACTAAGTCAAATATCAGGCCAGGGACTTCAAGGTCAATTCATTTTCCTTTGATAATATGTAGAGACAAATTTGCTCCCTGAAGTGGACAAAGTCTTAATAAACATTATAATGTCAAAGTTACCTAGCTGAGCACCCTAAATTCAAAATTTGTGTTATTTTTAGGATATAAATTAAACGTACAGAATGAAGGTATTTCTTGGACATTTGCACTGTGCCAATAATTCAAATCTTAATTTTGTACTAACCTCAACATTATATTTGGCCAAATGTGTTTGAAAACAGAATAGCTTAGTATGGTTTTTATTTTTATCATTATTCCCTGACACTGAAATGAAATGATGGATTGATAGGCAGTCAAAAAAATAGGTGATTAGGGAGAAAAGGGCAAACAATAATTTGCCAATCAAAAACTTGTATGCATAATAGCAGTGCTAATATTTTCCTTTTTGTTGCCATTGCATATATGTGTTATTGCATATATGTGCTTCTTACTTTTTCTTATGTGTACAAACACACTCTCACACACATTTTGTAATAATGAAAAATAGCTACAAATCTCCTGAGGTCCCAGACTCAAATATATCATATTGAACACAGTGGCATATATTTTGGCTAGTTACCCACTCTCTAGACTTCCAGTTCCCTTTATTAGTATAGAACCCCAATTAATTTGGGTGTCAATATTTCCCAGCCTCCCTTGGTGTTAAGACTGCCCATGTGACAATCAATTAAACATAAACAAAAGTTCTGGTTGGGACATTTAGTGAAGCTTTTTACAATAGAAAATACCTGGATAGTTTGTCCTTTTTTTACTGCCTTTTACATCTAGACTGTAGAGTTGATATCTGGAGATAAATTAGCCCACTGATATACAGATGAAGTGGTATGAGGATGGTGGTTCACCCTAACAATGGTGGAGCAAACAGAATAATCTTAAGAGCCTAGTGACATCACGGGTTACCGTTCCTGTACCAGCCTTCTTTCACCTACAGCTGAAATTAGTTCACTTAGTAACTCTTCCTGAAAATAGGAAGAAAGTCTTGGGAAACACTGAGAAACTCCTCTGAATTTATTAGTAATCTTATCGTTTTTCAGAAGGAAGAGGTAACTCAATGTTAATGATATTCTCTTCTCTTCATGACAGTTGCCTCAAATAGTCGAAATACTAAAAATGTCCCCTAATTTCTTGAATCTTTCACCAGTATAATTTTACCTATGGACATTGGCTTGAGTCTCATTAACACATGATATAATGAAATTATGGGTAGAAATCAGTGATTGGGAAGGACGTTTTGAAAGATTTGCTCAAGGGGATTAAACATATTAATAGGGTCATCTTGACTTTGCTAAGGTACTGAGTTGAGAAAACCAGAAAGCAGTTCACTTTGACTCAAAATGTCTCTAAAAGCTGTCAGAAACTTCCTACAGCGTCCACAGACAGGAGCTGCATTTTGCTGATAAGAAATAGAAAGTAATTTCTTACATATAATATATAAACTCTTTAAATTGATTTTTAAATCTGCTCTTTCCAAATTGTCTATTCCATAACTCATTCTGATATTCTCGTTGCCTCCAAAGTCAATTGTGATGGCTATTGCATGCCAAGCACATAGTCCAGGCTTTCCTGGACTTATAAGAAAACCTAAGATTGTCCATCTGCTTTAGATGCAATAATTTATCAGATATTGGATTTCACAAGGAAGATGAGAGATGCTGTCAGTCACCGATTTCAATACCTATTTTCTGAAGTAGACTTTGCAACAACCTCCAACTTTTCTTTCCAAAATGAGCAATTCATGCTATAGATTATTGTTATTTATGAGGGAAAATACTTGCAGAAAAGTAAGAGTTTTAAAAATGAAAAATATGTAAGGAGTTAAAGAAAATAAACACATTTTGTGTGAAAAAATTTGTAATTTATTAAAATATATAACATTTATATGATATATGCAAAATATGATTTATGAAAACTTGAATATTCTAGTGGTCAAAGATAAGGGAGTGGATGTATATTTTAATACATTTATTTAAATGTGAGTAGATTAATATGTATGTGATCTACATAAAATGTCATGTATATATAATCATTAGTATTAATCTTTAAAAATATGTAAAGCATAACAAAATGCTAGAAACCATGAACACCTCTCGAGACTGACTATTTCTCTGGTAGTTTATTTCCCTGAGAGTTTAAGGAGCTTAATTCTTCAGCAGAAAAGGACAAAATGCTCATCTACTCATTGTACGTGTATGTAAGATGAAAGTACTGTATTTTGCCATGAATAATGCCCACACATATTTTTGGCCCAAACTTTCAGGAAAAATTTTTTTAAGTTTTTAATTCAATTATTTTAAAATTTATATTTAGATATTTTTTTCATATTATAAAGAAATTTTAGCATTTATTTTTTAACATATTATGGTACAGGAAATTTTATGTAACAAATAATTACAAAACACAAGAACCCATACAAAGTATTTCAGGTACTACCCATGTATAATGCATACCCTTATTTTTCCCTCAAAAAATTGGGCAAAAAAGTGCCCATTATACCTGGCAAAATATGGTAACAGTATAAATGAGCAACAGAGATGGGAAATATCTGACTGAATTTAATAAGCTATTCTTATCCTCTTGAGTTTTTAAAATTAAGTTTGGTGATTGAAAGCAAAACCCCTAACATTGTCTGAAGTTTTTCAATGAATGTGCATGTAATATTTAAAATAATTATAAAGGTGGGGGAGGAAGAGGTATGTGAAGAGTGGTTAGACTTTTAAATTTCCCTTGAAGTCATAAAATATTGAAACAAGATAATACATTGGGATAACTTAGGAATGTACGAAGCCCCTAGAGTACCCACTAAAATCATTGTGCTAAGATATATACTCAAAAACATTGTAGATAAATTGAGTACTGAAAAATGAACAAGAAGGCAAGGAAGAATCAAAAACACAAAGGGAATACAAAGAAAGCCAATAGATAACCTGAATAGAGCTATAACTAAAAAGAAAAGTATATTCATAGTAAAAAAAAATGCCTTCCAAAACAAATATCTAGGCACAGATTGTTTCACTGGAGAATTCCCCCAAATATTTCAAGAAAAAAACACTCATTTTACACATTTTTTTCCAGAAAATAGAAGAGAGGATACCAACATTTCTCAGTTCATTTTATGAGACCATTGTTATCCTGATACCAGAACTGGAAAAAGACAGAAAAAAATATTACAGACTAATATATCCCATGAACATTGACAGAAAAATCATCAATAAAATATTAGCAAATCAAATTCAGCAATGTTTACAAAGAAAAATACACCATGGTGAGGTGTATTCCAAAAATGCAAGTCAGGTGCAAAATTTAATAATCAATCAAACTAAATCATTATTCTAAATAATCTAAAAAGGAAAACTATATGATTGTATTATTTGATGTGGAAAAGTATTTACCATTCATAATAAAAAAGATGCCAGCTTTTTTTGTATGTATATATGCATACACATATATTTATGTTAAAAAATAAACATATTAAGCAAAACTAAAGAAGCCGGTTACTTGTGGGGAAAGAATGGAACAGGTGGAGAGAAAGGAGACTGAAGCTATATTATTTGAATATGCCTTGTTTTACACTTTGGTTTTGGATCTTTATAAGTGTTTCACATAATAATTAAAAGAGATAAAATAAGACTATATATCAACTTGGAAACATGTACACAGGTAAGAATCATTTCAAGTGAATTTAAACAAGGGATTTTGAGTATACACTCCTGGTGAATATATCTAAAGGATAAAATAAATTATAAAGATAACATACGTGGATATCATATCACCATATATATTTGCATGAAATAAGTCAGTACGTCAAGGTCTTCAGTGACCGCATTTTCCACGTAGCAGCAAGGACATAGAACATGGGTACGAAGGCAAAAATCAAAACACTCAAAGTGCATAAAGATAACCTGAAATATTAAATTTGAATGGGAACTAGCAGTAGATATTTATTCTCCTCTGTTTACCCTAAATCCTACATCTTAGCTTACGCCATGAAAAATCTCGAAAGCGGCGACAAGTGCAGTAGTGGAGATCACCTTAGTCACCGAGACTGAGGTCTCCAGATAACGTTTCCCACTTGGACGTACCAGGCGTGCTTGAGAAAAGTGTAGATCTTCAAGACTGGCGCAGGAAATATTCAAGATAAGACCAGAATATATTTTCATATTAAAGAGGAAGAAAGCTATCAAAAACTATGGTGGTCATTTCAAAAGAACCAAGAGTCGATAGAAGAGGCTCCCACTTCTAAAGATGGGATAGTTTTAATAACACAAAGAATAATACATGTAATTTATTGATATATAAAATACATTAAAATGTGAGAACTCAACCAAAAACAACGAGACAGAATGGAAACCAAACATATTCAGAGGTTGCTAATACAAGGCGCCAATGAATTATTCTGAAAACTCAGGAAGAAAGGGAAGCATCTGGCATTCATTTTGTCTTTGCTGTGCAAACTGTATCTCAGGAAACCAAACTGATGTGGAATGGTGCCTCTATAAAAGAATTCCAGCTATTTAATGCAGAAAGAGTTAGAATATCAACATTTTGCAAACTCTAATGAAATTATGTACTTAGGCAGTGATTAGCAACTGTTGCTAAATTATTTAATGAAATGCTGATTGATGGTGAACTGTATAAGAATAAATGAGATTAACAAAACCTGAATGCACTGATCAACTTTAAAACCACAGAAAGGGAAACAATAAAACATTTTGTACCTTCTGATAGAATGTAGTAGAAATTACACAGAACTACCTATAATATTTTTGTGAAAAAAAATATCCTAAACTTCAAGTCTATATGTAACTACTAGTTTATAGAAAACACAGGGAGCAAAAAAACATGTTAAATGCCACCAAAGGTCCATAATCAGTCAAATTCAGAACACAGAAAATTTCACAGAATAAATTATCTAGTTTCTTTAATAAAACATAGGCAGAGAAAACTCTTGTATATTCAAAAGTCCTTTAAAAGATACTAAGAGGCTGATCAACCAAATGACTTGTTTTGACTTTTTTTGAAACTTGATTTAAATAATCAAATACAAAATATATAAATGGCACAATTGGGGGACATTTAAACAATAACAGATAATAGTAAAAAACTATATTTAGGTGTGATCATGATCATGTGTTAATTTTTAAATAAAGAGCTGTTTCCCTGTCCTTTTTAAAAGATTTAATTTATAATAACAAAAATGTAAAAAGAGAAAAATTAAACATTTTATTTACTTTTTTTTTAGAGAGAGGAAGAAAGAGAGAAAGAGAGGGAGAGAAACATTGATGTGTGAGAGAAACATCCATCAGCTGCCTTTCACGTGCGCCCCAACCCGGGACCCAGCTGCATCCCAGGCCCGTGTCCTGACGGGATTCAGACTGGTGTCCTTTCACTTTGTGGGATGATGTTCAACCAACTGAGCCAAGCCAATCGGAGATTAAAATATAACTAGGACCTGCTTTAAATAATTTATTAGGGTATAGGATGTAGTGAGGAAATGAGAGAAGAGAGACACTAAAATGAGATACAGTATATGGCTTCTATCAGCCTGTATGTTGATAGTTGCAGAAGCTGGAAGATGAGCATTTATTACACAATTCTCTGCTATGTATATAAAAATTGTATTTCTTTATTTATAGAGAGAAAGGAAAAGAGGAAGAAAGACAGAAAGAAAGAGAAACATCAAAGTGTGAAGGAAACACCCATCAGCTGCCTCCCACATGCCCCCAACCAACAAGGGAGGGAGGGTGAGGGGTGTAGAGGTAGGAGGACCCTGGCATGTACCCTGAGCAGGAATCGAACCGGCGAACTTTCAGTTTGCAGTAGGATGCACAACCCACTAAGCCACACCAGTCAGGGCTGTATATATTTTTAAATTTTCTATATTAATAGAAAAAGTTATTTTAGGTTGAAGAAAATGCAAGAAGGAAGAAAGGAGATTAAAGATAGAGCAGTAAACAAAATAATTAGGAACATCAGAATGAATCTAAACCATTATTATACCAAGCAATAACAAATCAAATTAATTTTTATATTGAAAATTAAAATAAAATTGAAGTTATGATAGAGAACTGCATATAAACCAGTAAGAGGTGATTGAGGTTAACAAGTGCTAGGGGCTTATATTTTTCTGGAATGAAAAAGATATTTAAATTTATACTTGGATATAATAAATATGCTGTCAATTGTATTTACTAAAGAGAGAAATTAAAAAATTAAAATTAATAAGAAAAAAGGCAAAAAGGGAAGAAAATCATAAAGGTTTCAGAATAAATAAAAAGCACATGATGTTAGAAATAAATTCAAATGTATCGATAATACAATCAATGTTAATAGACTAACCTCTAGAATTAAAAGAAAAATTGTCAAGTGAGACGTGTCCTTTAACAAAGGCTCATACCTAAGACAAAATACACAAAAATCCTGAAAGTAAAGCAATGGGAAAATACATAATAGGAAACTCCTAATATAAAAAGAGTTGGGGTTGTTATGTTAACATAAGAAAAATTATACTTGACAAAAAAATTAATAGAGAGTAAAATGTTCAATATAATGATAATAGAGTCAATTCCCCAGAAAGAAACAAATTATATAAAATAACATTATTTCAAAATTAGAAAGCAAATTTTGAAACAACTACAAGAAGAAATCAATGAATTACTTTAATGCAGGGCTATGTTATATAAATGTACCTTTTCGTAATGACAGATTAGTCATACATAAAAACAGCAGAAAATAGAGTATATGAATAACATTTAATATGCTTTTTCTAATGAACACATTTAAAATACTTCATTTCATGTTTTCTTGATTTATTCCTAATACTGCTCATTTTTATTATGCTTAAAAAGAACATATTTATATAGTATATAATTATATACTTTATAGAATATATAAATATATTTTCTTTTATATAAATATAAATATATATTTATAGTATATATGTTCTAATATAGAGCTAGAAGTCAATTCTAATATAGAGCTAGAAGTCAATTCTAGCTCTAGTAAAATGGCTTAATGAATCATGGTGTGCCTGCAGATTGGAAAAGAGCAGGAGAGGGAAGGAACCATGATAACTCACATCTACACAGATTCATCCCCAAAATATAACACTGCATGGAAAAAGAAAGCGAGTGACAAAAGAATGCATGTGGAATCTCACAGAAAGATCAAAAGCAAGCAGGCAAAACTGTATAAAATATTGTTGAGATATGTACATATATTATCAAGCTATAAACAAAAGAAGGGAAATGGATTGTTTAAAATTCAGGATAGCAGCTACCTGGGAAGGGAGCAAGAAGAGAAGGAATTTGCAATCAACAGGGTAATACAAAAGACTTCAAAGACAGTGTAATGGTCTCCTTTTCAAGCTATACACTGTCATACTTATAGTGCATATGTGATATGCTGCATGAGAAACTTCAAAGTCTATAATTAGGAAGTAGGTAGAAATGTCCACATCGTTAGTTTATACAGTTCCTGACTCATACCAAACCCGATGTTGTACAACTAGTAACAAACAATTTGGGCAACTTTGGTCTTCTATCATTGTAGCCAGATCTTCACTGTGATAACTTTGTGGGTGTTGGCAATTCCTACTTGTATACTAAACATTGATTTACTGGACTTGGCACTCATTGCATCTTTGACATCTCTGTATTTCCTTGTAGGCTCCCCAAACATAAGACTATGCATGCATTGTGTATAAACACATTGTGTTTTGATTCACTTCTCTTTTCATCAGACATTCAGGCTCTCTCTGGGGATGAAGTCAAGCGTTGCTATGTTCAGATGAATTTTCTGGCCCAAGGAGATAATTTTGCGCGGTCAATAGTAATATCCCAGAAGTGAACGAGAAAACTCAACCAGTGAAACAAAATTCAATAGTAATATCAGAGCAGAAAACTCCTTAACCACAGAGGGTATGTTTTCTAAAGAATACACCAGTAAATGCAAATGGAACACATAATACCTACATAGGATGCAAGCTGATTGTGCCACATTGTCAGATAAGGTTGCAACAGGAAAAAAAAAATAATAATTCAGCCTCTGTAACTCCCAAGGGGCCTCCATTGCATAGGTTTACCGAGAGTCAATTTATGTTAATGGATTGCAGAGATGTACATCAAACCTGAAGTTGTGGCTTTATTGAGAAATCACTGAATTATTACACTATTTAATGATGCATGAAAATAAAATGTAATTGTGAAGGAAAGCATTTTGGGTATAGACTATGCATTTTAGTAATGTAAAATGTTGCATTTCTGTCAGTTCCCCAAACACATCATGGCCATCTGTGCAAACCTAAAACTGAAAGGGGATGACAAAAGGTGACTAATTAAAACACGACTTCTTTCAGAATTCATCATATCACAACACAGCACACCGCCCGAGGCCTTGCGACTGCCGAGCCAAACAGTGAAAGCACACTCCCCACATCATTTAAATTAATTTTACATTCAAAACAAAATATGCCTTTCAGAATTGCTATTAAAAAGACTATGTAACAATGTTGTCTTTAAAAAAACTACTGTTGAAGCACATATTTGTCCAAATACACGAGTGAGTAAGTAATACAACAAAGTAAGAATATGTGTAATTGGGAAAATTATTATATAAAAATCAATAAAAACAAAAGTTTTCTTCTGTAAGGCCAAAGGTCATACACACACATATATGTTTGTATATAATGTGCATTCATATACATATGTCTATATATGCTTCACCTGATGTTATATATTTTATATATCCCAATCATATATACACAAGTACATAAACACATAGAACTACATATAGTTTTATATTACCTCTGCATAACTATAAACATATGTATAGTTGTGTAGTTATATGCATATCCCAGATTTTTCAAAAGCGCTTGATACAGAACAGTGGGAAAACTGAGTAGAAACTGATATTCCACTTGTAGGTGATATCAATGTGCAAGTTCTAAAGTGAAAAATATTAGCTATGAATGAAAATATAATAGTGTAATATCTTATAAAATAATTTAGACAATTTAAGGAAAAAGCAGACATTGTTCTAAAATTTCCAGCTGACAAGAGGACTGTTCTTACACTGCAGGAAAAAGGCAGAGAAGTGCTGGCTAGCCCCTTTTGTGTCATGATGCTGATTATAACTATAATATGATAATGTGACATTTCAAACAAAATTGCTTTCATTAACAATCTTATGTATAAGTGCTTTTTAGAAAATTAATATATTCAAGTTACTGAAGGTAAAAGAGACTGCCATGTCATTTAAATATCAATTCCATTGTTTCTGAGATGTTTCGAGGTTTGTAAGGATCATCAGCACCACACAGGTCATTCACAAAAGGAAACATTTCTTCTAGTATCTACATCGGCTTTCCCCTACCAATTTTTAATAAATACATACATCAATGCCAACAACAAAAGGAACACAATCTTTCCCCCTAAAAACTGCTCTAAAATGACAAGCACTCCGAAGGGGAATGTCCACAGGAGTGAGAGGTCCACGTGAAACTGCATGAGCTCGTGGAGCCTGCGTCAGGCCCGTGTAGCATTGCCTCTCTTACCTTCTGCGTGTGTTGCCAGAACGATTTTGCCACTTGAGTAGACACTGTTTTCTATTCCTCTCAAATTATTTACAGTGTTTGTGGCTTGTCTCTTCATATCAGTCAAACTGCTTTTAGTTTCAAGAAATAAAATAGGAAACTAGAGCTGGCTAAACATTTTATATTGTTTGAAAATAACAAAACTCTCCAGCAGAATTTCCCTTCTGTTTCTTTGACCATAAGTTGGTCACATGATCATTTCTCGGGGTAAATGAAGCTGGGGAAATACATATCTGGCCTTTGTAGTCTCTACAAATAAGAACATGGAAAGGGAGAACGCCTGGGAACATGGGAAGGGTAGGGAACCAAAACTGTCTACTGCAATTGCCAACCTGATTGTGAGTTACCCGAAGATTGGGTTGGGTAATATATTACTTATGTTTCCAGAGGAGTGGTCTGCTCTGTGCTGGGAGCTGTAAACCCCAGCTACAACTCTGCCTAGTAGCACTAGCCAGAAGAAATAGTTAACAAAGCACACAGGCAGCCATGTTGTTATTGGTGTCCAAACAGTGGTGGGGGATAGGAGAGGTTCAGTAGTTGGCATGGAAGCTATTCCCTTTCTTCAGAAAGTGTGGGTGATTTAGGTAGCTTCTGTCACTGGTCAGTGAGAGAAAAAAATAAGCAAGGTTGGGGTGAGATGCACCTATTTTGCTGAACATGAACTACATATGGGGGTGAGAGCTATATTCCTTAAATTCCGGAACTTTACAAACACATGGAAGTTTCATAGTGTAATGCATACTGTTGATTGTTGAACTGCAGAAAGAAAGTTAGAGGATTCTCTGAAATTAGAATAATCAGAGTTGAAATGGGAAGATTATTAGGAATCAGCAAATGGACAGAGGGTTCTCCACTAAATGTACCTGAATGAAATGGTGACCAGGACAGGCTTTAAGGTCAAAGCGCAAGCTGATCTTAGCTCTGCCTCCTGTTCCACTGTAGAGCTTTTATCAATTCAACCTCTTTGTGCCTCTGTTTCAGTATACCTGAAGTGTGGATTCAAAAACACCCCTCTCTTAGAGTTATTGTGAGGATGAAGTTAGGTAGTGTATGTAACATCCTCCGAACATTGACTCACTGTAAGTATCCAATCCGTGTTAGTTTCTGCCATCACCATTCATACCCTTAAGGCACATCTGAGGCAGGGATTGGCCATCCTTCATGAAGAGATTTGAAGTCAATGCCACAACCTCCCTGAATATTATTCAGTTTCTACTAATGTGTTTGTAAATCAGCTGTTAGGCAAACTGCATAAACTTATACAGGCATACATATCTATATATGTGCATATGTACATATATAATGTATATAAAATATATTTAATTGGATCATTGCAATCCTCTTACAGGACTTATAAGGACTTCTTCCAATAGTTTTTAAGACATTGGTTGGCACTGGTGGGCAAGCAGCACCCCTTAAAATAGGAGACTGGTTTAAGTTTACTCCTGTCTCAAGATGATACCTGCTATCCTAGATTAGTAAAATCACTTGAATTAAATTCACATACTGAGTAATTTATAGTTCATCCAGATTTCATATGGGAAGGAGATCAGAAATCACACCAACAGCATCCTTATATTAATATACTGGAGTGCCTCAATTTTGAAGCATTACAACTATTCTTGGAATGCTGAAAGATGACAAATTACAAAAAGAAAGTTAATTCTCCCAAGAGTTACAACTGTAGGAAAGAAGTCTTCAAAATGTGCATGACATTTGGCTCTTCGTTCAAATGCAATTTCTGATCCTTTTGAAGTCTGCCTTTCACTAGCTAAATATATAGTGTGGGAAGAAACACGCTGAGTTTGTAGCATATGTTTCTCTTTACATTCAGAAAATATTGGTCAAGGGCTGAACATATTGAGGGAAATTAATCTTCTGCTTATTTACCTGCATAAATGCCATTATGAGTAAGTAGTATTGAATATTAAGGAAAATTTGACTTACAGTTTATGTATTTTCTTTTGATTACTTTCTATTTGTTTTCCTATTCCACACTTACAATTGAGCCCATGGGGATATCATGTCAATAAACTAATCAGAAATAATCCATAAATAAAAACTGTGTATTTTACAAAGGAACAAAATCTGGTATGCATACCAGGGTTGGTTATAATTTCTCAAATCCAGAGCCATATTTCCTACACAAAATATTCCTTTTAAGCCAATATGTTCCTATGTGTTGAGAAGTTTTGTGGATTTAGGTTCACATATATGCATCCTGCATGTGCTGCCTCTGAATGTCATTTCCAAAAAAACCCAATCAGATAGGTGTCCAATGGCAGCTTTCAGGAAACCTTGATGTTGGCAGGGGTCATGTCTTAAACATCTTCCGAATGATATAATCAATATATGTTTTACTAGGTTGTGTTTCACACTAGAGAAATAAGCAAATGAGAATGGGGTGAATTTTATAGCTTTTTAAAATAAATGGTCTTAGTCATATACAATCTAAATCACATCGGCATTCATGACTTCCCAGGAGCACACTTGGGCACATGGTTTACCATATGCTTGCTTTACAAATATTTACTGACATTTACTATTAGGCAGGTATGGACAGGACAGAGTAAGCAGGGAGCAACGCAAACATGAGTGTTAGTTTCCTATTGTTGCTGAACAAATTACCACAAACTTAGTGGCTCATAACAACACAAATTTATTATCTTGCAGGTATGGAAGTCAGAAGTCCAAAAGTACATTCACTGGACTAGCTTCAAGGTGTTGCCAAGGTGGACTCCTTTTAGAGACTCGAGGAGAATATCATTTCCTTGCCTTATCGCAGCTTTGAGGCTACCTGCATCCTCAGTCCACTGTCCCTTTCTCATCTTTCAAGCACATTACTCCAACCTCTGGTTCTCACCTTACATTTCTATTTGCTTACTTTGATCCTGTTATGTCCCTGTGAGAAGGACCCTTGTGATTATACTGGGTCCATCTGGATTATCCAGAAAAATCATACCCTTTCAAGGTCCTTAACTTAAGCTTATCATCAATGCCCCTATTGCCTTGTAAGGGCACATATTTACTACTTCTGAGGATTAGGATGTCAGCATCTGTGGGAGTGGGACTGTATTCTGACTACCACAAGTATCTGCTCTCATGAAGTCGACCTTCTAGAGATAGAGAACAAACATGGAAAGGAATCAATAAAACAGATTTCCAGGAATGAATATGTACTACAAAAAAAAAAAAACCTTGGAAGGGACATAGAAGAGTAAGCAACTGGATATGGGGGGAGTGGCTTTTTTGTCTGAGGTGGTTATAGAAAGCCTCTGAGATATGAGACTTGAGATTTAAATATGAGGAAGGGGAAAGGAACTGTCCAGATGGAAGGAACAGCAAGTACAAAGGCCCAGCGTTAGGAACAAGCTTGGATGTTTGGGGGCAGAAAAAGGCCTTTCGGCGGCTTAGAGTGAGAGTGAAAGGAGACGCAGTCAGAGAGCAAGGTTGTGCTCCGACCAGAAAGGTCTCTGTCAGTCTTCTATCCAAGGGAAAAGGGAAAGTAAAGGCGAATTTTAACTAGTGAGGAGACATGATATAGTTTATCCTTTGAGAAGTTCACTTTGGCTGTTGATTAACAGTGTGGATTATAGAGGGTCAAACCAGTGGGCGTAAACTAGGTTGGAAGGAGCAGTTGCAGGAGACCAGGCAAGACATGATGGTTTTCCCAGATTAGGGTTTTCATGGGGGAGATGCTGAGAAGTCATGGGAATATGTTTTACAACAGCTTCAGAAAGATTTGCTTGTAAGCCTCTCATTAATCTAGCAAAAATGCCATCGTTATATCCATCAAATGGAAACTGTCTCTCCAATGTAAACACATAACAGGCATGAGTATTTTGGGATTGTTTCCCAGTTAATTTGATCTGGCAGTTGATTTGACTAATATTTGTTTAACTGAGTTGACCAGCTGTTTGGCTGAATGGATTGGATTGATCTGTTATTTTAGCAGTGTTGACGTAGCTGTCACCATTTCTAGGGTACCTCTACACTTCCATTCCTTCCATTAGCTACTTATAATCGTCTTCGCTGATGTCCTTTTGGCTACATTGAAAAAAGCCTCTACATATCACTTGTATTGATGGCTGTTGGGCATCAAATTGGTTCTGTAGCTAGAACTGTATTTGCTTAGCCATTCTCATTCAGTATTTCTTCGCTCCCTTTCTTCACTGCTCTGCCCCTGCCTGTCCAAGATGAGGTCAGTGCTGGCCAACATCTTTCTCAAAGTATCTTATTGCTCAGGTTGTGGAATAGGCTGGAAAATTTTAAGTAGGTGTTCCATGTTTGCGATTTCTTAACCTAGGCAAATATTTGTGTCTGGAAATTTTGCTTGCAGTGTACAAAGAAACCTTGTACTTCTGGGGGGAAAATAAGCATGTGCATGTTCATTACTGCCTTGGGATAGACAGAAACCCTGGAATGTCTGAAGGAAAATATTTATTCAATTGGTCTTATTTATTCACCCAAGTTCATTTGAAGGATGTCATGCCATAGGTCAGTTTTAAAAGCTAGTGTATAAGATATTTTGTTAAAAATGCTAGCATTTGGGTTTGAAGAGTAAAGTTTTATGAAATTGAACAAGTCAGATTCCAGGACTTTAGAATGCGTGTATAGAGTGAGACCAGAGACCGAATCCAAGTATGAGAGAAAATGTTTTCTGACATTTCTTTTCAAAACAAATCAACACTCAAGGTTGTTTTTAGAAGCACAGTAACTGTGTAAAAACATTTTGCTTAAAAATGTCCTCTCCTTTGCAACCCAGAATGCCCTTTCTGTTAGGTTCTATCATTTCCTTCAAAATATAACTGTTCCAAGACTATCTCAAGATTACCCTCACCTGTGGTGGGGAGGCGTTGAAAAGCTATTTACTTCATAGAGTGCTGTGAAAAAACAAAATATATACAAAGTCATGTGACAGAGGCATAGTAGGCACTCAAAAATGTCACATATTTCACTTAAAAACATATTCCTTTAGCACTTTTATAGCTAACTGATTCATGGGAAAATTGTTATTGATGGATGAGCCCTGGACTGGGACTAAGAACACTGCAGGTTTGTCCCATGCTAGCGTAGTGCTTGGACTTAAACTTAGACCTTTCTGCACTCGAGTCAGAGGTCATCCATCCCACTTGGCTACTAATTTATTCAATAAATATTTACTGAGCTTCAATCTGGTTCAAATCAACCCCACTTTATCCAGGAACACAAACTTTGGGAACAAAGACAGTGGGAGCTCTCCTATTCCAACCATTGGGAGGGCAGATGGCTTCCCGCTCTGTGTGAGGGGAACATGCCCATGACTCCTTGACAGCCCAGAGAGCCGACCCTGGAATCAGACAACTGACTCTGATCAAACCTGGGTTTGTTCTGTGGGCTTCCCCATGCAGAATTTCAACTATGTTATCTCAGGAAATCATTGAATATTGCATAACTCTGTGCTTATACCAAAGTAACTGAGAGTTTGAAAATATTAAAAGAAGCTTATATCCACATGTTTATACTTAAACATCTTATGAGAAATGGATAATAAATGTGCTTTTAAGATATAAACATTATGACATTAAAATGCAATTTCCTTTTTACCAAATGTATTTTTAGACAGTGTTTTTAAATAATTTATCTTTTGCTTATTCCTGTCTTATCTTTTCCACCAAACCCATATATTTGAAGTTTTTCTCTTTATTAAATTTGACAATTCTGTAAATGTTAATAAACCATTTGCCTTGTTTGATTGTTTATTCTTTGCATTCACTTTCATTTAAAAATGATTCAATAAAAACATGAAAAATAATTACAAATTTTTTCCTTAATGTAACAAATCTTACAGCAAATCCACTCATCTCTATAAATGTTACCCACCTTTTAAAAATTTATATGTTACACTCATTCACATTCTTCCAGGGTTTTATAATAAATAATAAACATCATTTTCAACAAATAATCTGAAAATCACTGGTGCTCAGTTCCTACTTCTGAGTAGGAATTAATTCAAGTTTATAGATTGTCTTGAATTCTCAAAGATCTGAAAAGCAAGTAACCTCTCTTAATTATAGAACTTTACAATATGGGAATTTTCTCTCCCTTTGCTATGAGACTCTCCCAGAAATTAAATTATAGCTGCCCCAGAGAATTTCCTTTGTAAATGGCCACATACCTTTGAAGCTTTGTGTTATTCACCCTCACCCTTCTGGATTAGCCCAGTAATAAAATGGGCTGAGAGTCAGCTGGCACAACAGGAAATTCAAGTGGAAACTGTCAGCGTTTCACAAGTGTGATCATTTGTTGCCACAGGATGGCCATTTGTTGTCTCATAAGTGTGGCCATTTGTAGCCATAGGATGGCTACTGTTGCCTTCCTATGACATTTTAGAAGGAAGGTGGCACTTCAGACTGCAGAGTGGAGAGAGGGTTGATTAGTTTATCATTGAGTTTTGAATCAGCCAACATCCAGCTTTACCCCTATATTTGCATCCCCACTTAAGCAAACCAATAAAAAGTTTCATTTTTAAAGGCAATTTTGAATTATATCTTCTATTACTTGCACACATCCTGAGTGTAAGGCTGTCCTGGCAAATGCTGGGCATAATTCTGGTCCTAAATATATCCACTTATTCACTGGCATATAATGATGGCCCTAAATAAAAACTTAATTACTGCAATTTAGTTATTATTGGAATTCAAATCTAATGAAGGTAGTGTCATATGTGAGCTCTAACCAGAAAACAAGAGATTCTCAATAGTTAGGGAAGAAAGATAAAAATTAGTGAGAATATTTATAGTTCATATATACTTTTGTTAGGTTTGGGCAAAAGGAAGGAAAAATATGTTGTTCTTAGTATTAAATAGATCCTGAGTGACTATATAGCAAATGGCTCACAATCTTTCCATTGTAAAACATGCTTAGAACAAGTTTTCCCTCCAGGAAGTTGTGATAATAGCATATGTTGCCTCCAAAATTCTCTAGTAGGATAATGTTCCAGGCTGAAATACTTTTAGCCCTCCCAGGAATGCGGCAGGAGAATGTGATTTGGAAGGAGGAGCAATGTGAGATTATTTTTCAAAATATCTAAACCAAATCCATATGTTCACTAAGGTAAAAGACACAAGTAGTAAATAGTAATAAATACTAAATCCATATGTTCACTAAGGTAAAAGACACAAGTAGTAAATAGTAATAAATACTAAATCCATATGTTCACTAAGGTAAAAGACACAAGTGTACAGACTATTAGGAACAGGTAAATGTATGAGGAAAGAAGCATGCAGCCTAAATGAGGGGAAGTTTGTAAATTATTTGCAAAGGTTCTTGGTAAACCAGAAATTATACTTGCAACTAAATTGTTACAGAGAAAGAAGACTTATTTTTCCTTCCTTAATTCATAAGTAATGGTGTATCATTTCCAAAAAAATTTTGAAATTCTTCTAGGCTTAACAATTATTGTTCCTGAAATTCTATCCCATAATCCACCATTATTGTATAAACGAAATATATTAATGGGCTCTACTATTTTAAAAGAAATCATGCGGTCCTTTAGGAGCACCTTTAAAAAATTTTTATTTATTTTTATTGATTTTTAGAGAGAGGAATGGGGATGGAAGATAGAGAAACATCAGTTCATTGTTCCACCCATTCATGCACTCATTGGTTGATTCTTGCATGCCCTGACCAGGACTGAACCCACAACCCTGATGCATCAGCACAAAGCTCTAACCAACTGAACTACTTGGCCAGGGCCTAGGAGCACATCTCTGAGTGATGGTGAAAAGGGGGCAGAGTCTACAGGTGCCTGAGATCTTGAAAGACGGGTAAGAAACATGCATTCAGCTTGTTGATATATTTGTTTATCTGTTGTGAATGATACTGTCACATGAAGATTCTTTTGGAGAACTTTTAATTGCTGCTGATGAAAGCAGACAGAAAAACACAGTTTTTTTTTTTTTAGGGCTAATGCCATTAGTTGTTTGCTATGCTAGCCCTTAAAAAACAGTTTTGGTCTATGAACAAAATTATTATTCCAAAGAGGCACCAAGAGAAACATGGAGTTTCTAGAGTCACTTCTTCGATTGTGATCATCGAACACTTAACTGGTGACCCACTGCTCTCTTGCTCTCTCTCCCTCACCTCCTCCCTGAACCAAACTCAGGACTTAAACACATGTACACTTCTCTCCATTTGATCTACAAGGTGCGAGGACTGTGGGTGGGGAAAGCCAGCTGGGTGTGTTTATTTACAGGTTCACAAATACAGCTGTGGGATATAACACATTACACCTAAAAAGAAAACAATCAGGTCTGAATTACAGACCAAAAATTGGCAAACGTTTTCTGTAAAGAGCCAGATAGTAACTGTTTTAGGTTTTGCATATACATCTCTATTGTAACTATTCATATATACTTTCTGCTGTTGGCATGAAAAAGTGGCCACAGACGACAGGTAAATGAACGAAGGGGCATTGTTGTGCTCCCACAGCACTTAAACATGCTGCAGTTTGAATTCAGATAATTTCCTCATGCTGTGAAGTATTATCGTTCTTCTGATTTTCTCTTTCCACCATTTGAAAAACTATTCTTGGCTCACAGGCATACAAAAGCATCTGGTGGACAGATCTAGCCCCTCAGCCGTGGTTTGCGGGCTGCGCTCTAGATCTACCCGGTCTTAAATACCTGAGAACGATGAAAATCGGAAGCATCATCCAGCTTGTCCTAGACATCTTCCTCTTCCCACTCCTTGAGCTCATCATCTCACTGTTACTTGTTGCAGCATGAGACATCGTTAAGTAGGAACATGCGATTTGTTCGAAGAGGTTTTGTGATGATGTTATGAAAGGTTTGTAAAAAATTCAAACTGTTTATCTTCATAGCTCTATAAAGTATAAAGAAGTCTTTCGTATGCCACAAACATCCGAGTGGCAGAAACAAAAGTTGAAAGCATTGCGTGAAACTTTTTTTCATGTTCATTGTCAGATGTCTTCCTACAGGTTCCCTTCTTCCCATCTCTAATTCAGATAAATGCCTTCTAGCTACCAAAATCCTTTGGCTTCTTTCAGGCTCCTTTTAGTGCACATAAACCACTCCAGATAATGTCTTCAAAAAACGACAATTGATTGTGTCTAGCCATGTGATGGGTTGGCTCCAGGGTTCTTCTGCTGGTCTCACCAAGGCTCACTTGTGTACCTGTGCTCAGTGGGTATGTAGGTAAAGCTCAGAGTCATCAGGGACCATCGGAATAGGTAGGCCTCTCTCCTCATATCCCAGGCTTCTTCATGGTATGGTGAGCTCAGGGCAGCCTTCCAAGTGAACATAGGTAGAAGTTGCAAAGCCTCTTGATGATCAGGTTCCAGAATTTGTTTGGCATCATTACGTCCACATTACATTGTTTGTTCCATTGATTGTTCAACTCAAGTCATAATACCAGCCCAGATTCAACAGAGAATTTGAGGTAACCAAATAAACTACCACACTACACTTATCTCAGGGCTTGTAGAGTCTATGCACCCAAATTATCCTTTTTATGCCTAAGCATTTAGATTTTCATGACTGCATATTAAGAGAAACAACCTAAGTGGCATGGTTACAAAGCTGAATGACAAAATTTCAGAACAACACAAATGAACACCATTTGTAAGACTAGACATTGTCATAAATCAGTTTGTGTTGCCTCTTTTCATTTGGTAATATGATACATTCAAGAAGATTGTCCTTAGACATGATTCAGAGGGTAAGCATGAGCAAAATGCTACCAAGCAATGCAAATATGTCAGGGAGGGGCTTCAGCACAGGTTCTTGAAGGAGCTGGGCAAAAGGAAGCCATGGGTGGTATAGACTGGAGAGACAAAGGTAATGAGAACACGTTGATCATGGTCACAGTCAGATGGTGGATCAGGAAGAGCTCCCAGAAGTTGTCATGGTGAACCTAGGCAGAAGTCGGCAATAAAGTGGCCAGACTTTCGTGTTAGAGAGCTTTTAGTTCAGACTTACGATCTTGTTGGCCTAGCTCATTATGACACTGGAACACACGTTTCCAAAGGTCTCAAGGAAACAACTGAAGCTCTGAGTTCTAACAGTTGAAGTGATGGGAAGGAGAGGTGCAACAAGGTTATGACACTGCTGTGGGACCCCAAACTGACCCCATCCACCCTGACTTAATGTTCAAGTCAGCTCTGACCAGATCTTGTTAAAGGTATTTATAACACACTAACCTGTTTCTTTAAATCTAAGATGTCTTCTACCCTAAGGTTCATCCTGATATATGTACCATTCAACTACATTTGTAAAGTGACATCAATTATAAGATGCATCCTGATTAGTTTCAGAGATAAGCTGAGAAAAAACACGCTTTTTAGAGGTGATGAAACTTTCTTGTAATAATAACAAAAACAATGTGAACTAAATAATCATAAGATCATATTAAGCATTTTTCATATTTTTATCAGTATAAGGGTCTATCAGGCAATTTCTATTATTATTATTCCTATTGTAAAAACAAGGCAATAAGGCTAAAGAGATGATATCAGCTGTTTAAGTTCACATAGCTAGTAAATCCAAAGTCAAGATTTTATCCTTGGTCTTTCTAACTTCAAAACCAGTTTGAATTCGTAATCACTAAGCTCTAGAACTTTTTCTGCACATTGGTCATAGTCAGGGATCAAGATATGATGCAATGAACCCTCACAAAACAAGTTAAAATAATTAAGACTTCCAAGACCTAAAATTAAAATAGACTGGAGAAAAGCTGCAGGGAAGTGGTATCATTTTCACTTTCCACCCATCACAGGGTAGTTGTAAGCAATTCTACTATCACATAAAAGGCAGCATGCTTTCTCTTCCCAAATACCTTCATGTAGACATTTCATTCCTTCCTTTTGTGTAATCCAGTAGCCATCAAACTTCACCAAGCATAAGAATTGCTGTATGTACAATCCTAAAATTATGTACTTTATGGGAAGTTTCAAAAAGTTTTGTCTTTAGCTAATGTTGGTGTATGAATATATTTGGGGATTTCATAACCCTTAAGCTAGATACTATTGTGAAAGTCCCTAGCACATGACATTCTTCAACATTTGGTGATGTTCCATCTAATATTCTAGAATTACCAATTTAAACATTAACTTTTGAAATGTTGCTGAACCATTGCTTTTTTATCCATTCAACATTGTCAGGTAGTATATCTAAATACTATGCTGGGGATGCTGAGATACAATATGCAGCTCCTGGCTTCAAAGAGTTCGAGGTCTACAAGAAACCAAGAATCAAATAGTGGCCATGACTGAGGTCTGCTCATAATAGCTTGGTAGCACAGGTAATGGGCACATAGCCCATCTAGGTAGATCAGTTTTGCTTCCCTGATAAGGTGAGGCTCCTGCTGAATATTTAAGAATGTGTAAAATTTAAACAAGTTAGATGGTGAAGACTAGTTTGCAAGTATGAGGGGAAGAGCAACTCAAAGGCAAAGAGGCAAGGATACTCAAGAGCAAGTACATTAAAGACTATTTGTATTACTCTGCACTAATGTTTTTCACTAAACAGCATGTCATGAGCATGCCTACTGATCAGTGATAACAGGTCTACAGGTAACTCACTGTTTTTAGTAGCTACATAGTCATCTCGAGGCTAGAGTCACTGTCTTCATTCGCCTGTTCCTGTCTTGGTGGACATTTGGATTATTTCCAGGGTTTTGCTACTACAGTGTTGCCATAAACATTCTTTTATGTGTAACTGTATGTTTATGTGCTTTTATTTCTCCTATGATCAATTTCTAAATCTGACATTTTGAGTCCAAGGATATTTCAGTTTTAAAAAATTACAGGCCACTGGATCAATCTATCTTCTCACCTAACAGGGTAGGTCGCAATTCTTATTAAATTGTGCTTATTTTAAGAGTACAATGGTAACAGCTCTTCATTGTAATTTGTGATATCCTGACCACTATGAGGTTGAAAATGTTTATTTTCCCCTGATTAGCTGCTTTACATCCATTGGGCATTTCCTCATTGTCCTTGTCATTTTTAGAGTTTCTTCTAAATGTTCAGATTATTAAACATTTTCTTCCAAACTATACATACTTACACTATTATTTGTCTTTTAACATTTTTATAATGACTTTGACTTTATCAACTTCTTTTGTGATGTACTTTGTTTTGTCATTTTTAATTTTTATAAATGTATATGCATTTTCTTTGCTTTTCTAAATTTTTCAGTTTCTGCTCTTCCTTTCAAAGGTCTCCCATACCTTGAAATTTACAAAGATTAATTTAAATTTTATTCCAATACTTTTATCATTTTTAAAATTTAGATCTTTTGTTTACCTTTAAACTACAGGTCATTTTAAGGTGACTTTCTTCTTCAGTTAAAAAACCAATGATGAAAACCTGGTTTGCTATAAATAGTAATTAAATATATAACCTCTTTCCATTAGTGTAGGTGAGCTGAGACTTGACACTGCTCTGTCCCCGGGCTCAGGCTCACAGAACAGCCACTCTCTGCAACAATAGGAATATAATCTGTAATACCTCTTAGTTTGGATGGTTGTGATAACAGGGGGTTGGGAGAAAAAGGATCAAGGTAGGAAAGAGAATAGATTTTTGCCTAAAACCTGATTTGTATCAGATCTGAATTCTATTGCTTAGGTGAATTTCCCCCACTTATTTCCAGCGGTAATGAATTGAATTGGACCCATTTTTCAATGGCCAGTCTGTGACTGGTAGACATGAAAGATAACTTCAAACTCAACTTGGCTGACCAGAGGTTCTTTGGGGTCATGGTAGATGCTCATGGTGATGTTTCCTTATGTTGATGCTGTAATTAGATTTTGGGCATGGTTGCTTACATACTGGTCTGAGAACATTAATACATATCCAAAGGGCTACTTTTAGTTATATAACTTTGTAAGTGGAATGAAAGTCTTTTCTTGCTTAACTCAGCTTTGCAGTCATCCTGTCACCTTTCAAATGCCAAAATGGTGCAGAAATACAGTACTTTACAGCTCTGGTTACCTCCACATTTCATCTGCTGTCAAATAGCAGTTAAGCTGATGCAGGAGGATTATTTTGATAAGACCATTTCTAAAGACAGAACTCAAAACAAGAACATTCTGGTCTCCCCCATTAATATCAAATATGTGGTATTCTGCCAGACACTGTAGGGACACACTTCTGAAAATCTGTTTTCTTTCAAATTGCACTGCATTTTATTTTCTGAAGAACGTTTGGTCCTTATTTGAAATAGGTCAGGGTAAAAGCTTTTAAGACTTTCTTTAGAAGCTTGTTAGGCTTTTATTGGAAACTGTGGTTTATCCTAGAGAGTAGTTCCTGAATAATTGCTAGAGAATGATGTAGTCCCTTTTTCAGGGCAAGCTGAACAGGACCCCCCTCACCACTGCCCCCGTGTGCAGAGCTCTGAAGATGGTGTAAGGATATTGAATTCTTAGGTGTGGGGAAGAGGTTTTCAGACCCAGCTAGCAGAAGATCCAGAAGATTTATGTTAGTTCTGTATCACTTTGCTCTTTGCTGGGGATCTTAAAAATGGGTCTAGTTAAAAAGGTACCCAGGGTGGTGTTAGTGGCCAGTTATCCTGGCCATCTGGGTTATCTTTGAGGCTATATTTCAGCCCAGAAGTGTAATCCTTCTGTCTATTTTAGGAAAGTGGGTCCTAGGGATACGAAGCCATTTATATTCCTCAGGTTATTAGCCCAAGCAAATGAGAGGTAGCCCCTGATTGAAGGGTAATACAACTGACAACATTTTTTTGTTAATTCAACTAAAATTTATTGAGCCATTAAAATATATAGGACACTGTACTAGACATTGCAGAAAAATGAAGGAATTATTGTTAGTGGGCATACATGAAAGTCAGAATATGAAAAAAAGAATGATCGAGACATTACCAATTTTGAAAAAGATAAAACCTCAGCAGATGGTGAATTCTTAATGAAAAAGTTATTTGATTAAACTATGACAGGTAGAAAGAGTTCCAAGGGTCCCAGGTAGACTTAGGAGGGCTTGTCCCTCCAAGGTGAGAATAGAGCATCCATTCTAACTTTTGCCCTGTGATCATCAGCTCCACTCAAAGCAGCATGTTTCCTACTGGGGAACAAATCTGAATGATGCACGGCTTGTGCAAGAAGAAACTCGAGTAGGGAGACAAAATGCATGCATAAATAAACATGACACAAGATAGAAAGTAATGCATTATGGGGAAGTATAGGTCCTTGTTCTTGGAAGCATGTGGGAATTTAGAGAGATGATATTCAGCAGGACAGGAGGCCAGAAGTGAAGATTTGGAGGCACATGTATCTTACAGCATTTTCACTATCTTATCTAATTTTAGTCTTGAAAGAACTGGTGAGAGGTGGACAATACAAGGCAGGTTAAGATTTATTATGCCTGTTTGACAGATGAGGGTACTCAGGTCAGGAGAGGAGGGTTTTGTTATTCTTTCTTGTTATAGTTTTGTTTCATGCCTCAACACGTACAGTTGACCTCTGAACAAGGCAGGTTGGAGCTGCACAGGTCCATTTACATGTGGACTTTTTTCTTTCAATTGTCTGTAGTTCAGCTGACCTGTGCAGTTCAAATTTGTGCTGTTCATCAGCTGGTAATTGGAAATTGGCATATGCTAAGGACCAACTTAAATTATACCAGGATTTTTGACTGCAGAGGCAGGCAGTCAGTGCCTCTAGCTCCCAGCATTGTTCAAGGGTCAACTATAGTTTCACAAGTCTTTTTGCTAAAGATATTTCATCCCGAGTTGGGGACAGAGAACCAGTTGCTTTATTCTAGCTAATCAACTGATTGACATAATGGATGGTGCTTTCCTGCATGCTGAAGTTGTCTGAAGCACCATTTCCCCCTTTGTCAAGTGGGGGTGATAAAGCCTGCCCTACTTACAGAAATTAAACAGGAGATAAATTACCACACAAAGGGAAGGTGTGAACTTTTGCTTGGTGAACATTCAGTCCAATGTCAGTGTCATGACAAGGCTCATAAAGTTCATTTCAGTTAAAGATGCCTAAAATCTGAATATTGAGATCTATGCAGAATTTGTCACAATCAGTAATATTGCACAACCAGTAAATTGTTCACATTGTACTTGGAGCTAATATTTTTATTTAGCTTTGAAAGGCAAAAGAGATCAATGTTCCTGTAATTTCATAGAGCTGCTTGTTCAGTCCCACAAATTGATAAACATCAGTAGACAGCGCCACTGTGACTACACCGAGATAATTGAAGAGATCCTGGTGGACTTTAGAATTGGTTTTATAGATATTGGTTTTGCATACAGTAGTATTACAGTATTTCTGACACTTTACAACATCTGTTGATGTACTGCTAAACCATGAACAGAGCCAAAAAAAACATCAAAGAAATTGCACTTGCTAATCTCTGACACACAGGTCTTAAGGTTACTTTGTAACTTTATTCCTTAGAATCATTTAGCGATAAAATGGTGGGAACTATCATTACTCATTTACTCCCCAGTCTAGTTTGATGAATGCTAAATCACAAGTCCCACAGCTGTGCTGCAAATTTGCAATTTGTAATAGAATAGAGAGGACTTCCTGAGATTAAAAATTAAGAGGAAAAAATGTGTAGATTTAAATTGGCCTAGTGACAATATTTTTCTACACAAATGTGACTTCTAGTGTAATGGAATATAATAATGAGAATAATTTAGGTTGTGGCATGAATTAACAAATAAAGGTACACAGTAATTCTTACAATTAGAGCTATTACAGATTCTCCTCTTTCCCCATCTTTTCCTTTTTCTTTATTAAACCCCTTTTTAGTTAGAAGACCTCTCTGAACTGATATGAAGATCTTTCTAAGCAAAAAGAAAGTTTGTTCAGTGTTAAACTTCAGAAACATGAGCTGAAAAAGCCATGCCAGTTTTCATTAATTCAGAAAGCCTTTCAGCGTTACAATCTCTCCCAGGAAGGAAATATTTCTACAGTTCTGTAAGTGCTTTCTGATGTATAAATGTACCCCTGCAAAGACATCCGAATAATAACCTCAGCCACATTTGCCAGATTATAATATCAGGATGTTCACTGAAAGGACTTAAAAGACTTGATTATTAGAGATGGGATTTTTGTGGTTAATGAGAGCTCCTAAACATCAACATCTTTGGCTTTTAAAGAAGAGAGCTAGTGCAATTTCTACATCAATATCAGGTTAAGAAAAATACACCTGAGTATAGAAAATTATTTGGAAATTCACACAAAGAGATGCCACGAAGTGAAAATAAATTAATCTTAATGATAACAGCCAAGAAATAACTACACACAATATACATATAGTACCTAAATCATGCTAGAGCTGAAAACTACACCGCAGTTTCAATTGCTGGGGAGTCTGCTGGTTACATAGAGTAAAAACAAACAACTTCTGCTCCAAAGTCAGAAAGAACATGTACTATACCAACACAGGCTATGGGAGTTGGGAAAAAAACCACACATTAGTCTTTGCTGTGGAAAGCCTTCCTAGTTACAACTGTAGCACAGGGGAAACTGAGTTAGTAGACTGGTAGATCTGAAAAATGTATTTGAGAGGTGATTCTCAGTTGTGTTCTCTAGGTGCTTAAATCTAATTAATATACACTGTAGCCTTTCACATTTTCATCCTTACATTTCTGCTCAATGCTGGAACAGGTAATGACCAAATAATTCAGAAGTCTTTTACTGTTGGGGAAGAGTTTTACATATTTAAAAAGCACTTTCTAGAGACTTCAGTCAAGATGGAGGCGTAGGTTGACACGCTTCGGCTCCTTGCACAACCACAGAAAGAATTACAACTAGATCTCAAAATAAGCAACTCCCAGATCCATCAGAAAATCAAGCTGTATGGAAGTCCAAAAACCAAGGATTTAAAGAAGCCACATTCATCCAGGTTAGTAGGAGGGCTGAAAAAGTGGAGAATGGTGGAGAGGCAGGGAAGATGTGGCGTGGCATGGAGTAAGGGAGGAATGGGTGGTCCTATAGTCTGTATTATGGGAAAAAATCAGGAAGAATATCTTGGGAGTGAAAGATCCCAGCCCCAAGTCAGATCTCACAGCCCACTGTTTCAGCACCAGGAAGTTAAATTCCCATAATTTCTGGCTGAAGAAACCAGTGGGAGTTGGAGAGGCAGAAGTAACTGCTGGATTTTCAGGAGACTCCTTTAAAGGGCCCACATGGACTTAAAACAAGCTCCAAATCACCCACTCTGGGATTCAGCACCAGAGCAAAAGCTGGAAGGGTGACAGTCACATACGGGAAGTGGGAGAAGTGACTGGAAGTAGGGGGAGTGCCAGGCAAACCTCCAGAACCCAAGCAGCAGCACAGTCCCCTCTCTGAGCCCTACCCACACACACATACACACAGAGCCACAAAGCAGTGAAGCAGGTTGCCTCACTCTAGCAATTACCTAAGGCTCTACCCCACACAGTTTACAGGTGCCTTCACCAGGAAGCCAGAGCAGCTGTACCTAATACACAGAAACAAACACAGGGCGGCTGCCAAAGAAATATGGCCCAGATGAAAGAACAGAACAGAACTATGGAAAAAGAACTAAACAAAATGGAGACGACTGATCTATCAGATACAGAGTTCAAAATATTGATGATGAAGATGCTCAAAGGACTCATTGAGTACAGCAACAAAATAAAAAAGACCCAGGAAGAAATGTAGGTTACACTAAGTGAAATAAAGAAAAACCTACAGGGAAACAACAGCAGAGGGGATAAAGCCAGGATTCAAATTAACAATTTGGAAGGTAAGGAAGAAATAAGCATTCAACCAGAACAGAAAGAAGAAAAATTAATTTCAAAAAATGAGGATAATATAAGGAGCCTCTGGGACATCTCCAAATGTACCAATATCTGAATCCTTGGGGCGCCAGAAGGAGAAGATGAAGAGCAAGACATTGAAAACTTATTTGAAAAAAATAATGAAACAAAACTTCCCTAATTTGGTGAAGGAAATAGATATACAAGTACAGGAAGCACAGAGAGTCCCAAACAAGTTGGAGCCAAAGAGGACAACACCAAGACACATAATTAAAATGCAAAAGGTTAAAGATAGAGAATCTTAAAAGTATTAAGAGAAAAGCAGAGAGTTGCCTACAAAAGAGTTCCCATAAGACTGTCAGCTGATTTCTCAAAAGAAACTTTGCAGGCAAGAAAGGACTCACAAGTAGTATTCACAGTGTTGAAAAGCAAGTACCTACAACCTAGATTACTCTATCTGGCAAAGCTGTCATTTAGAATGGAAGGGTAGATCAATTGTTTCTCAGACAAGGTAAAACTAAAGAAGTTCATCATCACAAAGCCATTATTATATGAAATGTTAAAGGGACTTATTTAAGAAAAAGATGAACAAAACTTTAAACACTAAAATGGCAACAAATTCACAACCATCAACCACTGAATCTGAAAAAGCTAGGCAAACAACCAGAACAGGAACAGAACCATAGTTATTGAGATCATTTGGAGAGTTATCAGTTGGGAGAGGGTGGGGGGAGAATGGGGGAAATATACAGGGAATAAGAAGCATAATTGGTAGGTACAAAATAGATAGGGTGATATTAAGAACAGTATAGGAAATGAAGAAGACAAAGAACTTATGTGCACGATCCATGGACATGAACTAATGGGATTTCTGGATGGAAGGGGTTGCCAGACAGAGGGGGGGAAAGGGGGAAAATTGGAACAAATGTAATCAATAAAATATATTGAAAATGCACTTTACAATAAATTAGTATAGTAAGAAAACTACTGACATTAAATTGTCTATACTCTTGATTTTTTAATTTTGTCTTTACATTCTAGCAGGGCATTGTTTTAGGGGTTTTCTTCCAGCATATGAAGAAACAGGGATTTGCTGAGAAGACTATGGCATGTTGCTGAAAGGGCAGAAGCATCAGAGTACCCTTGTGATGTGAGGACGTCTATGAGAATGGAAAGTGACTTTGATTTCTCTGAGAGCCTGTATCTGGCTCCTAGGCATTACTCATATCCTCAACACACACCCAAGTGTGGAAAGTGAGAATGGGAAAGGTTCGAAGGAGTGGCTTGGTGGTACACTTGAAGAAGTTTGAACCTTGCACAAATCACAATCCAAAGCCACAGGTGCTTGGGGTCTGAGGGGACCTACTAGGTTGAGATAGTGGCTGTTCTGGTAGAAAACAATAAGCAATAACAGTCTATGATTGCTGTACTTGATTTTCACAACCCTATGGATTTATGACTTAACAAAGATCATATGACTAGTTAAAGGTCAAGCAAAAGCAAGAACCCAGATGTTCCCACGCCCCATTCAGATTCCTGTCTGGGCTCCAACCTCAACTTTTCAGTGCAGGCAAATTCTAAATTCTAATTTCACATCAGCTGTGAAATAATTTATCTTTGGAAATCCAGCTGCTAAAGCTATTTCTCACTAGTAGGAACATGGGAGAATTTATATTTTTATGACTGATTTCCAAGAGACCCTGAAGGAATAAAAAGCTGTATAAGCAAAGGACATTTTTAGTTGTTTGGAAGCGTCCCATCACCTATGTTCAAAGCAGTTGTTGCTGAGGGTCCTTTGCTTTAGTGGTGTTGAGAATAGAATAAGGAATCTTTCTTTTTCCTCCCTCCCTTCCTTCCTTCCTTCCTTCCTTCCTTCCTTCCTTCCTTCCTTTCTTCCTTCCTTCTTTCCTTCCTTTCCTTTCTTACTGTTGTTCAATTTCAGTTTTTTCCCATTTTTTCCTCACCACTCTTCCCCACCCCTCCCACCCCCACCTCTTACAACATGTTTTAGGTTACTAGAAAAAAATTAAATAATTACATAATTAATATGGTTTGTATAATAATGCTTTTGTAGTCTCCCCCTCATCTGGGAGACCACATGTCAACTTCACTGAGGTGTGATTTTCATACAATAAAATTCACTTATTTTATTTGTGTAATGTTATGACTTTAGATAAATGCATAGAGTCTTTTAAGTACCACTACAGTGGCAATATAGGATATTTCTGTCACCTGCAGAAAACTCCCTCTTGTTCCTTTGAAGTCAATTTCCTCTCCTACGCATGGCTTTTGACAGCCAGTGATTATTTTTCTTTTCCTTATTTCGCTTTTATTTTGATAAGAACACTTAACCTAAGACATATCCTCAACATATTTTTGTGTACAGAACAGTACTACAAACTGTAAGCACGATGCTGTGTAGCAGACCTCTTATTCATCTTACGCAAACTTCGTGTCCAGTGATTAGCAACTTCCTGTTTGCCCTGCTCCCAGCCCTAGCAACCATTATTACATTCTCTACTTCTATGAATTTGACTCTCTTATGTATCTCATATAAGTGGAATTTTGCAGTGTTTTTCCTTCTTCGAAATCACTGAAAATAATGTCTGCAAGGTTCACCCATGCTGCTACATATTGCAGGATTTCCTTTTATTAAGGCTGAATAATATTTAATTGCTTGCATGTAACACCTTTTCTTTACCTATTAATCTGTTGATGGGCCTTTACTTGTTTCCACATCTTGGCTATTGTGAATAGTGCTTCAGAGAACATGACAGTGCTAATATCCCTTTGTGATCCGAATTTCCGTGCTTTTGAATAAATACACAGAAGTGGGATTAATTAAGTATATGGCAGAAAATAAATAGAGTAGCAAAATGTAAAGATAAGAAAAACCACATGATCATTTCAGCAGATGCAGAAAATTGATAAAATTTAGCATCCTCCTATGATAAAACCTCTCAACAAACTACAAATGGAGGAAAATTACTTCAGTATAACAAAGGCCATCTGTGAAAAGCCCACAGCTAGTATTTTACTTAATACTGAAAAGCTGAAAGCCTTTCCTCTATTGTACTATTTTGAGGAACAGTACAAGGATACCCACTGCTAGCACTTCTATTCAATATGCTGGAAATTCCTATAACGTCAATTAGGCAAGAAAAGTAAAAAAGGCAACCAAATCAGAAGGGAAGAAATAAAAGTGCTCGCACTTGAAGGTGACGTGCTCCTCTATCTGGAAATCCCTAAAGACTTCCCGCTCTCAGCAGAGTTAGAAGTAATAACAGAACTCAGTAAGGGGCAGGATGTAAAAACAATGTACACAACTCATTTGCTTTCTTTACACTAACTTCAAGCAAAAACAATATAGTAAAGTATTATCAAATAATTCCAAAAATACAGAAATAAAAATAGAAAAAAAAAACAAAGAATAGATGAGACAAAGAAAGAAAATACCAATAGCAAAGTAATGAACTTAAACCCAGGTATATTGATCATTACATTAAATGAAAATTGTCCAAATATTGTAAATAAAATGCAGATACTATAAGAATAGAGTTTTCAAAAACATGAATCAACTTTATAATGTCTTCAAGAAATGCACTTTAAATGTAAAGACTGAAGAAGATCAATAAACATAAAAAAGTTGGAGTGATTACATTACTATCAGAAAGTATTTCTGACAAGAAATCCTACAAGAGATAAAGAATAATATTAATGATTATAAACATCATATATATAAAACTAAAACAACTCAAATTACTTAATGATGTTTGTAGAACTTTTAACAAATGTAGACTATATGCACATTTCATAAAAAACAAATATTCACCAAGATTGACAATATTCTGGGTCATAAAACAAGTCTCAAAATTTCAAAAAAAGGTTAATTCACAACAAAATAATAGTTAAGTCTCAGTGTAAAAGACAAGAAGAATGCAATACAACAAATAAAATAATGCAAATTTGAAAGAAATAAAACTATCTATTTGTATATGACACAATCATGTGTCAAAAGAATAATATAATGAACTTGTAGAAAGTTAAAAGAAAAAGGCAGCTTTGCAATATTATAGGATATAAGATAATATGAAAAGTAATTACATTTCTATATATGGTCAAAACTATATTTTAGAAACATCATTTTAAGGCATTTAAAGGCCTAAAAAATACAGGGGGAACTTTACAAAAGATCTGTAGTACCTATATATTGAAAAAAAACAAGATATTGCTCAGAAAATATAAAGAAAAAAATAAATGGGGGAAAATACCACCCTTATGGATTAGAAGACTCACTAGTGTTCACAGAAGACATTAATTATAAAAGAGCAAAATAATAAGTTGGATTTTGTTTAAGTGTAAATATTGTGGTTTTTAAAATTTCTCTTTAAGAAAATATAAAATAAGCCACAGAGGGGAAGAAACTATTTCTAATACATGTACATAAAGGAACTTTATAAAGAAACTTACAACTCAATAATAAAAAACATGACCCAGTTTTTAAAATGACAAACAATTTTAACATGTACTTCACAAGAGAAGGTATAAAAATGGCCACAGGAAGAGATTCACACTTGCTGCAGCCTTTATTCTGCAAGGAAACACAAATTAAAACTACAGCAAGACACTAGCGTCCTCTGCTAGAATGGCTAAAATGAAGACTTCTAAAGATACCAAGTATCAGGATAAGGAGCAACGAGAACCACTACACTGTCCTGGTGAGTGTGAAATGTACAGCCACTCTGTTTCGGCAGCTTCTGGTCAAGTTAAATGTGCACCTAACATACGACTCAGCAATTCTACTCCTAAGTATCTATGGAGAAATGAAAACGTATCTTCACATGAATGTTCACAAAACCTTTAATAAAAATACTGAAAGCTAGAAATCTTTCAAATGTTCTTAAACAGCTGATGGCTAAAAATATGGTGGCATATACTCATAAAGAATGCTGAACAGCACAAAAAACAAGCAGCAAAGAAAACCTCGTGATCATAAGACTCTATGGGTTAGAATTGTCTTGTGATCATTATTAATAATAGGTGATTAAAAGAATATAAGATAATTTCTACAAAATATTAATAATGGTATGGATTTCAGCATCAATTATCTTTCTTTTTTGCATGTTTATAGCTGTAAGCAATCAGTATTCTATTAACATGTACAAGTAGATGGACAATGGAAGTTATATGAGACATTATTGATGAATTATTGGTCTCTTTATATGCTAGCAATCACATTGATTTACCAAAATATATTTTGACATTATTAAAGTGAAGAACAGAAAATTAATTGATTTGTAAAATTATCTGCTATCCCATAACAAGAGCCATTCAGTTTTCCAGTAAAAAAACCATTCTTTTTCTAATTGTCCCTTTGTTTTATGTTTCAGATGGCTTTACTGGGACAATATACCGTTACAGATTTTGGGTGAGTAAGAGGTAAACTGTTCTTTGTAAATTAAGAAAAGGGAAGTGAGAAATGGAACATATATAGAATATTTTCAGGAAGGCCGATTTTAGAAAAGAGTATGTATGAAAGTTGAGGAGTTATAGATTGATTCCCTTGAAAAAGTTCATGCCAGAGAATGCCCTTGGGAATGATGACCCTCAGGGGTGACATCCCTGAACTGGAGATCACTGCTCTAACTGCCTCCTGCAGTCCATTCTCTTGACAGCAGCAGCCTAAGTGAAATTTCTGGCAATCAAAATCAAAATTTAAAAAGCTACCCTTCATCGTTAGTCATTGATCTCTTGCCCCAGGTAGCCAGCTGCAATTCGAGTGAAGTGTCTGATCCTCGACTCTGCAGCCTAAGTACTTTCTCATTCCTGCTTTCTCATTTTGTACTATTCTCCTCCATTTCCGGTTCCAGATACATACATCTTTCTGTCTCTCAGGCATGTCAAGTTCACACCCCCCTCAGCCTTTGCTCCTGGACACTCAACCTACACAGTCCCTGTGGACACCTGTCTCATGGCTGTTTCACCTTCCCAGTATTCATCACTGTCTGATACTGCTCCTTTCCCTCTCCTAACTGTGCTTCATGACAGCAAGACCAAAACCTTCCTGTCTTTTCCCCACCTCTCCAGTACCTAGAACTGTGCCTTATAGGTCCTCAAAACATTTTTCAAAATGGTAACTTAGCCAATTAATTAACACCAAGTAGTTTTAATAGGCATTTGTTTTCAGAAGACATTTTGATGTTGAACAATTTTTAAAATGCTTTATTTTTTATGTGAATTTATCGTTTCCTAAAGCTACAGGATGTGTGAGGTATCTCTTGTTTGGCTGTACATCTCCAAGTGATCTTTGAGTGTGAGACAATTTAGAGTAGGTAGAAATTTCAACACATTCAATTAATTGCATGGTCGTTTCCCTTAGGACATTTCCAACAGTGTTCCTAGGTCTTATTCATAAAAGAGCTTCCCTAAGTGGCTGTAATAGACAGCTCTCGTTTGAAAACTGTCACCTCCAGACCCATGTCTTTATTGATTTCTACATTGCTTTTACTTTCAGGCATCAAAGTCAGAAACAAAACAAATATGATGCTAAGTGGATGGTTGTAAAGGGGATTATTTTCTCTGAAGAATTTTGAAGAAATGTTGTGATTCTAAAAAAAGGATGATTAGACAGTAATTACTGCCCTGAGCTGAGCAGTTAAATTCTATTATTTCTGCAATAGTATTTAGAACAAGATGACACTGTCATTACTAAGAACTGGCCATGAATAAAATGGTGGGCAAGATGAGAAATTATGAATTGAGGAACTATTGCAAGGGTTAAAGTTCAGTATGGAATAATTGAACCTTAAATAGAACACGGGTTAGGATATTGAAATATGCTGGGACCTGAGGGAAATTACACACAAAAAGAAAATGTTCTTCCTCAAGCCCCTGATATGGTTATCATGAAATAACAGAATTAGCCCATGGAAAAAAAGTAAGTTAAGTGTCCATGTTCACAAGCATTGTGGGCCACCTGAATTCAGTTTTAATTTCTTCTACTTGTTTCTTATACACATTAATGCAAAATCCACTTGTATATCTTTTTCAGATTTCCTTACCCAGTGGTAAAAGCCAGTTACAGTTCTGCATACATTTCAAAAATGAAATTTCCCAAGAAATTAAAGTGGTTTGTTATAAAATTAAACAACAAAAAGATAACATTCTGAGTCATTTTTTAAAAAATATATGTTAAAATTAGATGTGATCAAAGTTACATATTTTCACCTACATGTAAGGACATACACTTTTTCTTATTGTTGGTAAGAAATTCCTACAGTTATTTTCAGTGAAAGGAGAGTAAAACATCTAGAAAAATATATCTGACTTTTCTTTCAACTGTCTATTTTCCTGTCTGGCAGATTTTAAAAGCTGTTTTGAAGAAAACAATGTTTTGAAGAAAAAAAGGTGCCTGTCTTTTTTAGCTCAGAAATAATGTTTCATAAATCAATCCACTTTCATCTTATAGCATGGTAATAGTAAAGGTCATTATAATTAGTAATGAAAATGCTGACATTTTTACATGTTTTAAAATTTAATATTTCAAAATTTTCACTCCTATTTCTTTTTTGTTCTGCAGTGTCACCATAACAGAGTAAAAGTGCCCGAGTAGGCATTTATCGGGGAAAAAAATGAAAGAGAAATTGAATTTAGAGTTGGAAGACTGGATTTTGAACCTCGATTTTATTACTTGTTAACCATATGATGTGACATGCTATTTCATTCTTATGAATGTTAATTTCCTCATTGTAGAAAGGACAAAACATCATTTCCTCACAGTATTACTATAAGGATTAACTGAAAACATGGCTGTGAAGTCATTCATTAAAAAATGAAATACAAAACAAAAGAAAGAGTATATACTGGATTATCCCACTTACATGAAGTTTAAGAAAGACAAAGCAAATGCACAGTGAATCCCCCACACCTGACCAGCGATTGTGGGGGATTAGGCTGTTTACTGGAAAGGAACACAAGGGAACATTCTAGGGTGACAAATTATTCTATACTTAGATGGTAGTGAAAATATTATAAACAATATAAAAAGTCATGGGTATGTGCACTGAAGATTTGTGCATATTGTGGTAAATAACACCTCAATAAAATAGAGGAGAAAAATAGAACTAGAACACCACATGCCTTAGCTGGGCCACAAAGCCAGCCATGACCTGCTCCTTATTTTCTTTTCAATTTTCAAGTCTGGCCACTCCCCTTCTCCTTCTTCAATCAACTTTTGAACCAATTATTATTTCCTGGCCACACCTTTTGCATTTCTACAGTTGAAAAGAAATTTTAACAGACCCACCTCTTTGCTTACTTATATCCTAATTTTAACCTTACCTACCAAACTCCAAGTTTCCCCTCAAGTCAGATGCCACTTATTTCAAAAACCTGTCCAGAAATATTCTACACAGAGATAATCAGATAATCCACCCTTGCAGTGCTACTAGCTTTATGCGCATGAAACCGAGGTAGTAGTTGAGAGTCCCATACTTACAAAGGCCTTGCACTGGGTTAAGGCTCTGCTGTAGTCACTCTGACATTCTGAAGTTTTTAACAGGGGCACACACACTTGCTTTTTTGCACTGGGTTCTGCTTTTCTGACTTTTCACTGTATCTGTACCAGCACCCTGGTACAGATACAAGATGTATTAGTTAGGATGTATTATTTACTACTCTAACTTATTGACTTACCAAGAATCTCTTTAATCATGTCTATGGCTTTTCCATGTGAATTCCAAGAATCTAGCATATCTCTGAGACTTTAATTGGCAGTGAATAAGTATTTGTTGATTGACAGATTAACTGACCCACTAATTGGATTAATTAATTAATAACAGATCAACTTAATTAATGTTATTGGGTAAGAAAGTGATATGATAAGCTAGGAAATATATCAGAGTTGACTAGTAAACTGAAAACTATAATCACTTGTTAATCAGATCTGCACATTCATTCAACGGATATTAAGTACCTACTCTGAACCAGAAGACTGGATTAGCAGGCCAACACATCTATCATTCTCCGTCCTTGACAGCCTTATCTGACTGCCCTCCTCTCCCATGCCTGGGCGAACACAGCAGAGAACACTGCTGATGCAGCATCTTTGTCCCTGAAGACCATGGCAAGAGCTGAACGAAAAGCTGGGCAGAATCAGTGAGCTTTAGGCATGGTGCCATATTGTTCTCAAGCTTAGTTTTTAATTTTTTTTAAGCCCCACTCATTTGTTATCCTTGTAAAATCACTCTTCAGCAAATCCCTAGGCAATTTACTCCCTGTCAATCAACTGAGATACAGAGGACAGGAGAAAATGGCTAGGGGAGTGGTATGGAGACTTTGCAATATCTATTTTTTTTTTTTTTTTAGATACAAGCCCTTTAGAAGACAATTGTTGGAGACACCATGATTTTTAACATGTCCAAACTCCACCAGAGTTCTCATTGAGCCTGTGTGGCTTGTGGGTCTTTTAATGAACAGGCAATGTTATCCAAAGGACATTATCACTCCCCAATCTATTTCCATAACCATTCCCCAAAGTAACTTAGCATGGCGGTCTTTTCTCTAAGAATTTGCTTACAATCTAGGCCTTATATATTGTCTCAAAATAATTTGTTTCTTTCCCTGTAAAAATTTTTCAGTTCATAAAAATTGCACTCTTGCCCTAGAGGGTTGGCTCAGTTGGCTGGAACATCGTCCCATACACCAAATGGTTGTGAGTTCGATCCCAGGTCAGGGCACATACCTAGGTTGCAGGTTTGATCCCTGGTCGGGATGCTTATAGGAGGCAACTGATTGATGTTTCTCTCTCACACTGATGTTTCTCTTCCTCCATCTTTGTCATTCTCTCTCTCTCTCCCTTCCTCTCTCCCTAAAATCAATAAACATACCCTCGGGTGAGGATTAAAAATAAATTTCATTCTTTGGCATCTCAGATGGCCCACTCAAGTGCACAGCTCCACAGACTGCCCAGAGCTGCGTTGCTTTGTGAAAGGGAAGGTACTATAGGTTCCATGTCATTTCCTCTTTGTGGAGCTAAGGCCTTCTCTGTCTTTCTAGTGTTTTAATCCTATGATTCTGGATTTCATCTTTGTCCTATTCCACAGGAAATTAGAATCACAATCATTGAGAACAGTTTCTAGCCTTCATCCTTCCTATACATACCAGAAAACATTGTCCAGATCACTTGTGGGCTATTATAGACCCAGAGATCTTTAACTTGTGGAATCATCATTCAGTCCATCCTAAGGTTTTCCTTAACTTTCTGTGCTAACAGGTAGAGAATGACAACTTGTTTTGAAAGTTAATTTAATCACTCATGTAAACCTATGTATGCTTTAAGATCTATGAGCTTACCTAGATCATGTCTGAATCTTCATAATGATAGCAATGATAACTTTAACATACTGTGATGCTAATTTAGTTTATTTATATACCAAACACAGAACTGGAGGAAATCTATCATCTCTCTTCACAAAATATACATATATCGTGTGAGTACAGTATATGTGTGTATGTGTATATATATATATATGTTTATATATGTAAATATATGATGTGTGTATTGTGTGTACATTATCAGGGTCTATGAGTTCTACTCATTGAGAATAAGTAGAAGACTATGAATTACAAAATGCTTATTATCTAACAGGAGAAGCTTTATCTTGCTATAATCTCCAAGAGAAATAATTCCATGATATATTTTATGCCATCAGTTGACATGGAACTTTCCTAGTTTTCTTCCTCACTCATTGATCATTTCTTCATAGCCCTTTAGTGGGTATGCTTTAAGAGCTGAAGTTTAGACATTGGAACATCCAGCATTATTTCCATGGGCCCTCTTCTCCACACGCATACCCCAGCCCCAGTCTCATCTAGCTCATTGACTCTAAGTAACAAATGGTAATAAGCTTATCTCAGCACTCACTAGTTCTCTGTATCCCTTTGTCCTTTTTTTTTATGTCCCTTTTTACTTCATAGTACAATTGAGATAGCATATACTTGGTTGTTCATTTACTTCTAAGTTTTTAATTGTTGGTTTCCCCTATTGAAGTATAATGACACAGGGTAGATTTATTTGGGATATATTCTTCACATGGCATTCCCAGCTTCAATGCAGTGAATTGTTTAGATCCCAGAAGAAAACAGAATTCTTCTCATGGAGTAAGAGTGGTTTGTTTGTTTATTTGTTTGACTTTTAGAAAGTATGTGGGGAGGTGTGTAAGAAAATCACAAGGGATTTGAAATACCCAAAAAATTAGAGAATGGGGCCCCATTCCTGAGGCCCCAAGAAGAAGTGCGGAGGCTAAAGAGGAACTGGTGTTCAGTGAGAGCTGAAGGTCTGGTGGGGTCGCCCGGTGGGAGTAGCAGTCCTAGAGGGAAAGTGAGTGGCTCTGGTCACACAATCTAAAGTAGCCAGGGAGCAGGGGATATATGCCCTGGTCTGTTGTCTCCTAACTGAATGTCCTGCTGATGCTCGCCACTGGCCAACCCAATAGAAGGCCAAGGTCAGTGGAGCCTAGAAACTTGGGGTAGCAGTCAGGCAGAGAAGGGTGGAAATAGGTCTGAGGGATAATCATAGAACAAACAGCTAATGTGCACTTAACATACAGCCATGGAACAAATGCAAGTCAAAGTCTAAAATATGGTTTCAAAGGAGACTTAGAAATTGAATCCAAATGACTTTATCTCAGAGACCTTCAAAAATGTCAAGAACATGAAATTGAAATGAAACTCAGAAGAGGCAATTCTTAGAGGGGTTAAAGTAAAGAGATTCTGACATGAGCTGTGGAGGAAGGGTCATTTGCACAGTGGACCCTTTGGTCAAATTAAAATGCTCATAAGAATGAGTAGATACACCAGTCCCTAAACTCCCTAGTCTGGTGTAAGTTCTACCTCTGACTCTTCTGTTTAACTAGGTAGCACTCCTGGATGGTAGCGTTAATCCCATGTCCTGGCCTGTGCAGCTCTCTGCTGCTCACCTGGCATGCAGTCAAGGTATAATGGCTTTACAGTGACAGCTGATCAGATAACAGAGCCAATCTGGGAACACCATGTGGTACCCATTTTCTTTGATTGTACACCCCACTTTTGAAGAGTTTTTCTTCATGTCAAGAGATCTAGGAACTGATTTGACAACAGGAAGCCCAAATAGCAGACATCACAGTTATCAACCCCTCCACACAACAGGGAAGAAAATGTAGAACTCAACTTTCATATCTGAGGTTTAAGGAAGGGATTCTCTTAAGTAGCAATGCCACCCAGAGCTAGAATTTATTATTTCTGTAAACAGTAAGAAAACACAGGTAAGAGATGAAAACCACAAAACAGCTACCGAGCCTTTCTGCTCTGAGGGATCCCAGAAGCTCAAAGAGCCTCCCTCAGTGGAAAGTCACTTTCTACTGTCTGCAGATTTACTTCTGCTTCAGGGAGAAAGCTTGGAGCAAAAACTGACTCTGGAGAGCCCAGAAGTTGCAGAGTTGGAGGTTACGCATGTGTGGATTTATCTTTCCTCTTAAGTAGTTGGGTTTGGGGAAAAAAAAAAAAACCATATAGAAAAAGACAGAAAACAATAAGGGGAGAAATATACTGGCCCATTTTTATGGTCATGTGGATGAAAAGAGTATTCTGCTCTCCATCCCTTTGCTCTCATCAGAGGCCCACAAAATAGGGCACTCAGGAAAAAAGAAGACAAAACAGTGTGTTTCATGCCATGTCAAGGTGCAGCGCCTCCATCCAGCAGCCTGCAGAGCTGTCTCCCGGCAAAGCGCCTGCGCTGCCTGCCGCAGCGTTATTGCTGCCTTCGACTGGAGAAGCTCTAAACACATTTTTTCCTCTGGAGCTATGAGGTGCTGACCTCGCTGCTGGAATTCGAAGATAAGAAAGATGTTTTAATCCGTAGGTTAATTATTGAAATTACAACTGCAAACAAATATTTTGGGAAACTTCACGTTGCTTCCAAACGTGGCACTTTCCATTTTAAGCCCAAAGTACAATTGTGTATTCAAAGGCTCAGATCTTCGCCCAGATTCATGCATTATGTATGCCGCACTTCCCTGGGACACGAAGGATGTCACGCTCCGCGTCCTGCTGAAATGAGGAAATAATTTCAGACAGAGTTTGACCGCAAAAATATCAAAACTTAAAAGAGAAAAGGAAGGGAAAAAACCCTGGAACCCAGTTTTGAGGACTCAGAAACTTTACTAATATAGAGTGTCTCTGTTCTGTAAAATAAATACATCTATACATATACACATACAAAATAAAAAATAAATTATGCAATTAAGATGAATGTTGACATGGTGCAGTAACAGCCACAGAAGTACATTCTTTCATGCCCAAAAAATATTTCTAAAAGAGGTTGTTATTGAACAAGGTTCAGCACTCATTTTCTGTAAAGGGCCAGACACTAAATATTTCAGGCCTTGTGGTGACAGGATCCCCACCATAAATACTTAATGGGTCACGGAAGTGCAAAGACAGACAGAGGTAAGCAAATGGGACTGTGTTCCAATGCAATGGTGTTTACAAGGACACGTGGCCACACAGATTTGGCCTGTAGGCTGTAGTTTGACAACCCCTGAGGTAAAATATATACTTTTACAAATGAATTAAATATTTTTACTAGGCAAGTTAAATATTTAAAAGCATACAATATGGCCTACTTTTGTGAGGTGATCATTCCCTTATAGATCCCTAGCCTCTTTTATGAGCTGGGCAAGTAACAAATTCTCCCACATCAACATCAATTAAGAAGGGAGACAGTTTCACTGCCCACATCAAAGTGCTCCTGGAAGCGGATTGAGCATCCCCACTGTATTAGTTTTAACATCTCCATCATCAGGTTTAGCGAAATCTCAGTAGTTGTCAGAGCCAGGCCTGCAAACATTGTCTCTAACTTCTGCCTCAAAATCATTTATTAGCTTCAGCCATAGGGACTCACGGCAGTTCCATCACAGTGGTGTTCTGCTCCTCTGGGGAGGAGCAGGCTAAGGGAGCCTGAACGTGTGTCTGAAGCAACTCCACTCCACTCAGTGTCTATTCGGGGATTCCTGTCAAACCCGATACAAAGGGGCAGAATGCAGTAACATCCTTTTAGATTCACCGCCTGATTCTCATTTACTTTTTCTGATTTCTTTCAGTCTCCGGGCACATCTGCCCGTGTTTATTTTAGTGGCTGATTTACGGTAAATGTTTGATTAAGATACCTCCCTATCTTGCAATGCTTAAGATACCTCCGCATCTTACATTCTTAATATGCAGCATGCATCAGGCAAAGAGCAGAGTTCAAACTGTCAGTTCAAGGTCAAACTAAAACATTTTGGTCCACTCAGCCAAACCAGTGAGGGTGGCCAACTCACTAGTCTGCCCACAGACTCATCTCTTCATCTTTGGTGCATCTGGCAAACCCAGGGAAACAGGCTGCTTTCAAACAAGCTCTCTCTCTATGTCTCTCTCCCTCCTTTTTTTTTTTTCCTGTCACGCTACAGCACAGGTGTTTCAACTGTATCACTACAGTCTGTCATCATAAGCTAGAAAATTCAGAATAATTACAATTTTTCTGTGTTCAGAAGTAAGTGGAAATTTTCATTTAGGGGCATCATTTGCTGCTCATGAAAATGCATTTATTTATCTAATTACCTCTACTAGCTTATATCACTTAATGTGCTGTACTTGATGCTGTTTCTAATATGACCTTGAAAACAGGTAAACTCTCTGTGTGTGCAGGGTGAAAATTTAGATAACTGCAATTAATTAAAATGACTATGGTGAGAATTGGACCACTATATACTTGAGTTGAAACCGCTTAACACTAAAACCTTTTACCAAGCAGTCTTATTTTGCAAACTCCAGTTGGGAAAGCCAGATGGCATATGGTGGAAGAAACCTTCAAATAGTCATATGTGGATGTGGCATCGAAGAAAGAGAAGAATGAGGTGAAAACTGTGATTATCTTCCCAAGAGCCTTTCCTTCTCTCATTTTATTAAATGTGTGAATCTGTGGGTAGAATCACTGTGTCTAACTCAATCAAGGTAATCTAATCTCCTTGCCACACTAGTTGGTTGAAGTAACCTGCTCTATACCAATGAGCAAATAGGATTCCCACAGCCCTTTGCCCACATAATTAGGGCCAGTGATACAGGGAGGAAAGTTCTAAGAGTAACATGGAAAACTGTTATTCTCACATCAGAAAAGTCATACCAAGCCTTGAAGATGGCATTGCAGTTTTATCACACCAAGCCTAAAGGTAGACCATCTGGTCATATGATCTAAATAATCCCTAAAATGTAGATTATAGGTATAATCTACATTTTGAAAATGCAAGTATTTAAAATATACAGAAAATCAAGTAAACACTAGGACAAATACACAAGTCCTTTATTTATATTAGGAAATGCCAACACATTATTGATATCAAATTCTTTTTTAAAAAAGTATTTAAAATGCTATAGAATGTTGTGACTCATAGTTCTGCACTCAAGTAGTTAGGAATAGGAAGAGAACTACCATGGAAGCATTACTGATGAACCAATTCTGTGTACTAGAGGCAGGATACCTTTACTGTTAGTGAGTTAAGGTTAAAAGCCTAAAATAAATGCAGTAAGTATAACAGCTTTGGTAATGAAAAGGTGATCCAAGTGATATGAGTTAGGATGAAATGTATGTTAACTTGAGATTTTGTATCACACTAGGATTATAAGAATGGAAATGAGCAACAGGAACAAACAAAATATTTTCCTTTATCATTCCTGATCAAAGATATGCCAATATTTTGATAAAGAGACCACAGGTGACGTCCACCATTGCCATATCACACGGCACATTGAATGAGGACTTCTCTCCAGATCCTCATTATACAGTGTGTATGGGATTCCAGCATAAGGTCCAATGCTAAAGAGAGGTGATTGAATTAGAAGGAATGGAACTACCTTGGAGACCATCATTCCACAGCCCAGATAGACCTGTCCAGACAAGCAGTTGTGACTCCTTATAAAGGCCCTCTTCTTGTTTGCACGGGCCCTATTACACCTGCCATTACATTCTCAGAATGCCATGCCAGGAGCTCTAATGACCTAAGAAATACCTAGTTTTAAGTCATATTGAACTATTAGCTCTATTACAACTGGTCTTGGCTGTGTCCAGAATTTCTGGAGCCTAATGGAAGTACATGGGGTCATCTTACATCCTTCTCCACTTAGTTTAGTCTGAAAAATTTGCTTTCCCTTCCTTCCCTGACTTTACCTCAATTTGTGCACAAATATGTGAAAATATATGCAAATAATATGCTTGCAGAGGGGTATAGATATTTGAAAATACACACATAAATATTCATAGAGTCCACTGTCCTCAAAATCCCAGAGGCCAGTAGCATGAAATCATGTTAGAGCTCACACTGAAGCAAAATAACTTACTGATATTGGTATAGAAGTATTAAAAACTAAAACTATGTACTAATAGTTTAACTTCTTTCTGTATTCGATCATTTACCCCATTAATTTCAATTTTGTCAACCTAAATGTTCAAAAATGTTGACTTTCTTTTTGAAATAAATGTCAGCATCTGATTATATTTTGTCATATATCTTTGCTTTTCTATGTTATTATAGGTTATTTGAGAGCATGGATGGATGAATAAATTAATAAATGTCAAAATGCTCATATTAAACATTTGTCTTTATTTATTGAGCAAGCTTCTTAGCTATTAAAAATAAAAGTACTGGTATAATAGTCATCAGATTGTAAGCTTTGAACCTATGTTTCCCAGGGTAAACTGATACTTAACCAAATAGCATTTAATGGAAGAGTTGGGGAAATTTTTTAGTAGAGGTAAGATAACAAGCTACAAAGGATCTACTGATTATTGGAAGAGCAAAGGACAAGGACCTGAAAAGACAGACAGTCATTAAGTGTCAGTATAATTGATGCAGAGGGGGCAAAATTTTAAGGATGGGACTCCTGCTGTCAGCAGGGAAACAAAGAGCTACTAGTGTGTCTGTGCGGACATAGGAAGTGGCCAGTGGAATCCAGACATTATAGAATGTGAACATAGTGAGTTAACAGTGTTTCTCAAACAATATGCATATGAACCACCTGGGAATTTTGTTCGAAATGCAGATTCTACTTCACTATGTCTGGGGAAAAGTCTACCTTTCCAAAAAACTTCCAGATGATGCCCATGCTGTTGGTTCTTGGACCCTCTGTTTCAAAGGAAGGAAACATCCTCAAAATGAATAAAAGTCTAGGAGATGTTTATACCTCACAATACATATGTTGTGCATATAACTTGCTTATGTGCACACACACAGCGTTCATTTCATAGTTTAATTCTTAACTACTCCAGTTGCTACCATTCTAAAACCTGAATACAACAACCCAGGTCATTTAAAGCTACAAGATATTTCCTCCTTATTCTGAAGTTTCATTAGTTAGCCAGGTAAGCATCCTTTTCATAACTTAGGGAAGTTTCAAATTCTCTGAGCACTAACTGTATCATCTATTGTTTGGGACGTTTGCCTGGCCCTTCTGTGTCCCTGCTTCTCTAATTCTAGCTGAGTGACTAGAGAAGTGACCTGATCCTTAAGAGCCTCAGTTTTCCTATTTCTAAATTATTGATAAAATCTATATTCCTTTTTATAAAGACTGTATTTATTTACTTTTAGAGTGAGGGGAAGGAAGGGAGAAATAGAGGGAGAGAAACATCTATGTGTGACAGATACATTGACCAGTTGCCTCTTACATGCCCTCAACTGGAGACCCAGCCCACAACCCAGGCATGTGCCCTGACTGAGAATCAAACCAGCGACCTTTTGGTTTGCAGACCAGCACTCAATCCACTGAGCCACACCAGCCAGGACTGATAAAATCTATATTCTTGAAGATCAAACAGGCTAATAAATTTAAAATGCTTAGCACATCCTTGGCACATCATGATTTCTCATTAAATGACAGTGTTAAAAATACTAGTAAAATAATATAATATTATTATGAATTTTCTAAAGGACTATGCAGGTTTATTATTATTATTAGGACTCTATAATTAGTCTTTTGGCTCTGGGTGTGCCTGAAGATAACTATAATGCTTTCCGTTCCATTTTTGTCAACTTGTTTAAATCTATTCCTTATCTCTTCTTGCAAAGAAACTTAGTATTCAAGCCTAAAAATGTCCTCATAAAATAGCATTTTGTTATTATGCCAATAACTCAGAAATGTAGGTCAAGTAAATACAAGTGGTGTGTGAAATGAAGCCTTCGGAGTTAATAGTGCTGCTGACCAAACAGTCAAACATCGTTGGTGTGACTATGATGGCATGGAGGGGCCAGCCTGCCTTCAGAATCGTGCCTCCTCCTCTCTTACAGCAAATACGTGGGGGGTGGACAGAAGACTTTTTATTTTTAGAGGAGCCCACCACTTGCCACATTTAGTTTCATTTGTTGTAATACAGTTGTCTTTCTTCAAGTCATTATAAAATAGTAGCCTATGATAGCAGTGCAGTTATCAATAATTAGAATGTTTACTGTACATTATGGGTCTCTAGAGCCCTTAAGTAATACCATGAATCTGCCCTACAAATTTATAAATAGATGGAATCAATACACAGTGAAACCTCAAAAACCTTACACCATGCTAGTGTACAATTTGTGATTTATCAAACGTAGGTCTGACTGCCCTGGCTGGTGTGGCCAAGTTGGTTGGAATGTTGTCCTGTGGACCAAAGGGTCATGGATCCGATGCCTGGTCAGGGTATGTGCCCAGGTGGCAGATCCAGTCCTTGGTCCGGGTGTGTACAAGAAGACAACCTGTAGTTGCCTCTCTCTGTAAAATAGTATGCCGCATTATGCCTGCAGCAGCCTCATATATCTTATATTTACCATCTCTCCTGATTGCATCATTTTCTTTTGTGCTTGATTTTATCTCATGTTGTTTTATAAGTTTAGTGTAGCCTAAATTTATCATGTTCATAAAGTCTACAATAATGTCCTAGGACTTCACATTCACTCACAGCTCACCCACTGACTCACCCAGAGAAACTTCCAGTCCTGCAAGCTCCTAATATACAAATACCTAATATCATATCATAATTCTGACAATATTTAGTGCAGTAACATGCTACACAGGCTTGCAGCCTAGGATCAATAGGCTGTACCATATAGCCTAGGGGTGTAGCAGGCTATAGCATCTAGGTTTGTGTAGATGCGCTCTATGATGTTCACACAATGATAAAATTTCCCCACCATTCATTTTTCAGAACACATACTCATAATTAAGTGATGCATGACTGTACATTATTACTAAGGCATTTTAACTGGTCCAAGGAGGTATAGTATGATAAATAACATTGTTTTCAGTTTATTAAAGCGGAGTCTGCAGATCATTGAAAATATTAATTGAGGTTTGTCCAGAAAGTATCCAGCCATGCACTAATAAAAATAGAGACAGTCGTTGAAGAAGATACAAAATACATGAAATTGTATATAAGGCAGTGATGACTCAGTCCCCTTCAAAGTAGGCACCTTGAAATCATCACCAGCTGCCCCATTGTATTTTCTTGAATCTCATCATTGGTCTGAAATCTTTTCCCATTCAAAGGGGATTTTAATTTTTGGAAAAGCCAGAAGTTGCAGGGCATTAAATCAGGGCTGTAGGGGGACTGAATCACCCGGGCAATTTGATGTTTCACCAAAAACTCTGCATGAGACATGATGCACAAGAGGGGGTATTGTGTGATGAAGCTGCCAGTCACCAGTTGCCTATAGCTGTGCCCTCTGAATCATCAGAACAGTTTCCACAGAGGAATGTTCAAGTCTACTTAACACAAAATTTGAAGGAGATTTGTGGCTTTACTGGCTCAATCATTTTGAATGCAACGGCCACATGGTACTCATGCTCACTCAGTGGTGTCTACCGCCCCCACTGGCTAGTACAGTGAAGTCATCACTGTACATGAGCATTCCAGTCCATTATCCTTGGCTGCCAGGTTATCTGCATGTCCTCGTGCAAACCATTCTCATTACATTAACCATGGCTGAACTTTTTCCAGACAGACCTTGTTTGCTTTCTTGAATATTGCAAAATAAATTTTTAGAAATATTTTCTAATGTCTTTATTGAGAACTTGCTAAGGTAGAAATCTGAACACTGCTGGGTTATGTGTCAAATTATAAGGTCTTACAGCTTGAGGACCTTTTGTAAAAGAACGTGAGCTATTAGTTACACAGACTGAATGTCTTTCACATTACATTTACCTTGTTCAATACCGAGGTACCTGAAATTCAAGTACAGTACTGCATAATTGATCTCGTCATTTTATTCACATGTGTAAAGTTCACTACTGCAAAACAAACAAGAGATTTTTATGTGCAAATATAAATATTTTATGTGCAGCCTAGAGCTATAATTTATTCTGTGACAGTGCAAAGGATGCTCACAAAATTTATATCACAGGGCTTTAAGTGACTGAACATCAGTGGGAAAAATAATACTAAATTGTATCATCACATGGAATGATAAATATGCTAGCAAACTTCAGTATACATCTGCTTATAACATTAATATAAAGCTACAATTTATGCTGTGACAGTGCAAAGGACGCTCACAAAATTTACATCCTGGTGCTTTAACTGACTAAACACTGGGGGAAAAATAATACTAAATTATATCATCATTTAGAATTATAAATATGCTGACATACTTCAATATACATCTGCTTATAACATTAATACACATACAGTTAAATATATACATTGGTAATTTAAAATAGTAAGAAAATAGAGAAAACAGTTTTACTTTAATTTTATAAATCTGGAATTAAAAATAAATGCTCCCCAGGTTTCACAAGTGCATCACTATGCATCCAAGATTTGCTTCCCAAATGTGAGTTTGCGTCAGGTTCGACCGGAAGGAGTTTCTGATTCAGTAGGCCTGGGGTGGAGAACCCAAGAACTTGCATTTCTAACAAGTTCTGGCAGCCACACCCTGAGTGCCACTGCTCCAGAGGATATTATTTTAATTTGGTGTACACAGTAGTGCATTCTCTTTTGACACTTACTTTTTCCCATTAGAGCAAAGGTATTCAGAATTTGTTAGTATGTTTTTATCATCATACTCTTTGTATCAATTATTAGAATCATCTGAGTATTTAAAAGTATACAGATTCCCAGGCCTCCCATCTTTAGGTGTAAGGCGAGGCCAGAAATTCTCAAACTTGGCTGCCTATCAGAATCTACTCGGGAGCTTTTCAAAATCATGAGCCCCAGGCTGTACCCCATACCAATTAAGTCAGCATTTCTGAGGGGGGGATTTGGGCCTCACGAAGTCTCTGTGTGATTCCAATGTGCAGCCAAAGTTGAGAACCAGCCTGCGTGATTAAGAAACCCTGTGTTAGGAGTCTGTATTCCAAAGTGTCCTCTACTGCCCTCTCTCTCTATGAGGATGACAATAATCACAAAAAAATCAGTCTCTCTCTCTGTCAAACTGCATCTTGGTATTTGTATTCACTGTATTTACTACATTTAAATCTCTAATTTTTAGGTATTTATAAATGTTCTAATGGAAATACTATATTTCAATGCCTGTTTTAAAATAAACATGCTATTTTATTAGCCTATTTTAATGCCTTTCAATCTCTCACTTAATGCCAGGAGGAAATATATATTTAGTACGAAAAAGCCCAACAGACTTTTTAGTCCATTTTGAGACCTTAGACCTGAGCTGTCCAATAGAACTTTCTGAGTGGATGGAAATTTTCTATATTTGTTCTGTTTAATACAGTAGCCACTAGACACATGTGACTTTTAAACACTTAAAATATAGCTAGTATACCTGAGCAATTGAACTTTACGTTTTGTTTAACTTGAATTAATTTATATTTAAATAGTTACATCTGGCTAGCGGCCACCATACTGGACATACAGCCTCAAATAATAAGCTTAATCTAGCACTAAACTGGCCTGCAACCAATAGTAGTAAATATTTTATAAACTTTTAATAATACATACATATGTGCAATATAGCTGATGATTCTAGAAGATTTTATATGTGCTAGGCTCTATGTTAAGAAATGAGATATATTATTTCATTTGGTTCTCATGATAACAGCTGATAAAATTTTTGTGTAGAGCCAGAGATTAAGTGTTTTAAGCTTTTAGGCCTTGTAATCTTTGATACAACTTTTCAACTCTTATGCTGTAGTGAAAGCACTCGTACACAATCAATATAGTGTAAATGGGTGTGGCTGTGTACTAATAACTATTTATAAAATGGGCACTGGCAAAGATTTGGCCCATGGAGAATAATTTGTAGGCCTCTATTCATGATAATTGTATAAGTTTATGGATAAGGAAATAGTAGCAGAAAGTGAATGGACAGCTATTCCAAGCAAGGGTCTCATTTCTACTACAAACACTTGCTTCGAAAATTCACCTTCCTACTTCTGATTAGCATTTTTTGGAGGTGTAAGAGGCAATTTCTTGACCTGAGTTATTCATAATAAGGAATGCCTTCCTCCAGTTTTCTACCTGGTCATCTGTTTAGAGACAAATGTCCTTAAACTGGTATCAGGCACACTATTATAATGTGCTTGTAAGCCAGGATATTATCGTGCAATTCATGGTTTCCAACTGCTAGACAGGAAGGGGAGTTATTACACAGCAGTTAAACTTTATGTGAATGTCTGTATATTATTGTTCAATACAGGTATAAGAAGCTGATCTGCCACATAAAATTAATTCACCTAACAGTAATTAAATGCCAATTATGTTCAAGGTCATGATTCTTCCTAGGGAGACTAGAGTCTAAGTAGGGAGATGCAATGTACATAAGTCACTATAGTGCAAGTTGACTTAAGGGAGGTAAAGGCTAAGTACTGTATTTTGCTGTGTACAGTGTGCACCCACGTTTTTGGCTCAAACTTTCAGAAAAAAAATCTTTTGTTTAAATTTTTTAATTCAATTATTTATTTATTTATTTATATTTAGAAACAAAATATAAATAAATAGGTATTTTTGCATAAGGATATTGTTGCTTTGTAGAGTTATACTTTTAACACATAAGCATAAATAAAATAATTTTAAACATTTATATAGATACAGAATTAGTACCATGTATAATGTGCATCCTTTTTTTCCCCCTCAAAAATCTGGGCCAAAAATATGTGCATTGTACATGGCAAAATACTGTATTTAGCTTCTACCTCTCTTAAATCAACTTGCAGAGAAACCAAGGATCACTTTTCACTAAAACTGAATTCAATTCAATTAATGTTCACCTACCAAATGTCTACTTTTCCAGTAATTTTGCTGGGCTAGTGACAGAAAACAAAAGAAGAAAACCATTAGCTTGTTATGTCTTTAATTTAAGATATTATGAAATAGGGAAACATAGATACATTCCTAAAACAACTGATACAAAATCCAGGTGTTTAGTTTCAAAAGTATTGTATAAACTACATAACATAGCTACTCAAGAAAATCAATAATCAGAAAGACCACTACAAAATGCGATTAGCTTGCGAAGATGCATATCCTACGAAAGGACCAGTGTATGGGGCCAAAAAGTTCATACCTACATAAGAAGCAATGACATAATTTATTATTGTGTGATATCCAGGTTTGCAATAAAAAATCACAAGAATCAAAGACCTTCAAGTCTTTCCATTGCATAATCCAAAACAAACTATGTCAAAATGTTTACAGTCAACAAAATATTTCTGATCTCTTGTGGTAGTGCTATGTGATGCATGAGCTGAAGACTTTTGTGGTAACTGAATAGAAGAAGGATGATGCTAAAGTCTTCAGTAAGTAATTATTACTGGGACAGAAGCCAATGTGGCATATTTCTGTTCTAAGGCACATAGGATTCAATAGAATAGAAACAAACCATTAATAGTAATGGATCCCTTAGTACACCCACTAATATTTTATCCACATTTTTTAAAACAGGCTTTCAGTACATTTTTGTTATTTCACCATATTAACAATATATGTATTCCTTGTTTCTCCCCCACCCTGCCTCTTCCTTGCTTTTCTTCTTACCAAGTCTTATACATAAAATATGTTACCACTTCCAGGGATTGCTTGGCAACCCTTTTGTTGTTACTGTTTAAGTGAATTCTAACTATATAGCCATTAATCCAAAAATGTATATTTGACAGTATTATGGTGAGGAAAAGCACATTATTACACATATGTAAATCAGATGGGAAGTAAAAACTATTTGCTCAGCATCTAAATAGGTTAGTACAAGATAGCATGCTTCCATTGGAACAGAACATAGTATTCTCAGTTACAGCGATACTTTCTTTAACTGCATTCCCACTTCACTGTGGACATGTTATCCATCTGTTACATGGATGTCTGAGGCAATTGGCATCTTCCTGAATAAGACCCTATTTTCAGAGGTAAAATTTTAGGCTCTCATATTCTGTAGGTTGCCTAAAACAAGAAATATTAAAATGTTACATCAGCTGGCAAAAATTGTGGAAAAGACAAGACTCGTTTTATCTCTATTTTAGTTGGAGCTTTTTATTTTTATTTTAAGTTAAAAGTGCCTGTTTTCCCTCCTACAAAAGTAGTGTGCTGCATACCAATGCTTTGAGGGACCCAGAAACAACATTATACAAACTCATTAGCACATAGATTAGGCCAACAGAAAGATTATTGTCTCACTTAAGGAGTATCATTCCAGTGCTAATGGTTTGGTATCTGGTGACAGGGCAGAGGAACAATGTCAAACAGTGTAACATTCAGATGAGACTTGAAACACTCTTTGGAGGGGGCATGCACACATTTTACCCTAACATATGGCCATCAAGATATTTTTTATTATTATATTTATTGTTTTAACTATAAAGTCCATATAAACTATCATGAACCTTAGAATCAAAGATCTCTTCAATGTGTCACATCCCTACTTCCCATAAACAGAGGTTTCCTAATGCGGGAATGTTTTACATTCTAGAGCAATCCCCGATAGTGTCAGGGTGAAGGTCAGCAACATCCAGTGAGTTGACTAATCACCATTAAACTATATTCTGAGGGATCGATCAATAAAGAATAATTGACAAGTTAAATGCAGGCTTACAAAGTATTACATGTTTTAAATGATGCAGTTCAGATGTACTCTTAGTGAAAAATGCATGATATTCTTAGCTTTTAATGCTATGTGAGAAGAAAAAAAACAGTTTATGCATTATAGCAATTTGTTAGTGTCACCTGTCTGAGTGCACATTCGATTGTTGCACCAAAAACCAGAAAATTAACCCCAGAGTCAATCTAAGATATTATTTAAATAGTGTCATTACCAGAGCAGTATTAAAAACAGTTCAATAAGACAGTTGTACATCTCTTAAAAAGAGAATTTCAACTTAGCATCAAGGCAATTTTTTCTTTAAATTAGATGAACACTAATAAGCCCACAATTGGTAAAAGAGGGTTTTAAGTGAGATGATAAGACAAAAAAAGGTGAGGAGCTTTTATATACTCTTGCAGAAGCTTAAAAAGAAGTCTCCCGCATATATAGAACACACATTCCCAGTTCTAAGTTTGAATAGGGTATCCAAAAATATCTACTAAATAAATTATAGCTGCAAATTAAAAAAAAATTCAGTGGCACCTAGTTAAATATTTTGGTAATAATTCCTCCCACACAAAAAGTTTATATTCTTCTTGAATAAGATCCCAAATTTCAAAAGCATCACTGGACACTGTGACCCCTTCTCCTCGGCTATAAATTAAACTGTCCGTGTGTGACAGGCAGGTTATGCAGAGACTGAGCAGTTCATTCTTGACATGTCTTTTTATTGAGATGTTTGCCCTGAAGTAAAGGGTAGGCCCTAGGCCTGGTTTCATCATGGTAACACTAAGACTGCATCCAAGATACGGATGCCTTTATATCCAGTAACTGAATAGGTTAACCATTAAACAAATAAATTCATACCACTAGCACAGCTAGACAAATCTACAGCAGGTACTTATGTGTGAGGTAAAAAGAAGCACTATTGTTGAGTCTGATTTCTGACTGTAACTTGCCATTTGGGGCTTAAAATTACAATCATTAATATCCTTTTCTGTGATGCCTGATTTTGGAAGGCAGTGTCTGCCACACATTTCTGGTATCAAACTCTAGTGTGCATGAGAATTACTTGGAACATTTGGGAAGAAACAACCTTGAACCACACCCTGGAGATTCTGACTCATGGGTCTGACAGAGGGCCCTCAGCCTGCGTTTCCATCTAATAGGTGCAAGTGACGCTGCTGTTGCTGCTCCACAGAACACACTTTGAGTAACGGAACATGCTGTGCATATTTATAGCCTAGGGACAAAAGGCTATACCATATAGCCTAGGTGTGTATGAGGCTATACTATTGGGTTGTCCAAAAAATTCATTTGTTTTTTTTTTTCTTCTGTACAATGGCTCTAGTAGTGATTAGTTGTCTTTAACTTCAATCAAAACAATTTTGTTACATTGTATTGTGACAGTTGTCATATCAGCGTGCATTTTAAAAACTTATAAGAAATGTTGAATTTTTGTGCAGCCATTATAATATTGAAGATGGAATAAAATATGCAAACTTTTTGGCATAGTATGCTTTATAATTTCAAGAAAAGTAAAAATGCAACTGAAATGCAGAAAAGATTTGTGCAGTGTATGGAGAAGGTGCTGGGACTGATTGAATGTGTCTGAAGTGGCTGGAGGGTAGAGGGTGCAGTGAAGAGGAGGAGTAAAGGGGAGACAAAATTTGGAAAATTGTAATAGCATAATCAATAAAACATGCTTAAAAATGGTTTACAAAGTTTCTAGGTACTATTGACATTATGACCAAACAATTCTTTGCTGTGGGGCTGTCTTATGCATTGGAAGATGTTTAGCAGCACCCCTGGCCTCTGCCCACTAGAGGCCAATAACAAGAGATAGCAGACATATTCAAAATATCCAAATCAATAAAGTTACTGGTGAAAATGAAAAATGTGTCTTCTATTTTATGGGAAAAAAAACACGAAACACACTTTTTGGCCAGTCCAATACTTAGGTTTATGTGAATGATCTTTATGATGTTTACACGATGAAGAAACTGCCTAAATATGCATTTCTCAGAATGTATCCCCATCATTAAGTGACACTTGACTGTACTTTTATGGGGATTATTAATAAACTGGACACAAACTTAAAGATATTTTACTAAAAACTTCCTAGCTTTAAATAGAAACACAAAAAAAGATCGTCTCATTCACCGCCACCTTACTCTAACAGACAGTTTGTGCAGAGCAATAGCAGCAGCGATGTATTTGGAGAGTTTGGCTTAAGGATAACTGAAATGAATGACAGCAGTCTTATGAGAGATGAGAATAAGGACTTAGACATAGTCTGTTATTAGGTGTTTAAAGTCTCATTAAAAGATATAAAGTTACTTAAAGTACACTTGGATTAGTTATAAATGTGTATGTATACTGAACCAAGAATTCGTTCTAAAAAGTGTAATCGAGAGGCAAAGAAAGGACATGACATAGGATCACATGGAATGCTCAATTAATACCAGAGTAGGCAGAAAAACAGTGGTAGACACAAAATACAAAAAGAACAAAGGTAATGAATAGAAGACAGTTACAAATATAGTGGGTATTACCGCAAGTACATTAATAAACTATATCAAATAGTCACTTTAAATGCTTTAAATACATAAAATTAAAGACAAAGAGTGTCAAGTGATTAAAAAGGAAACCCAAATATAAAGCCAATTTAAATATAAGGACACAGACAGATTAAATATAAAGGGATGAAGAAAGATATATCATGCTAACACTAATCAAAAGACAGCTGAAGTAGCCACCTTAGTTTCAAACAAGCTGACTCCAGAGCAAGGAAGATCTTCAGTGATAAAGAGGGTCATTACATAATAATAAAGGGGTCAATCCTCCAAGAACAAGCTGCAATCCTTAACGTTTATGAGACTAACAACAGAGTATGAAAACACACAAAACAAACACTGATAGAACTCAAGGAGTAATAGAATAATTCACTACTGGAGTTGGAGACTTCAACACTCTGCTGCAGTCGACAGGCCCAGCAGGCAGAAAATCAGTAGTATATGGAACAGCACCATCGATCGGAGGAATCTAATTGATATTTACAGGATACTTCATCCTGAAACAGCCGAACACACATTCTTCTCAATTCACATGGAATACTCACTGAGAGACCAAATTTGAGCCATAAAACACAACTTACCAAACTCAAAGGAGCAGGTGCCATGCAAAGCATGTTTTAAGGCTACAGTGGGATAAAGCTTGAAATCAGTAACAGAAAGAGAGCTGAAATATCCCAGAATATTTGAAGATTAAGTTCCATACTTATGGGTCAAAAAACAAAATGTCTTGAAAAGGAAAACAATTTTTTAAATAGATAAAAATAAATTGGTCACAATTTGTGAGATATAGTAAAAGTAGTGCTCAGAGGGCAACTTGCAGCCCAGAATGCATATATTAGAAAATATGAAAAAATCTGAATTTGTTTATCTGTGCTCCCATCCTAGGCAAGTAGGAAGAGCAAGCAGGAAAAATTTAAATTTAAAGTTAAAAAACTCAATAAAATTGAAAACAAGAAATCAATATGGAAAATCAACAAAACAAAACTTGTTTTTGTTTGAAAATATTAATACAGTTGATTAACCTCTGGTAGACAGGATAACTAAGAAAAAAAGATGCATATATTAGTATCAAAAATAAAAGGGGGCTATCACTACAGATCCCACAGATATTAAAATGATGATAAAGAAAATTAATGCAGTGATCCGTGCATATTTGATAACTTAGATGAACTAGGCCAATTTATTTAAAGACATGAATGGCCAAAATTCTTACAAAAAGAAATGGATCAGCTAAATCAACCTATATGTTGAAAATTTAAAAAATAGAATAAGTAACCTTTCAAAAAAAAATCATTGTGTTCACTGGTTCATTGGCGAAGTTTACCAAATACATAAGGAAGAAATGATAAAAAAAAGAAATGACACAAATTCTCTATAATTTCTTCTGGAAAATTGAAAAAATGGAAAACACCCTAACTCATTCTATGAGATCACTATTACCCTAATGCCAATACCAGACAAAGATAGTATAAGAAAACTATAGATAGATAGTGCTTATAAACTTACATGTGAAAATCATAAAAAAATAGCAAATTGAATCCAGTGATTTATAAAAAGAATTATATACCATGACCAAACTAGATTTATTCCAGGTATGGGCAAGACTGGTTTAATATTTAAAATCAGTGAATGTGACTCATTATATCAACAGGCTACTGAAGAAAAATCACATGATTACATCAATAGATTCAGAAAAAGCATTCATAAAAACTCATCAAACCAGAAATACAGAGGAACTTCCTCAACTTGATAAAAAAAATCTATAGACAGCGACCAGCTTAAAGGTGAGAAAGATGCTGAGCTGGAAGGGCAGTTTTCCCACTAAAATGAGGAACAAGGCAGGCATGTCCCTTTCGAAACTCCTTTTTAATTGATAAATACTGTGAGGCCCAAAATACCAGCTAATAATCCTGACGATAAAACATTTCAGCTTAATATATATACATATTAATATATATCACTATGTATATCTCACATGAATATATACATACATACCTTGAATATATATGTATACTTGCATGATTTCCCTCCTACGAGCTAGATATTAACATTTACCAGCACACTATTACTTAGAGTAATCCTGTGTCTGTTCTTTCATTTCTATCCTTGACAGCAATAACCTTGTCATGTTCATTGCTCTGTCTTCATAGTTTAAACAGTGCCTGGTATGGTGTAGGTTCTCAACAAATACTTGCCGGACAAATGCATGTGTGACAAAATGCATGAGTATTATAATTAGCAATCTAGTAAATGGTTACATCTACTATTAGGTCTATGTATCTTTGCCAGGAATTTGTTTAAAATAGCAATTTCCACCAAGTATTTTTTAAAACCAAACCTGGTAACAAACTTTGAAATTACTCTGTCATTTTGATTAGTGGTAATTTTTGATAAAATATTTTTCTTAAACAACATATACAACACATATATTAATTTTTTTACATAATCTTTTTTAATGCCTACATTTGAAGATGTTTATGTACTTTTCTACATTTCTATGGAGTAGGAGATTATTTATAGGTTATAAATATGTAGATATATACACAATAAAATAATATAGAAATGTACTGTTATTGCTACATGATTAAATGTATTTGGAGATAACCGTCTTTATCAATAAATGCAGCCTTAGAAGATTTATTTCTGAGTATGTCTGCAGTTTCCTTTTCCCATAGTATATGATGTACTAAGTTGTAAACTCTCTGAGAGCAACAATCATTTTTTATTATACGTATATTCCTAACACCATGCATAACTGGAAATCAATAGATATGCTTTTGAAAGAATGAAAATCATTTGAATTGAAAATACTGAAGGCATTCCAGATAACCAAATAAGGATATATTTGGTTTCATGGAATAACACATCCTTGGGGGAAGAATTTTAAAAGTCACAGCACTTAATGCAGTAGAAGTCTTCTAATTACACGATTTTACATACCACTCTTGTACACTTAAAATAGTTCCCTGGCCTTAGGGAAGCCTTACTATTCAGACCTGGAGACCATGATGAAGTGGTTGCTATTTACTGGAGGCAAAATGGCCTGAGAGAGAGCACAGAGCTTGCAAATCTAAAGTTATAAAGGGACAGGAGCATCACAAAACATAACCGTCTATCTTCAGCAAATTTTGCAGCCACTACCATTTGGCCTTGATAATACCTTCTCTCTAAAGATGTAATTGGAACTGTATGATTTGGAGTATTGAGGGTATAAAGCTGCTAATGCCAGTATTAAGAACAGAGGATGCCCATAAAACAGTTTTGACTTCTATTCACAGGTAAATGGCTATCGCGTGCATCCCAGGCAGGATGACACAATTGCTACCACTGTTTTCTACCAGTTGATTTGTGTAAAAGGACACCATACACCCAGGTCAAGTCAAGGTCACTGCATCACACAAGTTAGTCTAATTCCCTCTTTTAAAGCTTATCTGTATTTGTATCAAGTGGATATAATAACTTTAAACATGCTTTGGAATGAAAAAGTATATACCAGATGACACAAAGATAAAGCTATGGTTTAGAAGCGTGGACACATACATATGTGTGTTCATATAACAGGAACATGTGCTAGTAAACACTTTACATATGTTATGCATATTACTTATGTGCTTAAAATTGCAGTGAGTGCATCTATATATATATTTTTTGTTTTAAGTTAGTTTATAGATAAAGTAATCTAAAGTCAAACTGTCAGTTAAACACACAGCTAGCAGGTAGCAGAAATATGGTATCATTCAACTCTTTGCCTGATTTCAGATATATTACACTGCTCCCTACACTTCTATTTATAACTATGTTTTCACAGCTGCATAATCTTTCATTCTTCTCTCTTCCTCTTCCCTTCAACAGATCAGTTTCATCATTCATTCCTTTATTATACTTCTCACATCCATTCCTTTTGGATCCCATTTTAGTCACTCTTACTTGAGACTTTTTCAACTCATATCTTGAATATTAAACTATTTCTGCTTCAATGTATCCTTCCTGAGGTTGCCAAATGTAATCTTTCTAAACACCATTTTAAGCCTGTGACTCACTTGCTAAAATCCCCATGTCCTTCAAGATCTCACACTCCAATCTGATTTTCTGGAGACACATGATCTGCCTCCATGTGAAATGATCCTGATGCCACCCTGTGATGCTCACGTCACCTTTGCCAAGGCTTTCCTACACATGCAACGTTCCCTTCCTCCCCCCTAAGCCAGCTCCAATTTAGTCCAGCCTTCGATAGCCAACTCTGGCTCCATCAGCAATAGTGTCATTGTCACTGTTGCCATCATCGCCATCATCATCACCACCACCATCATCCTTCTGTTTGTCAGACATTAAAAACATCTTGATTCAAAGAGTACACTCTGGGAGACCCTGGCCAGTCAGCATACCATTTCCTGCCGCTCTATAGGAAGGTAAGGATGGAAAATGGAAGAAAGCATTTAGAAATCCTGATTTCCATTTAATATTGTCGTGGCATTGACATGTGAAAATTGACTTGAGAAGATTTTAGTGGATTAGAAATTAAAAACCAAGAAGAAAAAGCTGGTCCCTCATCAAAGATGATTTGAAAAGTATTGCTTAATAGTTTTCCAAAACATTTTCACAAGTAATACTCCATGTATGCTAAAATATCAACAATAGATATTGTTTTCATCTTACAAAAATAAAAAGAAAACTAAGGGATAGAAAATGTGATTTGCCAAAACACATTTCTTGTTAGTGGTAGGACTTTTTAATCCAAATTGAGTGATCTTTCCTCTCGGTCCCGGTACTTCTCTGCTAGGGGAACTGCACAGTGAGCACAGTGATGCCCCCATGTGCCTAACCAAAATGGGACAAAGTCCTGCCCCTTAAATCATTAAAGAGCCACTGGATACCTCAATAAGCGTCACCCATTGAGACAAATTAATCAAACATTTGTACAATTAATTATTTCACAAAAAATGAGTAAGATATATATATTTATTCTTTCTACTAAGAATTACTCTAGAGAGTGATTTACTTTCTCATTCATTCATTTATTTTTTCAATCAACTAACATTTATTATATTTACTGAGCATGCACTTTATCCTGGGCATTGGGCTCAGTGCCAGGTCTATGTGAAGAACAAAACAGCTTTTCTACAATGAGTTCATAGTAGAAAATAACAGGGATTTGGATAACTTTTCTCATATTTTATGTAATTTCGTGTATCATTTGGAGTCATTGGAAACTCAATTTTCCTGTTTTGTAAGTACAAAAGCTTTGAAAGAATTCTATCTAATGTGGACATAAAATTCCGCATAGCTTCACCCTGCTGCAAGCTACTAAGTATTAGCTTCTGTCTAAACGTTCTTTCTTTCTGTAATTGCTTTCTTTAGGATTGCTAATCTTCCAGAGAGTCATTGTTTACATTATGCCTTCGCCCATTAACCACCAAGTCATTTCTTTTTACCCTTTACCCACTCCCAGGAAGAATTAAGAGCAACTGTTAACACAATTAAAGCTCAGTTTAATTTCTATGATCCATTTGCAGTAAAGCACCATGACTCTGGACTCCTGGAGGGTTTTAAGTACCATAAGATCAGGTTTGTTCTGCTACCCTAAGTGACCTGTATAGTAAGAAGACAGCGCTTTTTACGTGGAACACCAGAACACTCAGATTCCCTAAGCAAGGTCATTTGGACACTCTGTTTTCATAGGAAGAAGCTTTATAATAATGACTGTGTTTCGACTCTGTATGAAGCTAAGAATCAACCCAGCAAACACTGTATTCAAATATGATTGCAGCCTGAAATGGAGTCTCAAAAGCACAGTGGCCTGGAATTTTGATCCACTAGGAAAATCCATTCAAGAGCAAATGCCCTCAGCATATGACCCATTCTCTGAGCTTGTGATTCTAGGTAGCACACACATTCCCAGAAACGTGTTAGGTTAGAAAGATGACAGTGGTGTCACACAGACTTCGGTAGTTTACTTAAAGTTAATTAATTTAACCTGACCCTTTCCTATAACCGTAAGGCACAGTGGACTACTAGTGATAATTGATTCTATACAGCCTCTGAAATGGTTCAAGACAAACACAGCTGTGCTGTGTGACAGTTCTGGTTTGCTCTGGATTATAAACTATTTTTAGTACTTAGTTAATAAAGGTGATTTTCTTAAGGGGCCTGCAGTGGAATGCATGAACTGCTAGGCCATGCTGTTAGAATTGGGATTTGCAATGGATGAATCTTTGAAAATTAACTCCACCAGTGCTGCCTGGTTTTCAGAGCTGAGGCACTGGAGTGCCCACTTGTGGAGATGCTACTGGAGGTAGTTACAGCCTATTTCATGGTTTCCCAAAGTAAGTCTACTATTGAAGTCACAGATGAACTCAATAGAGTCTATCTCCGTATTTTTTATTTTGTGCTTTGATATTTTATTGCTATTAATTACAGCAGCAATAAATGAATATGTTAGAATATAATGACAAGCAACTTATATTAAGTGCTCCTTAGAAATGCTTTACATATATTTTGCCATCTTTGAAGTTGATGAGGTATCATAATAGTGCATCTTAGATTACACTGCATCTTATATTCAGTAAAATATGGCAACTGATATAATCATCTAAGCACCTTCTAAAGAAGATGAGGAAACTGAATCACAGAGAGTAATAGCCAAAGTGATATATCTAGTAAACTGCACAGCTGAGATTTAAATATAAGCAATCTGGTTCCAGAATCAAACTCTTAATTACTATGAGACAATATCTCAGTAACACATTTAGATATGTCTCAAGTGCCATCTGAACAAGACCTTCTCATAAGCAACTAGCATTGATATTTTCAAGTATGTCCCATTAGTATGAAGATGGCATTGATATGTATAAAATTTAAAAAATGCATAGTATTCTGTGTGTTTACTAAGTGGATCATACTGTGAAAATCTATTTTGTTTTTATCACTCAATAATAATTTTTGCATGAAGTCCTTGTAACATTTTAACTTTTACCTTAACTGTTGCATAGTATTCCATTATATGAATAGGCACGTGAAAGATTTTCATGTTCATGCAATGCAACATGTTACAATGCAACATGTTTAAATGTTCTCATTTAAACAAACTATTCTCTAGGTAGATATAAAGACTTAGAATTTCTGAGTCAGGGGTGTGTTTCTATTTGCATTTAGAAGATTTAACTATTTTAACTATAATGCACCAAGCCTATTACACTGCATTTTGTTCCTAAAATGAGCAAGGTATTTAATGCTACATATTAGAAAAGTGAAGACAGCTCACAGGACTTCTGGTCAAATGGCAGCCTAGGTAAACACAGCTTGCCTCCATCGCACAAACACATCAAAATTGCAACTAAAATATACAACAACTATCAGTCACAACTGTCAGAAATTGAGTTGCATGGAAGGCTCACAGTGATGGAATTAAAGAAACCACATCCATCTAAACTGGTAGGAGGTGTGGAGACAGGAAGGGACTGATCCTACATCCATGTGTGGTGGGTAAAAATTTGGGAGGGCTGTCTCAGGAGTGAGGAATCCCAGCCCTACATCAGGCTCTGTAGTCCAGGGTTCCAGTGCCAGGAAGATATGTCCCCATAACTTCTGGCTGCAAAAACTAGTGGGAATTGAGTCGGTGGAAGAAACTTCTAGAGTCCCAAGAATTTCCTTTTAAGGAACCCACACATGCACTTGCTCAGACTCACTCCCTCTGTGTTCCAGCAACAGGGTAGCAGCTTGAAGGCACCAGTGACACACAGGGAGAAACTGAAGTGTCTGGCATAAGGCAAGAGCTGGGGAACAGCTTTCTCCCAGACAGAGGCAGCAAGGCCATTGTCCCTATTTTGAACTCTCCCCACACAGAGCCACAGAGCCAACAGGCTGGTGAATATCTGAGACTCTGTCAACCTGGCTAACACTGTTTGCCCCACCCTGGATTCCCCTGAGACTCTTTCCCACCCAACATATGGGTCCACCCTAGCTGTTTTTCCATATGAATACCTTGCCTTGGCACATGCTTCATAACTTTCTAAATCCTTTCAAATAAGCATCATCCAGCCACAGTGAGCCTGTAGCCTCCATACCTCTTGCTAAGTGGCCCTTAACCCAGCACTAGAAGTAAACAGCCTAGATTCACAGCTTGGCTTCTCCTGGGAATCTCCAAGCCCACCACAAGCAGCAGCCATCCCAGATTGCTCTATATCTCGGGCAGAGTGGCCCCAGGCAAAACACAGGTAGGGGCTGACCTTGGCCTGTACCACCCAGGAAAACCCCAGAGCCTGCGTATCTACTGGACAGCTGCAGACCACATTGGAGCACCATCACCCTGATCCTGCACAGCGGATCCTTCACAGAGGGTGGAGGTTGGTGATTAGTGGTCATAGCCATTTCTTGCAGCTGACTGGCTTGGGTAAATTCCTGCCATTGATCTGCCAATGCAATCAAGGCTCAACTATAAGAGGAGGCTGTACTCATCCTACTTGAAGGGCACACCTGGAGAACTCAGCTTGGGTGATAGGAAAGGCTGTGCCATTGGGTCCTAAAAAGACACCTACTACATTAGGCTATACTACCAAGACAAGGAGTCATAGCAGCTCTATCTAATATGTAGAAATAAACAAGGGAGGCTGCCAAAATAAAGAGACAAAGAGACTTGGTCCAAATGAAAAAACAGACCTAAACTCTGGAAAAAGAACTAAACAAAATGGAGATAAACAACCTATCAGATTCAATGCTCAAAACACTGGTAATAAGGATGCTAAAGGAACTCAATGAGTACCTCAACAGCATAAAAAATATTGAGTCAGAAATGAAGGATACACTAATTAAAATAAAGAACAATTTATAGAGAAAGAACAGCAGAGTGCATAAAGCCAAGGATCAAATCAATGATTTGAAACATAAGGAAGCAAAAAACAGCCATGTAGAACAAGAAGAAAAAGAATCCAAAAAAATGTATATAGTATAAACAGCTTCTGGGACAACTTCAAGAGGTCCAACATTTGCATCACAGGGGTATCAGAAGAAGAGAAAGAGCAAGAAATTGGAAATCTATTTGAAAAATGATAATAAAAGAAAACTTCCCTAATTTGGTGAAGGAAATAGAGACATGCAAGTCCAGAAAGCACAGAGTACCAAGCAAGATGGATGCAAAGAAGCCCACTTCAAGACACTGTAATTATAGCTTAATTATATTTAAAATGTTAAAGGTTAAAGATGAAGAAAGATCCTTAAAAGCAGTGAGAGAAAAGCAGTTAGTTACCTACAGGAGAAAGCTAATAAGACTGTCAACTGTTTTCTCAAAAACACTTTGCAGGCTGGAAGGGAATGGCAAGAAATATTCAAAGTCATGATAAACAGTGACCTACAGCCAAGATTGCTCTACCCAGCAAAGATATCATTTAGAATCAAAGGGCAGATAAAGAGCTTCCCAGACAAGAAAAAAAAACTAAAGGAGTTATCATCACCAAACCATTCATATATGAAATGTTAAAGGAAGTTTTTTTAAGAAAAAGAAGATCAAAACTATGAACAATAAAATGGTAATAAATACATATCTATCAATAGTTGAATCTAGAAAACAAACTAAGCAAACAAGAAGAACAGAGACTGAACCATAGATATGGAGAACATTTTGATGGTTGCCAGGTGAGAGGAGGGCATGGGGGAATGGGTGAAGAAGTGAGGGGATTAAGAAATACAGACAAGTATTTTCAGAACAGTCACAGGGCTGAAAAGTATAGTATAGGAAATGGAGTAGCCAGAGAATCTACACATGACCCATGGACATGAATAACAGTGTGGAGATTGCCTGAATGAGTGGTGGATGTTGGGTGGAAGGGGGCAAAGAGGGAAAAATTGGGATAAATGTAATAGTGTAATCAATAAAATATAATTAAAAAATGGAAAGTTATTTCCCAAACTCATTTGAATTGCTTTTCAGTATTAGCAGAGGATCCTTTATAACACATTTTTTAATTGAGGTTCATACACACACTACAGGTATTTTATTTAAATAACTTTATTCCTATGTAGGGCAGAGGGCTAGAACAAGACGTTGCCAGTAGGAGTTTTGCTGTGATACACTACCAGAAAAATGCACGTGCCCTTGCTATTTTTCATTTTTCAAATGCCTCTCAAATTTGTAAAACACATCAAGACAGTGACATTTTGCTTGTCACAAACATCACTAACAAGAAATCAAATATAATTTCTCCATTATCGAATCAAAAAATTTTGAATGAGAAAGAAAAATCCTGTTTGCCATGTTCTTTCAGCACAATGAGTTTAGTCTTTTTAACTCAAAGTGTTTGTTTTCATAAATCACCTCTGACAACCTTGCAGCCTTGTCTAAATGAGAGAACGCCTGCTCAGGAGAAGACACTGGGTTCTGTTTATCATCATCTCTGGGATTAAAATACTGGCTCTCAGCTACCCTTACAGATGCTTCTTGTCTGTGTTCTTAATATAGTTGTTTAGCATTGAAATAGTCATGTCATCATAACAACTAATAAGAATAGCAGGGCTGTAATCTTGAAATGGTGTTGGGTTTTTGTGTATTAGCTCATCTGCTATAAACCAACCTTTCTGCAAAGGCAGGAAGGTATTAAGATAAATTTATTAACTTAAGTATCAAGTCCTTCACACACTCTCTAAATACAACCCTTTTCTCACAACTACTATAACACACAATAGCACTTCAATTAAAAAAAATAAGTGGTTTAGGAATAATACCATAATAAAAAAAAGCTGTCTCTGAGCCACTGGGTGCTATATTTGAAAAGGCACATGTCCTCATTTGGAAAGTTGCTCACAAACTTCAGCATCAAAGGCAAAACTTTAGTTGGTTTCATCATGCTTTTCTTTAATCTTAGAGGGGAGATAGGGGACCAGAGATAACATTAATTTTTCCTTCTTAATGTGCAAGGATGAGCACATATGCTTCTACCACTATGCTCTTGAACTGTTAAGTCAGTCCCCCAAATGAGTTATTGGCCATGATTTCACTCTGCAAGAACAAGATAAAGCTAATAGACTAAATAATTTCTTAAAAGGTAATAATAATATGGGTATGCAAATAGCTTCTAAGTTTGAGAACAGTGCTCTGTATCATACCATCAGTAATCATTTTGTTTTTAATTTTCATTAGACTCTACACATTAGCAGTTACCAACACCTTGTTTTGCATAGCTAAATTTGCTTAGCTAATTAGGTGGACTTTGTTTTAAAGAGCACATCTACCTAGAAATTTTTCCAATTTCTCCATTTCGTCCTCAACAAGTGTGCAAGAACTTTAAATAAAGATAGATGAATAAGGAATTTATACTAATAGCATTTACATTTAGAATATTTACTCTGGAAAATGGAGTAAAATGTAACACTTCTCACTGTTTAACAAAACTGTCATGTATAGACTATTCTGAAAAAACAGTATTGATGGTTATTTGGAGGTGACAGATTTATATAAGAAAATGCCATACATCATCTATGGGTTAGTTTGTATGTAAATAAGATCATTATCTTACTATTTTGTCTAGATTTATGACAATGACTTTTAGTTTATCTTATCAGGAACTCCATTGTTTTATTTTATAATAATTTGTTCTTATTAGAATTAGTTCATGGGGGAAAATCTAATTGATTTCAAAATTAGAAACATGCATTAGTATCATTTGAAATAATTTTCTTATTTTTTAAAATAAGCCAAAAACTCCTTTTTCCTCCCATAAAAACAAATCATAAGTAAAAATGATTTTTCTAATAGATAAGTGGCTAGACAAAGTGACTATGTCAGTCACATATTCTGGGCCTTTGTTTTCCACATTTGTAAAATAAAGTTTTACCTGATCATAAGATTCTATGACATATACTCAGATATAAAAATTTATGATTTTGTAAATCTACCATTTATTTTTGGTCATGCTATTTTATGATATGAATAACACATACAGTCTGGCAGATTTTTCCAAGATTCCAGAAGCTTGAAATGGCAGGAGTTTAAATAAATTTACTAGAAATAATGAGACTTGGATTTTGGTGATACGCAAAGTTTTCTGCATGGCAAAATAAAGTATATTCAATACAGAAAGAAAGATGATTTCACTTTTATGTATTTCATCAAATTGTTGCACATGTAAAGACAGTATTTATATTTATGGAAAACAAGATTGTTTATGAAAGCAATGCATTTCTGTCACCATCTTGGAGGTTCTATCAGCAGCTAATGTAGGTTAAGTCATAGGTCAGAATGATTGGTCTCAGATTGTGACATGCTACACCATGTCATTCATTTCATCATAGCTACTAAGTCAAACTTCTTGTCTTTCCTAGGGGAGCCATTTGTGCAGCATTTTCTAGTATCCTTAATGTATGCTAATGAGGCATGCTTTGACATTTCGATTTGATGTGTAACACAAGACACACCATCATGATGCAGGTGATCGGTGGTGGGGTAAGGAAGACTGAGGGCTTGTCATCCGATTGGTTGTTACCACTTTGCAAAAAATATTAAACATTTAGTAAAACCATTACAGTAACTTCTCTTCAATACTATTTTGGCAAAATATAATGTACCCAGGCAAAAATGACCCTGTGGTTTGTATACACATAAAGGCAGCCTATAAGTTATGAACACAGTGCTCTAAAAAGTTCCTTTTTAAATTGGTTGGTTGGAATCTGAGATTTATTTTCCATTGATACAGAGCTTCAAATAATAATTGTGTTCTCTGGTCAATTCAGAAAAACCTTTTCAATGTTGCTAAATTGATATTGTGAAGGCATATACTACAGAGTGTGCCTTGAAAATCAGTGAACAACTCTGCAAGGAGTTTTGCCTTCATTGAGTGTTATTGCTGAGTGTCCCTCCTGATGCCTTTACTTTGTATCTAAGTTTCTCCTCTGTAGTTATCCCCTGAGACAGTTTTATGGCCTTGACCTAGATATTAAGTTGCTTCTTGACCCTGGCTAGTGGTGTGTTGGAGCCAGCTCTCACTGGCTCACTAGAGATAATTATTAAATTTTCAGAAATTTTGCAAGCCATCTGTTCAATACAGCCAATATTAAAAATTAGATTATATACGCTCACAATTAAATTATATTGAAACAAAGGCACTCAATGGTCAAAACTCATCAGTTCTTAATTATTTTACTACATTTTACTATTACCTATTCTCTTGAGGTAATTTGTGTGTATTGCATATTAAAAATACTATGCAATGTTGTGGTACTGCACACCTCTTTCCGACTCCATATTCACTGACATTATGTTGGTAGCTTGAACCAAAATTGACCTTCTGCTCATTTTGGTTAATGTAGTTTAATGAAATACAGCTATGCTCATTTATTTACATACTGTCCTGGATACTTTCACACTCCGATGACAGAATTGAGTGGCTGGGACTCAGAGACTACATGGCCCACAGAGCCTAAAATAGTTACTCTGTATCTGGCCATTTAAATGAAAAGTTTTCCAACTCTTACTCTAGATTTAAGAAAGTGATACAGAAAACACTGATAATTAAAACTAAACTCAAGAGTGTGTCATATCTGTACCTGCCTGTTACATTGAGAAGAGCACAGACATTTTTCTCCATTACTCTAAGACTATTATCCATTTCACTGAAAAAGTCCAGTGAACTTCAAAATTACATTTTTGTTCTTCCACTTTGCCTAATTTATTAATATAAATTAAAATACCAACTAATACTTATGTCAAACTATACATGTTCACAATGAGTAACTTCTTTGCTAAATTGAATAATCAAACAGTTATTTTAGTCTGATTTCATGAACTACTTGTTAGTAATACAATTCATAAAAAGGATAGTATATTTCACAAATTCACATACTAGATTTTATAACACTATGTTTACTGAAAAGAGTGAAAAGATTGGGATATCGCTCCATTTGTCAAATCATGATTAAATTGAAAACATAAGTTAGCAATGGATTCAATGGTTTGTCAAAACCAGGAAAGCAATTCAGACTTAATTTTTTATAAGGAAATTGCAGTGAAGGGTTTTTTTAAAATTTATTATTATTATTATTATTATTATATTGGGTGCTAAAATATCAATTTTTATATTAGTAAAATTTATAATAAACTTATGTATATTATATTAATCACATTTGTCCAGGAAAAAAGAACCAACAGGTTTTTTTATATGTGTTTGTATATGTATATGAAAATATATAGAGAAATTGATAGAAATGTATGTATAGATCTATCTATCTATCTAATTTTTTAAAAGGATTTGACTCACATAATCATGCAGGCTTAGTAAGTTCAAAGTCTCCAGAGTGGGCCAGAGGCCTGAAGACCCAGGGAACAGTCCTAAGGAAGCTGGCTGGCAGAATTCCCCCTTGCTCAGAGGAGGTCATTCTTTGTTCTCTTAAGAACTTCAGCTAAACTGGATAAAACCTATTCAGATTATCGAGCATAGTTTTACTCAAAAGTTCACTGATTTAAATATTACTCTTATCCAAAAAAAAAGTCCTTCACAGAAACATCCAGAATAATGTTAACCAAACATTTGGGTACCATTGCCCAGAGAAGTTGACACATAAAATTAACCATCACATACATATATGCATGTACATTTTTTCTAGGTGTGTCCTTTAAACATTGACACACACACACTTATGCCCCACTCTGCAGTCCTCTAGTCATCTATCTATTTCATGTGTGCTGTTCTGCCCGGACCTCCACGTTATGCCTGGAGGGTGGAAGAAGCTCCTCTCTTCTATGAATCCTGGTACAGATGCAGTCTCACACTCAATTTACTGCACAGTGATCATGGATGGAATAGCTGGATCTGGGAGGGGCTGATGAATGGAGTGGAGAGGGGGAGGAGAAGGAGCCTTCTCTCCCCTTCGTGGTTTAGAACTGGCTGCCTCTTGAAGCGAGCCCTCTGTATTTGGCATCCTTTCATGCTCTTCTCTAAGCATCACCCTCCCTCACTGATGTCCCAGTGGTCCTTAACCTTTCTAAAGAGAGAGGTCTCAGGGGAATGTGAGACAGATGATTCAAAAAAAAAAAAAAAAAAAACACCAGCAAATGTTATAATTATGTGTCTTCTTATATCTTAGAATGCTTCCTTGTCCATATTGAATTGGTGAGCATCTATAAAGAAATGGAGGCATGGGCAGCTAATATATATTTATAGAATTTCCTCTGGTTTATATTTGTCAAAGAACATAAGTTGATGAGCTCTGAATTTAAACACATGATTAGCATTGGCCCTGCATAAGCAAATTTAAAATGAGTTGTGCATTTTTTAAACAGTTTTTCCCACATAATGACATTAAGTTCATCTTTATCTGTGGTCATTATTGGATCTTCAGTGTCCCCGTGGGTCCCTCTCAGCATATCTTTTCATTTATATGTGTGGACCACCTGGCTAGAGTGTCTGTTACCCCATTTGATGCCAGACTTTCAAGAGACTTGGCAACTGTTTCTTCTCTTCCTCGCCTCCCCATGGATGTCCCTGTGGAAGCGGCATTTACTATCTTTCTTACAGATGTTTCAAGTTGTTCCATTGTATACCTCACTGGAGAAAAGAAATGCTCCCTGCCCTCTAGGGGAGAGGAGTACATAAAAATTTTACCTTTGGGAAACGCTTATGAAAAGACTCTAATTTGGGTTTTTGTAGTTTGTGGATTCTCAATTATGGAGTCACAGTTTCTTTCATGTACTGAAATGTCATAAAAGATGTTTGAGATTTGTGATTTTAGTCTTAAATTCCAGTTTGTTTCTGAGTCTGTTCTTTTAGTTTTCTACTACCAATGATTGATTCTAATATTCTGGAAATCATTTAAAGAAACATAACTGTACTGCTTAATGGCATAGTTTATAAAAGTGAAGTTATGGAATGAAGAGAGAATACTTGTGTATGAAGAATTTAAAGGAGTAAAAACCATCAACAACTAAAACCTGAAAGTTTCTTAAGTCTAGTAGATTAAAAAATGATGTAGGAACATGTATAAAGGACCCATGGACAAAGCCAAAGAGGAGAAGGATTGAGGGTGGGGGGTGGGGCGGTGAGAAAACAATATAATGAACAGTAAAAAAAATAAAAATAGTGTAGAAATAAATACAAATAAAATTTTGTTTTACTATTTTAATGGACTTTTTTATATCAATTATATATGAGTGCCTGCATGTAGGGGAGGCAAAAATTAACAATACAGAGGATGTTCACTCACAAAAGAGTGTAAGTTGTTTAGGGGTAAAACAGTATAATGAAAGCAAAAATAAGTAACATGAATAACAATCATTCAGTAAAGAGAACAGGGAAATGTTAAATTTAAAATCATCCAACAAAGTGTTAAGACTTGGCCTAGCCTTTGATGATTTTTAAATAAAGAATGCATAGAAAATATACTTCTAAGATGTCAACTATCTGTTTTTTGAAAGATTTTATTTATTTATTTTTAAAGAGAGAGGAAAGGAGGGAGAAAGGAGGGAGAGAAACATCAATGTGTGGTTGCCTCTCACATGCCCCCCATTGGGGACCTGGCCTGAGAAACCCAGGCATGTGCCCTGACTGGGAGTTGAACCAGCGACCCTTTGGTTCACAGACCCATGGTCAATCCACTGAGCCACACCAGCCAGGGCCAAACTATCTTTTCTTATATCACTAGAAATGATATAAGGAATTGGAGAGAGAAAAATAAGTATTGTGAATAAATTAGTAAAATAATTTAAAATATTGCTTTAAAAATTATAAGTTTCCAAATGGGTGAAATATTTCAACTTAAAGTATATTAATATATTATAAAGTAACTTGAGCATTTATGGAAGAAAATTACATCACAATGAATAATATTTCTTTTAAAATAAAGTGATAGTGATTAAATGATTAAGAATTCATTTCCTTTTCATGTTTCCCTTTTATTCAAACTCAATAATTGCTCATCCTTTTTTCTGAGACACAATCACCTCAGTGTTTTCAATTCTAGGTAATTCTTTCTCAATTGTCTAGATTGCAAAATTTTTGTATGAAGACTAATAGTTCAAAATTGTGTAGCTTCAAAAATGTTCATTGGTTGTTTAAATAGATGGTTAAGTAATCATCTGGAGTTTAGGAAAATGAGCTATTATGGACCTTCTGATTTTGACATGATTAGAGATTAAACTATTATATTGTGTTAAATAGCAAAGAAACCAAAAAAAAGTTTCCAAGGATAAACCTGAAGACCACTTGCATTTAATGAAGTTTGGAGGAACAGGGACTTTGAAACAAGATGGGAAAGATAGAGAAGGGAGAGGACTGTCCCAGAACACAGTGGGCACATTTTTTTAAGAAGAAATAAGTGCATAGTGATTCACGGAGATTAAAAAATGTCAGACAGTGGTCAGCACTGTGAATTGAACAGATGGAGCCATCAAGGGTTCATAAGTAATTTTTTTCAGGCGAGTTTTCAGTGGTGCTGTAGAACCAAAAGAAAGAGCTGTGGACTGAGGAGTAAGTGGCGGGGGGCGGGGGGGGGGGGGGGGGGGGGGGGGGGGGGGGGGGGGGGGGGGGGGGGGGGGGGGGGGGAGGAAGCAGGAAGTCTAGCTACATTTTTTAGCAAAGTTAGCTGAAAGGAAAAGGAAATAAGGTGTAGGGGCAGGTAGACAGGTAGTGGATGGATATAGATGGTAATAGAATGTTAAAAGTGAACCTCTTTTGCATTTCATAAAAGACCTCAAGTTGATAGCAAAATAATAAGTGGTGAGTTTTTCCAAAGTGAGATGCCAGTTCATCGAAGTTCAGGGAACAAAGGAGGTGTCAGATGACCACATCTGTGGCTCTTCTCTGATCACCCACATCCAGGCAATTACCTATTTAGAAAGCAGGACTTGCAGGATGAAATTAGAAAAATCACTTTACTCTCCCCATCACTCCAGGTCAATTAAACAGACTGGAGGTCTAGAGTTACTTAGAAGAGTGATTTTTGGGAGAGTAGACAGTGTGAATCCCTTTGACATCTGGTGAGAGGCAGAGGAAGGAAACTTCTCAGAGACCTCAATAGCAGCAGTTTAGGGGACATGGTAGATGAGCATCTGAAATTGAAAGCAGCCTACAGAGAAGCAATTAGCTGAGGCTGCTTGAGACAGGGGAACAGAATACCAACAACCCCTTTGGGATCAGGCAAAAAGTATGTGTTTGCCATGGATCAGATGTGACACATGAGGTACAGAGCAGTACGGGCATGGCTGTAGGCGCTGCCTAAAGGCCCACCAGGAAGGGGGAGGAGACCTTGGCAGCAATACAGTGGACGTGAGGTGCCAGGTAACCTGGCCTGAATCAGAATCCTATCCAATCAGATGGTGGAAATGTATCAGAACAGATCCTTAGTGCCCTCTCAAAAAGCAAGAGAAGGCTTTTAATGTCTGCCAGGCTATCAGAAACTGGCATCTCCCTCTGTGTTTGTCAGTCTCTGTGTCCAAACTCTCCCTCTTTAATAAAGACATAAGTCATATCAAATGGGTGTCTACCTAATGACCTAATTTTAAATGAATTACCTCTTTCAAGAGCCTATCTTCAAATAAGGTCACATTCTGACATACTAGGGGTTAGAATTCCAATATATTTTTTTGTGATGGGGGTACAATTCAACCATTATATGTGACACGTCCTAGTATTTGAATATGCAGATTACAGAAGCAAGAAATGAAATAATCACTGTGTAAAAGAGGGAGAGGATTTAAAGTTAATACATAGGTTTCAAACTTGGAGGGGGGGGTGGTCTTTAAGGCCAAAAAGAAGTAGAAAAGAAAGCATGGTGCTAGGATCAGGTAGGTGTAAGAAAAATTATTGGGGGTGGGGTATAGGTGAGTATACGAAAACAGTTTGCTGAACTGTGTCCTCTTTGAGAATAGAAGGATAGGGAAGCAATTAGCTCAAGTATTCAAGGGGAACAACATCAGAGTTGCTGATAAAAGGAGTAATAAAAGTGATTGAAGTAAACATTGACTTGTGGTATTGAGACCAAGGAATACAAAAATCATGGACTTGCAGTGGCCTCAAACCACACTGGTCGTATGATTTTTTTTCTTTTTTTGGATTTCTTTTCTGTCCCCAGAAGCACTTTAGTGTTTGATAGCAGCAGGCAAGAAAGTGAATTTTTGAAGCACTGTAGCAGAGCAGGAAGCTAACTTCAAGTTGGATGGATATAGGTTTGAATTTTGTCTCTGACCCTCCTTGTAGAGCTAGTTTATAGACTTTCCAGAACGTTATGTTCCTATCCATACACAGTAGTTAAAGTAATCCTTTCTTTACAATGATTTGATGAAAAATAAAACGATAGAGGGAAAGTGTTCATCTAATACATTGCTTGGCACATAGCAGGTCATCAATTAAAAGACACATGATTGCTAGTGTTATGTTTTCAGTATTAAGATTCTCATCATTATCATCTTTCAGGTTTGGTGGTTTTGAAGGATTTCAGTGTGTTTTTATTAGCCTTTTTTGTTATTGCTGTGTAACAAATTATCAAAAACTCAGCTGCTTAAAGCAACACACATTTAATTTCTCAATATTTCCGTAGGTCAGGACTTCAGCCATGCTCAGCTTAGTTCTCCCTCCAGGGTCTCACAAGGCTGTAATTAAGCTCTTGGGCTACTTTCTCATCTGGAGGCTCCCCCTCAATAAACTTGTTGGCAGAATTCATTTCCTTGAGGTACTCTGACATGGGGCCCTGGCTTACTATTGGCTATCAGCTGGAAGCTAGCTCAGAGCCCACTGGCACCCACAGTTCCTAGAGACCGCCCAGTGCTCCTTGCCACATGAGTCTCTCACACATGGCCACTTACTTCATCAAACTGGTAAGGATAATCTCTAGCTCCAGTCTGCTAAGAAGGGTCTTGTATAATGTAATATATTAAAGAAAATGATATCTCATTCCCTCAGTCACATTCCACAGTAAGGAGCAAGTCTCAGGTCCTACGCACATGCCAGTGGGAAGGCTTACACAAAGGTATGAACACCAGGAGGTAGGAGTAGTTGGGTGTCACTGCAGGATCTGTCTGCTATAGCTGCGTGAGTAACCAGTTCACAAAACTGATTGACCTGATACATCTGTTCTCTCCTTATCCGAATAAGCATCTTCACTTTTGACCACTGATCATGTTGGCTCCACTCTTCAGGATGAGTAGGAAACATACACACACACACACACACACACACACACACACACACACCTGATTTAAATGGAACTTGTTGCAACCTCCTATGAAAAACAAAACCCAAAATAACCAAACACAAAACAGTCTGCAAGGTATACTTGTAAGTCCAATAAAAAACAAAAGCCTTCCCAACACAAAAAAACCCTAATTCTCTTAAAAAGAATCACAATTAGGCATCACTGCATCCAATATGACGATAAAATAGAAATATTGCTAAAGATTAGTGTTCTGTTACACGAGGACAACCATGCTGTCTTAGGCAGATTCCAGAGAAAGCTCTTCAGCATTGTTCACAGGCAACAACAAGTATTAAACGAAAACCTTCCAGAGCAGCAGCGTCTAATGGCAAGCCATGTGCCAGCATCGGTGTACATGGCATTCAAATTCTTCTGTGACCATGCTTGAGAGACAATGAATTAGAGATGGAGATAGGGAAGGACAGGAAATCAGCTTTGAAAACTTGAAGCACAGCTTTCAAGAAAGGGCTTGACAGGTTCAGATATCCTTTCGTCAGTGGGCTTTCCCCTACTGTCTTGATTCAAACACCTCCTCACCTTTGACTTTTCAACTCCTACCCCTCTTGGTTTTTCCTGAAAGTCCTATGTACTAGTCAATGCTATATTATGTGGTTATTTATTAATTATCTTTCTTCCTAATGAGAATGTATTGATAAAGGATATAACACATAGGCTTTGTCTGTTTCACCTGTACTATCTATCTAGTGCTTAGAACAGAGGCAAACACATGGGAAACTGGAAATGTTCACTGGAGAATGAATGCCATGACTTCACGGCAGCAGCCGGTGTCCAGCTACTGTTCTACCAAGGGCTTCGATCCATCTGAAATCAGGCTGAGAGGCCTTAAAATGTGCTAATCATCTGAGATATGAATTAGCCAGGTTATATCCTACTGTTATTACTAATACGTGGTAGATATCTAAAATTCTGAAGATAGTGTATGTTTCTGTTATTTTAAAATCTATACTAACTCTCCAAATTCAGTAATTGACAGAAAGGTTACCTAGCATTGATGTGATTTTAGAAAAGTTCCACTCTGCCTGCTTAGTAGTCTTTGAAATAGAGAACCAAGTGGATCAAAAACTACTAAATCAAAAGAATATTATCAAGAACAATAAATATATTGGTTTCTGCTTTGTGCATGCAAAATATCCATTTTAATTCCATTGTAGCTGATATGATAGCTATTCATTTCAAGGGCAACTAATTTACTTTAAAAAATTAAGTTCTAATCCTTGCTCCACGGGGTAGGAGGTTTCTGAATGAAAATATTACTAAGAGCAGTGGAAATGAAAACACTTCAAATGCAACTTTAATCACCGAAATGGAGGAATCCAAATTTTTAGAGAACAAGAGAGATGCTTGCCTGGATTTCTCATATGTTTTAGTTTCTTGCCTGAAAGGCCAGCAGTGTCAGAGATATGCTGGTTTGGCACAGAGACCTCAAGGGAAAAACTATCATACGTGATTGCCTCGGGTTTGTCCAAATAAATTCCTCAAGAAATCTCTAAGGATGTAACGATCCAGAAAAGGCATTCTCAAAATACACTTTGTCTTTTCCTCAGTAGTTTGCGTCTCCAAATAGATTTGGTTGTGCTTTGTTCTCATTAGATTGAAAACTATTATTAGCCTTACTGATTTAACTTGGTAAAACTCTGGTTAATGCTATCATGACTTTTCTCAAAATATACTTGAAGAAATATGAAGATTAAGATTTATTGGTTATCTGCCACAACAAGTCCTATTTATATTCAAGGGAGCTAAACATAGTTCTTTAATGGATTTTAAAATTAAATTAAATTTAATTTAATTTAAAGACACTGGCTCTCTCCATCAACTTTTCTACTCTTTTTACCTTCACTGCTCAATGACTCTCTGAAGTTTATTTCCAAAAATGATTTATTCACACGGAAAGATAAGGTCCATAATTAAAGAGATCAGTGTTTTTCTAACCATGGGTTGTGACCAATTCATGAAGTGTGAAATCAACATATTGTGTTATGTCTTACAAAATAAAATAGAATAGAATGCAAAATATCAGAGTAAATTGCATGTTGTAAAGATAAGCATTTTTAAAAGTACTTGTCTTGTGTATATCTGCATTTGGTCTTGTGTAAAACATTTTTTTTAGAATAAGTTTCAATCAGAAAGGTTTGAAAAACACAAGGGCAGAAAAGAGAATGGAATTTAGAGGCAAACAGACCCAGCCTGAATGCTGGCTCTTACACTCTCTACGTGACACTCAGGAAGCAACCTCTGGAGCCTCAGATGACTCATCTAAAGTGGTGGTGATAATTCCATGTGGTACACTGGAAGGAGGTCGGTAGATTAGGACCACTTTGAAAACAAGACAGAACAAACTAGATTAACATTATATTCCATCCACGTCTGCTGTTATCACAGATAGAGCCCGTTCTAAACATGAATTGCATATTTACGGAAGTGACAGAGATCTGGCACAAAATTTAAAACGTGAGTCAAAATAGCAACAAACAGAAAAGGTGTCTTCCACATTGCAGCCAGCCAGCTGACTCTCAACGGGCACCCAAGTCACCAGTGTGTTTTACTCTGCTGGCCGCGGTCTGGGAGCAAGCCCGTGCGATATGCAAAAATGAGTCATGACCTCCATGGATAACATTTTAAAAGACTAAACAATAAAGATGACTTAGCATTTATGTGAAATATAAAACCTGTTAAATGTTTTAATGTGTCCTCAAATAATTTAGCTCACTAAATGTTTTCCACTGAACTCATTCAAATTAAGTATCTTGATCGTTAGGAAAATAAACTAATGAACAAAATAGAACCACAGTCATGGAAATATGGAAAAAAACTGAAAGTGACCAGAGGAGCGGGGGGAGGGGGTTGATGGTGGAAAGAAGGGGAAGGGACTAGTCAAAGAGCATGTATGAATGACCCACGGAACTGGACAGGGGGAGGGGGTTGATGGTGGAAAGAAGGGGAAGGGACTAGTCAAAGAGCATGTATGAATGACCCATGGAACTGGACATCAGTGTGGGAATTGACTGTGGGAGTGGGGGAGTGGGGGTGGGATGGGCAGAGAAGGGCAAAGGGAAAAAAATTAGGACAACTGTAATAGAACAACAATAAACATGATTTAAAAAAATAATTATCTTGAAGTACTTCTGAAATTTTAACTGTGTTGAGAGAGAGTGTATCAATAGTGTCCTGAAGGGTGAAAGTCGCTTTACAGAGAAACTTGAAATTGAGAGTCGACAGCAATTAGAATTCCCCTGCTGTTAGGTCTAGCTATCTCAGAACTTAGGAAATTAGTAATGAGACATTCCACATTTTACCAACACTACTGTCATAGATTCTACTACCTGAGTTAGGCAACCATCAGTTTCTACTCTGTGCAGACTTTCAATAACAACTATCACTTGAGGAATTTAGCTTTTTGATTTTATCATGCAAAGAAAAATTATTTTGATTATATAGGCTATAGATCAACCTAAAGATAATCACTGCCTTAGAAAATTTACAAAAGCAACTTTTTTTTATAAATTCAAAAACTTTACCTAACTTAGCAAGTTTGGATCTTAGAAAGATCCAGTGATAAACTATTTGTACATGTGTCTCTAAGCAATTTCATATATATGTGTTTACTTTTCTTAAAATCTCAAATTTTTGAACTTGCATAATCATGTATATTTAACCATTTTAAAATTATCTTATTCTAGAAAACTTCTGACTTTTTAACAATATACAATAGGGACAACAGAATTATCTTTGTCATAATTAATTAAAACGAAAGAAATTTATGCCACTAAGTTAATAACAAACCATTCCAAATATCATAAATACTATCTTAAGAACCAGTACATTATAATTGGTCTATTCATCTAATAACACCACTTGGAAAACATGCTTTAAAAAAAGGTTAAATATTATATTGTCATACATGAAGAGAAAAACTGTTGAGCCAATGTTTCAAGCCAAAACTACCCCTGCATTTTGGATTCGTTATTTTTTTCCTATTTGCTCTCTTCCTTGTCTTCTGTGACATGACTTGTCATTGTGATAAAAAAACACAAGCTCAGAGTTTTATCTGATTTCCTTTCAGGTTACAGTCTAGTTTAGAAATCGTTTTAGCAGCATAAGTCACCTTATTTTAAATATGAAGATCTACTTTATAATTATATTAAATTAATGAACTTTGTGAGTGGTACAATTCTCTAAGTTCATGGTTTGTGGGCTCCCTCCAGTGGCTAATTTAACATCCACAAATCTCCTGAAATGGCCATTTTAAAATACTAAGCTTATTTCAGCAATGACAACCCATGGCTTCAAAATTTCTGAGTTTAAATCTTACAAGAAAGAATAAGTACCAGCTGTGCATGTAGCTCTAAACCATTTATCTTTTTATTCACTTAACAATAAATGGTAGGACTTAATACATAATGCAAGGCACCATACCAATCTCAAGATTCAAGATAAGTGGCAACCTCTTTCTAAGCACTCACTTTGAAGAAGTGACACAGATATTTACAAACAATGACAAGCACTACCACTCAAAACACAGTGAGGTGAGCACATTACGGTGGTATGTACAAATTGGAACAGAGACCCCGCATATTAAGTAAATCCTAAACAGATGAGGAAAGGCTTCTCAATAGATTATAAAATAAAAACATGTAATTTGGTAGAAAGGACATTCTAAGCAAGGAAATCAGCATGCCCAAAGGCCGAGATTTAAAAAAATCATTGGGCACATATGGAAAATTAAGTATTTCTGTTGCACTGACCTGGTGATCACCTGGGTAAGTGGTAAGAGGTAAGGATGTTCAGGAAGACAGGAATCAGAATGTGCAGGATGCGACCGATAGCTAAAGATAGCAGCCTGACATGGATGAACCACTAAAGCATTTTTCAAAAGGAAATGGCATGGACAATTTTCCACTTGGGAGAAGGAAATTGGGGTGATGATATGCAGGCTGCGTTGGGGCAGAGAGGGAAACCAAGTTCACGGGGTTCAGGTAGGTGATTCTGAGGAAAGAATTAAATGATCAGCAGGAAGTGAATCCCCGAGATGGGGAGATGGAAGTAAATAGAGAGCATTAGGTGATGTTAACACCTTAGATATATGGCAGATTAAGGAAAGTGTGTATGATGCCTCCTAGAAGTCTGGTTTACATTACATGCAAACTATTGTCTAATTTGCAGAATTTTAAAAATGTAAAATGATGCCATTGAAGATGTATGTAATGTCCTTAATGGCAATTATGTTTGGTGAGTGGGAGAGTTATTTGGACCATAGTAAAATTAAATTTGGAATATGAGTAAGGGATCCCTTACTTTGGTATTGGGAATAGTGCTGTTCTTGAGATGTCTCTGCTCCCATATCAATAAAAGAAATTTTATGCCACTATGTTTCTTCTGGCAGAAACGTTAATGGAAAAGAGGAATTTGGGAAACCTACAACTTCAGTACCTGAACAGTTTAGCTCACAAATATATTAAGTTTGAGCAAGCAATAGGTGCTCCTTGGGCAGCACTGATGCTTTGGAGAGATGGCATTCCTGGCTGCCCAAAACTCAATAATTTGATGATTTCCCACAGTGTATTTACCACCTTCCCGCAGAAGAGCCCTCTGTAATACTAAGGCACCTACACACGAGTTTAGTTCCACAATTAGATATATCTGTGGAAGACTTTGACTTGCAATCAATTACATGGGGACAGTAAGGAAGGGCTTGGTGTATCCCCTTTTTGTTTGTTTGCCCTGAATAGGCAACATGTTCCTGGAACCAACAGCTACAGAAGCAGCTTCCTATCTAGGAGCTCCCTGATAGGCACAGGTGGTGTGGTTTCAGAGCCAGCAACCCTGCAATAGTTTCCTCCTGCAATAGTTTCCCCCTGTAATGAGGCATGATGGGAAGAGAGACAGCAGTTCTGTTCTCTTTGAGGAATGATGAGGTCTGAGGAGGATAGTGAAATGATACAGGAAAATGTTCTTGACCCTCACTCACCGTGGACTACGTTTATTTCTGCAATGTAAAGAAGTGAGTCTGTTGCCTGCAATTTTGAATTCTTGGCCAAAATGCAAACTGCTAGAAGGCACTACAGGCAGCAGAACTTTAAGGAAACAAGAAAGTTGGGTACTCTTCCTCCCAGGACCCCAGCCGAACCTTTCCCCTCTCCCTCTCCTTCACCCCCTGGCATGTTTTCCTTGCCTCTCTCATTCTTCCAAGCTCCAGGGGCCCTTCTTTTGCCTCTGTAACTTGTTTTCTGAGCCCATTCCTTCTACAGCTCACTTCTACATCTGTGACTTTCTATATAAATTTTCTCTCATTAAAAAAAAAAAAGAAAGAAAGAAAGTTGGACTGATCTTCTGATAGCTATGTTTTTGTAGGCAGTGAGAAACCAGTTATCATGAGAGGATGGAACATTGGTAGTCCATAAAAAGCAGTCATGAAACAGCCAGGGCAACGGAATGCAGAGTCTATGATCATGTAGACTTGGCACTTTGGGCTCTGAATACCTGAATGAAAATGCATAGACCAATAAATACAATAGTGGTTCTCTTGAGACTTCCACCTGCTTATTTCAGACTAATCACGCTAAAAACAAGCAAAAGGGGATTAATATACTGCCTGCGTGATTGACCTTGATTATCAAGTGAAAACAGAGTGCTTCACAATATTTTGGAAGGAAGATATATTGAATCCGAGAAATCAAAAAATTATTTTGCATATTTATAACCTCATGACTAGCTGCAAAAATCAGAACTATATTAGCTGTTCTTATTTTCTTCCCTCCCTACTGTGTCTTGTATTTATTTACATATGCTAGCTCACTCTGCTTTCTCCTACCTCCCTTTTCCTATTTTATAGAGGGTAGGCTGGCTACCATTAACTTAGTAACTTATTCCCTAGATTTCAGGACCTGGAGAGAGGATGGTGACGAAGCAAGAGGAGAAGTGAACATCGAGCAGAGGTTCTTGTTTTGATTTAGTGTACGTGACCTCATCTAGATGCATTCGTTGGGCCATCATGTTAATTTAACTAGGTCTGAGAGTTCAATTTTATCGCTATGCCTCTAGGAAACAAATTCACTAAACTCTCATCAATATCCAACATGGATTTATTGGGTTGGCCAAAAAGTCTGTTTAGTTTTTTCTATAAATTAAAAGACACACTTTTTATTTTCACTGTTAACTTTATTGATTTGGATATTTTGAGGATGTCAGCTATTTTCTGCTGTGGGCTTCTAGTGGGCAGAGGCCAGGCATGCAGCTAAACATCTTCCAATGCATAAGACAGCCCTACAGCAAAGAATTATTTGGCCAAAATGTCAATAGTCCAAAGAAACTTTGCAAACCACTTCTGACATGTTTGATCAGTCACAGCACCTTCTTCACAAACTGCACAAATCTTTTTTTTTATGTTTCAGTTGTGTTTTTACATTTCTTGAAATAATAAAGCATACTACACCAAAAATGTTGCATATTTTCTTCCATCTTCAATATTAAAATGGCTTCACATAAGTTCACCAATTTTGATACTTTTTTTTAATGCATGCTGATATGACAGCTGTCACAATACAATCTAACATGAATTGTTTCAAATGGAGTTGAAGACAACTAAGCACTACTAGAGCCATCATATGGAAAAAACAAACTTTTTGGCCAACCCAATATTAATTTTTGTTATTATTTGTTAGTTTTTAATAAGCTGTAACATCTAGCTTCCATCTTTATATCAACCAGAACTTATTCCTCGTTTCTACCCATTTCAAGTTTCTTTGTGAATATAGATGAATAAATCATGAGCACTGCGGTTGTATTTTTGTTCATTCAAATGTTAGACTATGAAATATGTGAATCAAAATGTACAATATTTCATTCCTCTAGCATTTAAGTATTACTTTTGAGGCCAATTATTTTAAAACAAGAAAAAGAACAATGTGCAATGAAGAGATAAAATTACATTTTAGTGATATTGAATGTCACAAGAAAATTTCATTATCACCGAGCAAAGACACCTGGGCACATATTCACTAATAAATGCCCCCTGAGATCTAGCATAATGGCCCTGCTCTACACCAGAATAGCTCATTGTAATGGAATTTTCCTAATATAGATATCGTGAATGTGATTTCTGGGGAGTTTCATTTTCAATGCTATTGGAAGACAAACTTCATACATAAACACATAAAAATGGTGTTCATGCATAAACTACTTGCATATTATTTTTTCAGAAATAGTTTAGTGTTCTTTTATATAATTTATATTTGTAGTTTACTGCAATTTTGTTATTTGGGAAGGACTAAGATATATGCATATTATAACTGCCCGTTGCCAGATTTTTAAATGCAGTATCTCCAGTTATAGTGAATGTATCAGAATGTTTTAGCTCCAAGTTATGCCAACCAAGTAAAGGTTATAGAAAGAAGAGGTCATTTTCTGAAATAATAGAAGGTCTGATGGTGGCTGTTTTCTGGACCAATTGATGTAGTAGCTCAATGATGACAAGTTCTCTCTGATCCTATAGGCATTCCCTTGATGGTACAAGGATGCCACAACTCTGAGCATTACATATGCAAGATAATGTTCAAAGAGAAGGAAAAAAGAGGACATTTTGTCCTGTGCATATGCAATTTATATAAAAGAAAGCTTTTCTGCGGATTTCTCAAAGGATTTCTCCTCAGGTCTTCTTGGCCAGAACTAGGTCAGATGCCTAATCTTATCACAGGCAATCAGGAAGAGAGATTAAGAGGCTCAGATTACAATAGATATGAGTCATACCCTCCGGTAGTGATTCCCACCACCAGAAGAGGGGTGTAGGTCTTAGGGAACATTCGTGGTTGTCACAGTTTATGGGTGACATGACATTATAGAATCTAGTGTGTAGAGAGGAGTCATTCTGTAATTTATAGGACAGTCTCCTACAACAAAAAAATTGGCCCAAAATATCAATCACACTAAGGTTGAGAAACCTTGTCCTAAATTTTCACTCACCTTCCCTGTTTGATTGCCTTTTGATAAGTGAACAAAACCAAGGTTTATTAGCAAGAAATCAATAATCTCTCCCACAGAGGAAAAAGAATCTATTAAATCAGTGGCTGTCAAACCTAAGAACAAGAGCATTACCTGGAGAGCTTGCTAAGCCGACAATTGGGCCCCATTTCCAGACATTATGATTCAGTAGTTCTGGGGTAGAGGCTAAAACTTTTCTATTTTCTAACAAGTTTCCAGGTGATGCTTATGCTGTTGGCCCGTACCCCACACTGTTGAAAACCATTTTATTTGAGCCCAGGAGATTGAGAATAAGCATTCATCGGAATGCGACATTGGACAACTTGACTTCTCTAGGCTTCTGCTTCCTCATCGGCAAAATAAACAATACGTTGTACTAAAGGAACAATCTAAGTGAATTGTGCTAAGCAAATTGCCTGCCTCATTCCAAGGAATGCAAATTTTAATGAGAGAATAATAAAATGTTCAACCTAAGCAACAAAGAAAGGCCAATTAAAACAACCATGAAACACTTTCTATGTTTTGAAAGAGATACAAGCAAACAAGGAAAGTACTGAATGCTGGTAATCAGGGGAAAACAATTGGAGCCACACCTGACACCATTCAGCAAATTTCACTCCAGAAGGATGACAGAATCAAATAAGACTGACCAAATGATGGAAAAAAATCAAAAGGAATAAAATGGGATGTTTACTGGCTCTATGGAAGAATAATAACCAGCTTCAAAACAAGAGAACGACATATGGCTATTTCATTATGATGATGAGAATATACCTTTGCTTATCAGCGTGCTAAAAGAAAAAGATATTAGAAAATAGTTATTTAAATATATCAGGAAAGTCAGTATTTTACATACATATAAGTGCTCATTTAAGTGTAAAGAAAAAATAATAAAACAGTAGGTAGAAAAATAATACCTGATGAGTCACACAAGATAAACTATAATATGGAAATAAGCCAAGAAGATAAATTGAAAAAATGAAATAGTGATATTGGGGGGGTCATTATAGTTGACAAATTTATGTACATATATACAAACATGTAAAAAGGAAAATAGTTCAGTTGTTTACTAGGTAGGCCTGGTAAAAGATCTGTAATAACTGACATTGTCCTTGGACTAGGATAAAAGCTGTTGATTACCAAAGTCCCATGCCTGGTGTTTCTTATGGATATAATGCAATTAGGTGCATACAACAGCCCTCTTTTTTCACAGAATATACTATTTTTTTTATTTTCTTTTTTTAATTTATTGTTGCTCAGTTATAGCTGTCCTGCCTTTTTCCCCATTGCTCACCCCTACTCTGACCCCCCTCACTGCCACAGTCAATTTTCCCCATTGTCCATGCCCTTGAGTCCTCTATTTATGTTCCTTTGCTTGTCGCTTCCCTATCTTTACCCAGTTATTTTCCTCCCACTTCCCCTCTGGTCACTGTCAGTTTCTTCTGTAAGTCCAAGTCTCTGGTTCTGTTTCACACATTTGTTTGTTTTGTTGATTAGAAGAAATGCACAGCATTATGCTAAGTGAAATAAGCCAGGTGGTGAAAGACAAATACTGTACGATCTCACCTATAAGTGGTACCTCATCAACAACAGCCCTCTTAAGAAAGCATTATTGTCTCCATTTTACAGAAGACACTGAAGTTCAAAGAGGTGAAGTGACCAGCCCAGTTCTCTCTGGCATCAAAGCTTGTGTTCTGTCTACCACAATTTCAGTATTGTCCTTGGATAGTTATAATAAACATCATAATATTAATAACTAACATTTATTGAGCAGCAAGTGCTGTGCTAAGCAAATTGCCTACATTATCCCATTTAATTCTCAATATAATCCTGTTATCTACTCCCATTTCTAATAAGAACATTAAGAGGATATATTCAAGGTCATAGAATTCTTAAAGCCAGGTTTGCAAGATTCCAAAGACCACACTTAAAACATGTTCTATTTTGCTCTTTAAATTAGCATTTTTAAAAAACAAGAAAAAAGAAAGAAAAAGAAAAATATCCAGAAAAATAATTTTTCCACTGATGGTCACCTACCAATTTGAAAAAGGCATTTGTCACTCTGTTCAGGATTAAGAAACAAATGGGAAGGTCTTATCTGACTTTTTTATCTTTTAATTTCCATCCTCACTTCCCAACCCTAATCTCTGGTTTAAAACAAAATTTTCACCCTGGCTGGCATAGCTCAGTGGATTGAGCTCAGGCTTAGAACCATAGCATCGCAGGTTGGATTCCCAGTCAGGGCACATGCCTGGGTTGCAGGCCACGGCCCTCAGCAACCACACATTGATGTTTCTCTCTCTCTCTCTCTCTTTCTCCCTCCCTTCCCTCTCTAAAAATAAGTAAATAAAATCTTTAAAAAAATTTTCATCATCAAACTTAATAATGGTTTCCAAGTCTCCAAAGTTTGAAAGAGTGTGAAAATGTAGAAAATAAAATAGATTAAAAATCTGCCTGTCTGTCTCAAAAAGCACACAAAAACCTCAGATATATACATTAGGTAACAGTGGACATAAAATAATGTAAGGGTAAGATAATTATAAGAGTAATACAAATGGCTGGCATGCATCATATGCATACTGGATGCCAGGCCTTACGCTATATTTTTAAAAACATATTTTCATTTAAGCCTCATAACAGCTCTCTAAGGTAGATCAGTATCTCCATCTCACAGATAAGGGAAATAATAGTTACCTGATAGGATAACTTAGAATGGTAATGTAAACTGTGGACTAGTTGAGTTAGGATTTTAGTCCCTAACTACTTAGCTCAGAACAGTACTCAACCAGTGTGCTAAGCTGGAAAACAGGCAGCTTTGTAGAAAGCTATGAGGATGAGAATTATTAGGACCCAAGTTACCACAGAAAGACCCAGATTGATAGGTTATCGTCAGGGAAAAAAGGAAGAAAGGAAGATACAAAGACTTTTTTTTTAATGCTCACTCAAGGATATGTTTAATTGATATGAGAGGGAGAGAGAGAAAGAAAAAGAAAAAGAAAGAGAGAGGCATCGATGTGAGAGAAACATTGATTGGTTGCCTCCTGTACATGCCTCAACCGGGGATTAAACTCATGACCTAGGTAAGTGTGCTGACGAGGAATGGAAACTCCAACCTTTCGGTGCATGGGATGATACTCCAACAGTAGGATCTACCTGCCAGAGTGAAGGAAGGAATGAAACCGGAAAGTCAGCATTTGTACTGCCTGTCACTACCAGTACCAATAAGTAGAGACAAGGATTGAATCTTTATGGCACTTTATTCAGATGCTGGTGATGTGAAAAGGTGGCAGCTTATGTGCCACCAAACTGTCTTAACATTTCATCTCAAGCTGACCTTTTTGTACCAAGAAGGAAGGAGTAGGTATGTGGTTTAGGAAAAAAGGTTAATCAGATAATAGTTACAGTCCTATGGAGATTTTCCCAGTATTTCTTTGTCTGTCTGTCTGTCTGTCGTGGGTGTTCCCTCCCTGGAACACAAGAGCTCAGATAACATCTCTATCACTTGCAGAACCCCTGGGGCACAAACACTGAATTGCTTGTTGACCTCCTAGAGTCATGGGGGTCATGACTTCTTGTTCGAGGAATTACAGCTTTCCAGGTTCATTAATCACTTAAGCCCATCAACTATAACTGCGGCTAAAATCTTTAACTGTTGAGTTCCTTCATCAGGAAGACTTTGATAATGGGTAAAGGACTTCAGCAAGAGTAAGGAAAACAGAAATGAGCCTATGGTCTGGTATTAAAAATGTCGTGTGTAGTAGATCATTTGATGCCAGTGTCAAGGTTATTAGACTGGCAGAGATATTCATAGTCTCCACCTCCACTGGGTGATAGGCTGTCGTTCTTCGTTCTTTTGGTGTCACTTGAAACATGGCACTAAACTTCAAGTTCCACTTACTAATGAAGGGTGTTCAAGTAAAACCCAATGTTGTACTTACATAATTGGGCCAAAAGCTGATTTTCTCCATGTCAAAATATTTGTAGAAGTATATATTACCTATCTGAATTTAGAACTTTATTTATTCCCAGTTAGCTTTATATTGACTGGCAAACTTTCAAGGTTGCACAATTTTTTTTGTATAAAACTCAATGAATCATAGAGACCCCAAACTATTGATCATTCCATATGAAATATCTTAAAATTTGATAGGAATAGATCAAGTTATATTGCAGTAGGAAAATAAGAAGCTAGGAAAATTCCTTGGCTAGTAGAATGGGGAAACTGAGACAGATAGCTGAATAAAATGGTCAAGCAATTTACAGACAGATACAGATAACATCTAAACCCAGGGTTTTTCAGCCCCAGGAACAGAAAAGCTGCAAAGCCAGGTGGGTGGCTGCACCTGGACCAATGACCCTTTGGACCAATGACTCTCTGCCCTGGCATCGACCAACCAGTGGAGACTATAACCCTGAAAGTATACACCTGGAAAAGCTAATGAATATTCTATTGAGATCATCCCTTAAGACCTCCCCTAAACTCCCCGCCTTTAAAAACCCTCAAAATGAAGCTCCCAGCGCAACCTCTCCCTCCTAGAAGTACACCCTTACCATTTTCTTCCACCTTTTCTTCCCCCACAGGCACGTATCTTCTAAACTCTAAGGTACCCCAGGAGACTTGTAACCAGGGGAGCAATGGGCAGTGGCAGCTCAGCCCAACCTAGCCTCCTGGACCTGTCTCCAAGGCTCCCTGTTCTCTGACTTCTCAGTGAGCCAAAGCAGCTCCCTCTAGCCTCATTTCTTTTCTATATCATTTCCAAAGAGACAAAACAGCCCACTTAGGCTCTTTTCTATTGCTTCTTCTACCCTAAGCCCTTCCTTGTTTCAGTGTCCACAGCTTTAATAAACATTCTCTCAAGATCACCTGGACTTGTATTGTGAAGTCTTTCCTATGTGAAGTCAAGAACCCACATGCTACCTAGGCAGGCCCACTCAGGGCCGGTCCACTTCTGGTAACAATCTGACTTTATGTTCTGTTCCTTCTTCCTTTCATAGAATAAAATTGTTTTCAATAAGAAGAAAGAAAGGAAAAGGAAAGCAGAAATTAATGGAGTTTGAGAATAGGAATTGATGGAGCTTTTCCAATAACTAACAGAGTATCGCTGAAAATTATTTTTCCTTGGATTATCATTTATATTTCTTTTTAAGATTTTAATTTTATTTTTCTAGGAAGCAAGACAAAGATAACTCAAAGCAAATGGCATTTAAACATTTGTGATGCAGTTATTTAATGAAAAGGAGTAGCTGCTGTATTTACTTTTGTAGGGTTTAACGGTCTTTGTCCTTTAATTAGCCTCATCAATACAAACCTCTTTCTTTAGTCTTTCAGAGCAGGACTTAAACTTCACCACTGGCGTAGTAGAAAGACAGCTTAGTTACTGGCATGGTGATTTACAAGTGAACAACGTTTGCAGTGCTATCTTTGCCCTGCACCGCACCTATAAAACAATTGCACCTGTCACACCATGACATGCAGTGTTGATGCCATAAGATACACCAAACCACCCAGTCATCTTTCTAAAAAGGGATGACCCCTTTTAACAACTAGGAATATGCACTAGCTTCTCACTCTTAGGACAGAAACTAATCATTAGATGGATTTGGGAAGCTATTTCCTCCTCTTTCAAACACAGAATTAAATGTGTGTGTGAGGAGACTCACTTCAAATTAAGAACCACTGCCCAGGGCAAATCGCAGTATTTGATGTAATGATTCAGTCATTTAAAATAGGACCTGAGCTCTATTGTTTCACACTCACACCTGTGCTCTGTTTTAAAAAGCTCCTTGGAGTCTGCAAGGCTGGCTTAATAGCCCCATCTCAGGCAGGCAAAAGGCCAAGTGCCTAAGCAAGCGTTCTATGAAAATCAAAATTGATGGCTGTCACGGGACTTTATTGGTTGATAAAATTGTTCTGAATTTTGATTGTGGTGGTGGTTATGTTGGTGTAAACATTTCTCAAAATTCACTGAATCATACATTTAAAATGGCGTGTTTCATTGTGTGGAAATTATACTTCAATAAAGTTGATTTAAAAAAATGACAGCTGTCCATGTCAACCATGAACACATGCCCCTCTGGCAAAAGCAATAGAAACCATCAAGTCAGCCCTGGGTGCACCCTAATAAAGATTAAATATAGCATTTAAGACGTTGTGCAGTCATGAACAGTAGGACTTCCTGTGAGAAACAGGCAGTATAATTAAAGATCTTCTGGGAACTTTATCTTACTCTCAAAGACAAAAATATTCAACATGAGCCTCTGGAACTTGCCTTTTCCTGTCTCAGACCAACCAAAGAGTGTGCCAGCATGTTCAGCAGCTTTCCAAAGATTTGTGTCCCCAGATATGCACACAACTCATCCTTAGGGTAGGTGAAGTTTAAGCTCAAAGTGTGTTGTAACTATACAGAGTACATCTTCTTGCTTCAAGAAAATAAAACAGCATAGTTCTCTAGGATTATTAAAAACATATCTAAGACATATGTTCATGGATGCTAATTTCCTAAATACGTAACACTGCACACATTGAGAAGCAACGTGTAGTTCTAGAAGCTGCCTTCAACTGTGTGACCTTGGCAAAGTCATATCATCTCTCTGGCTCTATCTCTATTTTTGCTTCTGTAAAATAAACGGATGAGACCAGATAAAGCCCTATGACACAGAACATCATAAATCATACTTATCCCATAGATTAGAAGCTCTATTTTTACTAACTAGAAATTCTCTCTTTTCATCATCTAACACTTTCTCTTCTTTTGTCATATGAGATTTGGAGAAGGGATGGTGCTGATGAGAGAATGAGAAAAAAAGTTTTTAGTTATTTCATTGAGACACAGCAAACACTCTAAAAACACTGATTTCTTTTCAGCAGACTGCATGAGATAGGAGAAATGTTCTCTAAGTCGGGGTTGTCAGGAAAATATTAGAAAGAAAAAGCATATATTATTGATGAGAAAAAATAAAAAAGAAAAGAAGCTATGATTCATCTTACTAATATTTTAACAAAAGATCTATATGAGAATAATATCTTTCTTTGAAACAAGTTGAACACATCTTTGACTTTGGTGAAAATACTGTTATGCCTTAGACACTCTGCCATTACAGCGTGTTGGATTTACAAGGGAACATGAATGCTCATCGATACTGGTTTCTCACTGTGATGGCACCCCAATATTTTAACAAAAAATTCAAAGATAATTAAACCTGCCTTTTTTTACTTTTACTTTTTGTTTTTTAAAAAAGGCATGCAAACAACTTCACACAACTGCCCCTTTGCATGTTTAAGCCAACCTGCGATGAATGTTTTAGGGATAAATATACAGAGATAGCACCAGGGACTGTCTCTTCTCTTGTAGAGGCTAACTTTCACCCAAGGTTGCATTTATTCCTTCACTTTAAATTGTCAACATCAGGCAGTCTTTCACAATTCCAAAGCAGGGCACACTTCTCAACCTATGAAGGGTTAATAGAATAATGGATTTGTTTAGGGAATCTAAATCTTTTGGAGTCTGGAGGATAAAATACAAAGGAAGGCCTCAATGTGCAAACGTGATGGCACATATTTTAAAATGTCATTTGGGGGCAAAAGCCACCCAAGGATTATCTACAAGAATATACCCAATTCAAAGCATTGTTTACTTTTGATTAAAGATCTCAAACTTAGTATAGTTACTTGTTTATTTGTTAACTCAATGATTTTTGTCTGATACACATGCAAATAATTCTTCATTTTTTTATTGATTACTAAAACAGGTAACTCCAAAGTGCATGGTATTTTGGATATTTACCTGTATTTATTTTATTTTTTTATTGTTGTTCAACTACAGTTGTCTCCATTTTCACCCTGCCATGCCCCTCACCCTCAAACCTACTCCCTTTGGCTTTGTCCATGTGTCCTGTATACATGTTCTTCGATGGCCCTTCCCTATTTTCCCCCTTATCCCTCTGGTCACTGTCAGTTTGTTCTTTATTTCAGTGTCTCTGGTTCTATTTTGCTTGCTTGTTTGTTCTGTTGATTAGGTTCCCCTTACAGATGAGATCATATGGTATTTGTCCTTCACCGCCTGGCTTATTTCACTTAGCATAATGCTTACCAGTATTTTTTTAAAGCTATTTTAGCAACATTTCCTTGTTAAATGGTCTATATATACCTAATTTCTAAAATACTCTCTGAATTGATTGTAACATCTCACTCTGTCTTATTAACTGATGAGTTAAATGAAATAAAAGGTTTCACATTTCACTTTATAGTAGCCTGACAGTTATGCTTTTACTTTTTGAGAATTATATATTTATAAGAGGATGAGATGTTAAATGGGAACTGTTAATTGCTGTATTTTTTGAAGAAGGTTAGGATTAAAGGGCTGAACTCTGAAGCACGTAACTGGAGGATATACCAATCATGCGTGTCTGGGAGAAAAACTTACAAAGAATCATCTTAAAAGTGGGTTCCAGCCCCATCAAAAGATGCAGTGCTGTACATGCAGCTCCCTGGACTTGGGAAGAACTGTATCTCCACATACTCATCTCTTAATGCCCAGCCAACTTACTGAGGTTTTGTGTGGTTTTTTTTTGCAAACCTGTCAGTATTTCCCCAAGAACTGAATTTCCTTCAAATCATTTAGGTCCCCCTTCTTCAAAGCACATATTATTTTGTTTTGTAACTAATCTGTTAAATGTCACCACTGACTCTCTTTCAGCTTAATGCTTAGGGTCTTTTGAAATGCAGGCCCAGCATTGACTGGCCCAGGTTGCCAGAAGAAGAACATGAAAGATGTACAAAAATTGTTCCTTGACTTACAGATTCTTAGATGGTGGTGTCCCAAGGGAGCTTTATCTTGGGTAGTTTAAGCCAGGAGTGTTAAATGCATTCTCATTGGGAGCCACGTCAGCCTGGCAGTTGCCTTCAAAGGGCCTAATGTAATTATAGGACTGTATAAATGTAACTGCTTCCTAATGGTAAAGTGAGAGAGCTCGCTGCTGTTGCTGGGTAAAAACAAGGTGCATGACTGGATAAAACAAGGTGGAGGGCTGGATTCGACCCTCTGGCCTTGTGTTTGCCACCTGTGCTTTAAGCTCTGCCCTTTTGGGAGATCAAAGCCTCAACAAATGATCACCTAAGGAACCCCTCTGGGCTTCACCACCTTCCTCAGACTTAAAGAACACAGATTGTAGGGCTATAGGAGGGTTCAGTTCTTGTTTCACTGAATGATTTTGTACCTGACCTTGCCTTCACCCAATATACTCTATTTGGTTTCTCTGGGCTCCTTTTCCACAGCTTTGGGCCAGCACCACTCTAATCCTATGCCCAGCCTTGGCTCCAAAACCAAAGATTTGGCCAGAGACTCAAGCTGTTTAAAAGTTATTCCCAGGTATTTGGCTTCTGGAAGCTATTAATGTTCTCACATCCGGGACTCTTGCCTGCCGCCACACTAATTTATTTGTCCCCCAGCTGCAGCTAGTATGAACAGCTGAAAGACTTTATCACGTGATCAAATGACATGCTCCAAGTTCCTGCATTCAGTCTTCAGTCTTTGCCTCTGCACCCTTCAAAGTTAACTTGGAAGGATCACTTGGACTTCGGAATGATTCTGCAATTCTGTCTTGCCCTGTTTCCCACTTCTTGAGAGCTAGCAATGTGGTCACTCTCTTTGGAGTGCCCTGGAGATCATGCTGTATCTACCCAGGATTCATGCTGGTATCAGTCCCGAGTGCTGCTAATTCGGCCCCTTGTGCCAGACAATTTCAAAATACATCCACCACCTGCTCATCAAGAATGTTTGTCAGAATTTATACCTCCTCCATAGGCAACCAGATGTCCTTTTAATCTTAACCTTAGCTTTTCTTTTACTTTTCATTAAATCTATAACGAAGCCTACTCTAACAGAATTTTAAAAATATATACGTATTTAATAAGATTTTTAAAGCATAGTCATAACTCTGTTATCCAGAGACAAACACTGCTAAAGTCATGGTATATTAACTTCATACTTTTACCTCAACCATGCTTAAATATACATTGTTACTGTGAAAAATGACATTTTATTATCTTACGCAGTTTCCTTTGTTTTCATATTAGAAAATCCATTTCCATGTCAATTGTGTATACTTTTAAACAGCTAAACTGCATTTCATTTTACAGATGACCAGTTTTTATATGATTAATTCCTTACAGTTGAAATTTAGGGAATTTTTTTTTCCACTGTAAATACTACTGCAATGGACATTTGGATCATGCATGTGCACTAGTCAAGTTAGGACACACTCCTAGAGATGGGATCAGTTTAAAGGGGATGCAGTATAACACTCTGATACACATTACATTTCACAGAGGTTTTTCCAGTTTATTCTACCACCAGCATGTCCTTATGCTCTCATCAAAATTTAACACTATCCACCTTTTACAAAGTTTGATATTAAAATACAAGAGAGGACTATCATGTCATTAACACAAATCTTGCTACAGGCGACACACATCATTGTGCCCTGGAGCTTAAACTCTAAGACCAGAATCCTAACAGGACCCAGGTGAAGGATGAGAGAGGCCTTGGGGAATTGGTGAACTCGTCACCTAGAAATACAAGCCCAGACAGACCTTTTCCCGTGGAAGGATGAGAAAATCATGTAAACAGAACAAGGGGCCTGTGAAAGGATGAAACATTTAAAGAACAGAAGACGAAGACGTTATACTCAAGATGAGCATGAAGGCAATATATTTAAAACATTACTGAAACTGGAGAAAATTTATTTGTTTACTTTCTTATTTTTTTTTTAAAAACAAGGGCTCTCAGAAACAGGAAAAGAAAGATGAAACCAAGATGCCAGTGGATGATATGAAAATTAGATGAGTGAATAATTATGGTAAGAAAAAGAAAAATGTAATCGTAGGATGCAAAGCTGCATCGGAGAGGAAAGAGCTTGATGGATATTCCCTGAGACATCTCTTTTCTATCGAGAATAGTGTTATGTTGTAAATCATTCACTTATTCTAACAAATAATTCTGGCTACCTACTGTGCATGTCAACATTTGAGTATAAATGCTGAGAATCCAGTTGGCAAAGAACTCACCTGTAGAGGGCGAGGCCAACTGGAAACACTGTCTTAGAGGCTGAGCTCTCAAAAGAGGCTGGGCAGACGGCTGCAGGAGCACAATGAAGGGAGGATTAACCATACACAGAGTGAGGAAGGTCTGCACAGAGGATGTGGCCTGTAAATTAGGGCTTGGAGAATGAGGCAGATTTGGCCCAGCTCTGGAGGGACGGGAGGAGTTCCAGGAAAGGTAAACACAGGTAACATCCTCAAACCCATCTCCACCTAGATTGAATTACCCTCTGTATACAGGTCCTTAACATTGTGAGGGATCATTTTAGCTCCTTAAAAATCTTTTGCCTAAGAAACACAAAAAATTATGAATATGCACACTCATGTGTCAATGTTATGACAATTTCAGCTGTTAAAAAAGTGTTTGTATGACTACAGAATGTGAGTTATTTTTTCCCCCAGGAGGCAGCTCTGTTTTGCATGTTAAAATAATCACAAGTTGTCTGCCTATGAAAAAGTTAAAAGAAAATTCACACTAGTATTTTTTTAAATATGGTAAAACAAAGTAGAAGTACAATTCCCAATATTTAAATTACTTTTTCTCTAAAGGTCTCAGAGTCTAAATAAAAAGTTAATTGTTCATTGATAGTTCAAGTGATGAAAACACAGATGTTCTATTTCTTTAAATAACTTCTCTTGCTACAGAATGGCTATGTCCTGTGAAATATAATTCATGCAAATATAATATGGATCACATATGGAAGCAATCCCATTCTATTTTTGGAACTGCTTGACAGAACTCTGTCACTGCACAAAATATAACCTCCTACCCCTCCACCCCCAACTTTTTTTCTTTAGGCAGCAAGTAATCAGTTTGGCAACACAAAATAACTCTGATGCTCTGAGAACACAGTGACATTTTGCTTTCCATTATGTCAGGTAGGAATGAAAAAGGACCAAATATTACTGATAATAATGTTAAAAATCCTCTCAGATTATGTGCACGTGGGACTTATCATTAGTAACAAAATCATTGGAACAATCATTTCATTTCTAAACACAGTTAAACATTGAGTTTCATGGTTAAATGTGCAAGGGGAGAAGGTTAATAGATGGGCATACAAATTCTCCTTCATCCTGAGACTCTCCAGTTCAAGTCTCTGAATGAAATGCTCCAAAGTCAGTGTCCTGATTCTCATGGACAAATACAGCAGGAATAGCACAGGACTGAGAATTATTGTGGGAGAGAAAAAGCAATGTAAGTGCAGCAGGAAGACCAATTCCAGATATATAAGTCTGAGAACACTCTAACAGAGATTGGTTACAATTAATGGGTTTCAGTGTTCTTGAATAAAAAATGAGGTTAATAGTGAGACTATATCCTGCAAAAGGGAAAGTGAGACTATACATGGGATGAGTCACAAAGCAATAAGGACACATCATAAACCTATATTTATGAATAATGCATCATGATTATATGGAATAAGAATCTACAATGAAATGCTTTTGCGACTTTGATAACTGGCATACAACTAAAGGTAGCTATAGAAAACGTATAAATGGCTTTTGAAACAAAAATACTATTTAGCTTACTATAGTATTTCAAGATGTGTATAGACCCAAGTAGCTATGGGTTATTTCACACACAACCCCCACATACACGCAACACACACACACACTGTCTATTGTCTTCGTTCTTCATTAACCGTCATTCTCCTACTGCACTCCCCCACAGGATTGCTCTGCCATCCAAAAGTTATGTGGCTCTGGGGTTTCATTCAGCCATTTAGTTCACTGTAATTGGAAATTATAACATCTGCCAGGCATCATCTCTCTTTCGTGTGTTTATTATACAGATTCCATATGTTCCATGTAGTTTCTAACTCTTTGAAATAGAGAAAAGACAGTGCTATGTGACCAGAGGAGAAGGAGGAGGGGGAAATGGGAAAGGCGGGGAAGGGGCACACAAAGGAGCACAAACAGAGGACTCATGGGCATGGACGATGTGGGGGATGGACTGTGGCAGTGAGGGGAGGCGGGGTAGGGGTGAGCAATGAGGTAAAAGGCGGGACATCTGTAACTGAACAACAATAAATTTTAAAAAATAAAAATAATAAAAGCTGTTAAGATGATAATCTTGCAATTTCTCAGCTCAAAAAGTAACCTTTTAAAATGTCAATATATGAAGAGCTTTCACACTTTAAACTCTTTTAAATATTGTTTCCTCTGTTACTACTAAAAATATAAACACTGGAAATAGAATTTACTACTATCAGGAAATTGTTACATTTTTATGTAAAACATGATATAACTCCTCCAGTGCAATGAGTTAAAAGTCTTTGGAAGTCTACCCAGCAATCTGAAAACACATTCAGGGACCAGTAATGATTGCATCTCATGTTTAAAAATATTCATGTGTGAATGAATAGATATGGTTGACAGGTCAATAAATAAATGGGGAAATGTGAGATGCAACATTGGCTAAGGGAGGGGGACCAGAAAATGCATTTGTTGGAAAAAGTAAAGAACTCTACATAAACTCCCTGAAAATAAAATGATGGCATTTGAGAAACAAAATAAGTATGGGGGGGGAGGGGCAAAAGTAGGTTTGCAGTTGTGAGTACACAAAACAGTTTGTTCTTCTGTTATTATTTTAATTATTTTTATTTTATTATTGTTCAAGTACAGCTGTCTGCTGTTTCCCTCTACCATTCCCCCCACCCTAGCCATCCCCACCTCCTATTCTTGTATTATTATTTGTTAATTACTCTAGTATTTTCCACACAAACAACTGTAGACCAACTTCTGCCCCACCCTGTATGACCCATAATTTCAAAATGTAGAGTATATGAGCTTTAAAATTAAATTTAGTTACAAAATTTTATATTTGATGTATATATATTTATATACAGTTGTTTGAAGTAAGAAATAAACATAAAGTTAATATTTGGAAAACTACATGGCATTTGGTAAAGTTCCTAAGGCTGAAATGTCTATGTTCTACATGTGCTACGTACTACATGCTGGGGGAGGGTGCTCATGAGGAGAAAGGGTCTATCTCTGTGTTTTCAAAATGATAGAGTTGGACAAGCTCTTACATAATACCAGAGCTTCTAAACCTCCAAATGAATTTGTAAATACTGTTGACAACTAAACCTGGAAATAGTTGGGTAACAAGCTCAACAGAAGCAACTGCTATTTTGAAATAAACTAAAAAGATTTTGACACATTATTATCTGTCATTACTGTATTTAATACTGGTTATAAGATATATTAATAACAGTTACTATTAAGTTTCTAACAAAGGAAAAGAAAATAAGTGTTATTTAGATCTCCAGTCTCATGAACTCAGTATGCCCACCGTGACAAGGCCATACTGAGAAGAGGCCGGAGACTTGAGTTCACATTCTTGCTCTGCCATCTATGAGCTATGTGGCCGAAGGCCAGTTACTAAGTTCATAAGGTCTGGTATTTGTAATATGGCCATGCTCTTAATACTCAGCTCAAAAAGCTGTTTTGAAAACCAAATGATATAAGATGGTGATCATAAATCATTCATGACGACTAACTGGTAATACTCTACATACAGGGTCCAGCAGAATTAACGCACACTGAGTGTGGCTGGCAGGGTCATAATATGGGTGTAACAATGTATAGTTTTAATTTGAACATTTCACCTAAAGTGCCATATGATGTGCTTGAGTGTGATATTGTTATGTTACAGAATTACATGCTTATGACTTTGTAATAAAGTTTTTGTAATAAAGAGGGGGCGTTATTTGTGCCAGACTCTGCATTTCAACAGTCTTAATGAACACGAAGAGAAACATTGCAGAAGTTGTAGTTTTTTAAAACATTTTAACTGAATTTTATTTATTTAGTTTTAGTTTCATCGAGATATAATCGACATATCAGATTGTGTAAGTTTAAGGCGTACAACATAATGAGTTGATACAAGAGTATATTTTCAAATGATAACCACAAAAGGGTTAGTTAGTTAACACTTCCACTACCTCAAATACTTACACCTTTTTTTGGGTGAAAAGAACATTTATGGTCTACTCTTAGCATTGTACCATTTTTATTGCTGTTAAAAACCAATAAATAATTATTGAATTATTTCTCTATAAGTTATTTTATTAAATTGGAGTGGTAGGAAGGATTTACTGTGTATCTGTGCATGGGTATTGATCATGGTTGAGAGGGAATTATATTTTAAAAGACAGACATCTATGACCACTTGTGTTAAGTTTCTCAGAAGTAATAAATGATAGTTACATGGACATTTATCAGTACATCAAACTAAAAGTAAACTTGAGAGTGATTTAGGACTTTGAGACTAAAATTAGAATTGAAACCAAGATAAGGTCCTATCTCTGTGTTAAAAAATACTCAAACCAAACAAAATTAACCTAGTTTCTTGCTCCAAGAAATGCTTGCTCCTGGAATCTAAGACCATGAACCAACTAAGGAGTACACTCATCAAGACTAACCATTTTCTTACTAACTCATTTCAAGACACTTGTTGTGCTGCTCACACCAACCCAAAACTGAACTCGGCTCAATCTCATGTGTTTCTCTACCTTATAAGGCCTGTCTTAAATTATTCAGCCCAGTCCCTAACACTGGTTAAATACTCTGCTCTAAGTTTCCATTTTGAGACATTACTAACTCTCAGTGGTACACCCCTTGCTGCAGTAGTTCTAATAAACTTAGCTTTACTTCACCAACAAATTTTTCTAGTAGACTTTCAAGGAGTTGACAGCTGACACAATTTTTAAGACATCATTTACGGTGTCTAGAGAGATACTGAATCTCTTCTACCCTCATGTTTGTAAAAAGCAAAGTGTTCTCTTTATTGGTATGCAGATACATCTGAATACGTGCAGAGGAAACTAGATTAACAAAATCGTTCTTTGATCTGGGAGCTGCATGCCATTCAGAGCAACCCAGTGGTTTCTTCTCTAGTGCATGCGAGTAGGAGACACCCCAGCTGTGCATCAGTAGGAAGCACGTGCCATTAGAACTGGCCCCACGCTTAGGGACTTAAACAAGGAGAAAATCCAACTAGTTATATTATATTCTACAATATACTGATGATAACTTATGCTACACTTGGGCACCTACAGAAAATCTGTTAAGAAGTAATGGCATTCCTGTTCTATTATGTGCCCTTTCACTCTCAGATACTTCTCAGAAATAGCATTTGGCTCCTATCGAGAATATATAGGAAAATCTTAAATTATCCTGGCTTCCACATAGAAAAAATTGGAATAGTACTGACAATCTTATCATAGTTTGATAAGACTGGAAATAGAATTGCAATGACAGTGAAGAAAGACTAAACTGTTCACATTCTAGATGGGGTTCTTTTTCACTTTTGCGGACCAGCGGCTAATCACCCTGGACGAGGGCTCTGGAAAAGTCCTTTGGAGGAATGATTAATCCAAATGGAGTCTTCTGGCTGAAGAGGCAGTGTTCCTCCAAACGTGAGTAATTTGCTACCTTCTCACCAGGAGAACGGATCCTTGTGAGCACGGGGTGTAGGGACAGCGGGGGAATGATGACAAGGGTGGAGAGGACAGTGAGGTCACTAAGGGCTGCATTATGTCCTACATGCAACTGTTACACCTACGCCAAAAGAGTAAGATTCTTGTGGCTTTAGCTTCTTCCTATAAAACTATTCCCCAGGGTTTATATCTGCCGTTGTGTGAAATAACCAATTAACAGAAAAAACGAGCACATTTCACTTCCCAAAGTTGATGTCAGAATAAGAATACCTACATGAATGTCTGAGTTTTGTGTTGCTAATTCTTTCAAGAACTTTTACTAAATGACTAATATATTCTAGGTATCACCATCCTCCTTAAAGTGATGACTTATAAACAGGTATTCATATGATTTTGTTTATTTTGGGGAAGCTTCTATATCAAAAACCTTGTCTTTATTAAGATGTATGTCAAAAGTCACTTGCTGCCCTGGCCTGTGTGACTCTGTTGGTAGGAGTGTCATCCCGTAGACCAAAAGGTCACTGGTTCAATTCCTGGTCAGGGCACATGCCTAAATTGTGGGTTAGGTTCACTCCATGGTCAGGGCATGTGCAATGTTTCTCTCTCCCATCAATGTCTCTCTCCCCCTCTCGCTACCTCTCTTCTCTTCTCTCTAAAATCAGTAAGCACGACCTCGGGTGAGGATTTTTTTAAAAAAGGTCATTTGCTATTCTTTTTGTCCCTACAAAGGTCACTGTGTTTCTATCCATTTGCAATGAAAGTATCAAGTGCTTGGCTTTCTGAAAGAGATTAGAACTCTTACTTGGTGGGGATTAGTGGTTCCACTTCCCTCACCACTCACTCTGCGACCGTCCTCCCAACCTTTGATCACAATGCTAATTCATCATAAGCCCATTCCTCGTAATGAACCATCTGTCTCGATTTCCTCATCAGTAGCTGTTAAAATTAGGCAAGGATTTGTTGGTTAGTTATTTTTACTCACAACCACATTAATGCGCCCTAAAGTAATCAGCTTATATTATGTGGCCTTTCATGCAGAGTGCACAGATTTGCAGCTTGTTTGGTTTATCTAGGCTCATGCTCGTGAGGCAGCTGTTAGGCATTTAGTTAATAAAATCCTCTTCCTCCAGGGAACTGTGCTTTGTCCATTGACAGGGAGACACATGTAGCCTACAGTTCAACTCTGGAAGCATTTTAAATCACTTTTTTTTTTTAATGAAGCCAGCTCCAGAATTTTGGTGGAGGGATTCTCTAAAACTAGCTTACTAATTCAAGCATGACAAAACTTGGCCATTGTGTTTCTTAATTTTCTTGAAGGGGGTGGATTAACACTTCATATTCTATTTGAGATAAATTACACTGATTTCATGTGTTACTATGTAAATGATCTTCGAATGTCCTTCAATTACTCAGCCTCTAACCCATCTTTTTTTTTTTTTCACTACTTCTATTTCACTTTTTTTTAGGAGGGTGTCTTATCTGTCTTTTTTCAAATACTGAAGAAATGAAAATATGAGATTAAACCTTCCCTTGTTGGACTGTGTCCTTGCCAAAAGATCATATCAGTGAAGAAAACTCATTCAAATACCTCATTAAAGTTCAGTTCCTAGATGAGCAAATTTAATTGGCATAAAGTCAAGCTACATAATTATTTAAATTATGAATATTTCTAGAAACAGAAAATTATGATGAAAGGTATCTATTTATATTATATCATTGTGTTAGAAGTTACAATAAAACAAACATGGTATACTGCTGCTAAAAAGAAAGTGAAATGTAACAATATGAATATATAACACCTTTAAAACAAAAATGTTTTCTTTAAAATACCTTAAATGCCCTTTGCCTCATTTGTATTTAAAAGCAATTTAACTAAAAGATAAGGTCTTTCTTTATGAAGAGTTCAGGTCAAATCTAATAATATTGTGATAAATTACCCTCATGTTCAGCAAGACAGCTTTTCACATAAAAAAGCATGGCAAAATATTTCAATAAAAATGTATCAAAAATTAGTATGTGTTCATGTACCGCAACCAAAGGGAGAACTGTAAGGTATTGTTAATGTGAGTCACTAGTAGAAGGTTAGAGTATAAAACATTGCTTTAAAAATTACTGAAAAACACAATTTAAAAAGAGAATTGTATATCTCTTAACACCCCACATATTTCTCTGCTATTCCATTTATACGGTATATTTTTCTCACTACCTAGGAACATTGGGTGTATGCTGTGACGGTACTGTGGTTATCTGGGAATAAGACAAATACTCTCAGAATCTCAGAGAACAGGTTTACAGTTTATTAAAATTCAACCCACTATAGAACTGCTGACACTCTGTTTTTCATTTCCCAAAAGACACTTTGGGTTCAAGTTATTTTTCCTTTTTTTTTTTGTTTTTTAGATTGGAATTATTATTATTGCAGGTATTTGCTAGTTCATGACAATGCAAATATAATCGTAAGCATAAAACGTAATGGCATTGTGTAACTTTAGAAACACTATGTTTTTTAATGTAAGTGTCTCTCTTCTAATTTTATTCTTTGATGTTTTTGTTTTAATTATTATGTTTCTGTTATCAGGTAAAATGAATAAGAGTTTCAAAATACTGTCTGTATAGATAGTTTATATTAGTGGTACAGTAAAGCAACCAGTTCACTCAAGAAACAAGAAACATGAATCTACTCCCCTCTTCACCCCTCAAAATAAAACAAAACAAAAAACAACAAAAGTGGTATTTTTCTCTATATACAAACAACGAGGGGTCAAAAGTAGGTTGGCAGTCAGGGACTTGTTTAGAAAGTAGGCAGAAAGCAAAGATACTCTTCACACCTCATACCTTTTATGGAACTCAGGTTAAACAGAGGAACTGGAAAATTTTTGCCCCTAGTGAATGAGTTTCACCACACACATCAATACATGACTCAGAAATGAGTTTTTCCTGCTGAAATCACCATGGCTGTGGTTCTTATTAAAATGGCCTGGGACAGCTTAAAAGTTAAACTGGTTCCATAAAATTCTAGCTGAAAAGCAGAAAAGACGACTAGTAACAACCAAGTTGTGTACTAGACTTTGTTTTCACAGACAGATTTCAAACTTCTTGCTTTAATATCAGAAATGATTCTTTTTTTTCTAAATGTTCATGAACATCAGAGGTATGTTACCCACATCAAAAACTTAATGTGCATATAACAAAAGGTAAAACTCTGTGTAGGTCAGGTTCCACTACTAGAAGACAGTAACACTTGAAATTTATAATAAAAGAAAAAGACATTTACAATACTGAAAAGTAATGTTTCCCAGATAGGTGTGATTAACTTAAGTAACAGATATTTTGTATACTTTTTTGTTATTTGAATCTTGTTTCTGATTTTACTTTTTATTAGTTCCTCAAGCTGATTTCCCACATTATTTAGTTGATTTTCTATTGAGTTGGTTTTATACTTAGCTGCTTTTGATACAGATTTTTTTTAAAGATTTTATTTATTTATTTTTTTAGAGAGGGAAGGGAGGGAGAGAGAGAGAGAGAAACATCAGTGCGCGGTTGCTGGAGGACATGGCCTGCAACCTAGGCATGTGCCCTGACTGGGAATCGAACCTGTGATGCCTGGTTCGCAGCCCGCGCTCAATCCACTGAACTACACCAGCCAGGGCTTGATACAGATTTTTAATTGTAAATTCATATTTGAAATGTGATCTTTACACAAATAATACCTATTATAGACTTCAGAGAATAGAATAAACAAAAGGAACAACAAAATGACATAGATTCCTATGCTTAAAAGTAATAATTTTATAAGTCAGTTGTATGCTATTTGCCATAAATTTTTCCAATGTAGCATGTATACTGCTTTATAACTTTATTTTTAATTTTAATGTTCCACTGTTAGTCTTTTCAAGTGATTAAACATTCAATTCAAAAGCAATTTCTACTAAAATCATTTTTTTACATATTTTATTTATTTATTTTTAGAGAGGGAGAAAGAGAGGGAGAGAAACATCAATGTGTGGTTGCCTCTTGAGTATCCTCTACTGGGGACCTGGCCTGCAACCCAGGCATGTACCCTGACCGGGAACCAAACTGGTGACACTCTCTTCACAGGTCAGCACTCCGTCCTCTGAGCCATACCAGCCAGGGCTCAAAAGCAATTTTCTATGAATTATTTTGTAAAAATCTATCACAATTTAGCTACCCTTAGTGTTTGATATTTGGGTATTGAAAGAAGCTACTATTGTTCTTGTTGTTTTGGTTCTTTTATTCAAGAATGTAGTGAGCAGAATCAGTGACTTTTTCAGTGGAGTTTGTAATTCCAAAATTGCCTTCCTTGATATTTTAGAAAATTGTAGGTGCTTGGCCTGAATAATATGTAAACACCCTCATAACTGTCATTTTGACAATAATGTCAGTAGTTCTAGTGATCAGCATATCTGATATAAAAAGTAAAATGACAAGAAAGGGGATTACATGGTCTGTGGTTTAAAAAACCTATTAATTTCCTTTAACATGGTTCCCCTCTTCCTCTTTATTCTGATATCACTTCATAATTCTGCACTACATTGTATTTATCTTTGTTGGCTGAAGGTGCAGTGGTTAAATCATTTTACCTTCTTTTAATTTTTAATCACTTCAGTTAAACTGGCAGCTTGAAATGACTTCTTGACATGGAGATCCTGTGATATTAATCAATGTCTTTATCTCCAGCTCAGCCTTTGTTATTTATTAGCTCCAAGGTTATTTCAAATGCTTGCCCTAGATCCCAACATCTGAGAGAAAACATTCAAATCCTTCCTACTCCTATTAAATAAAGACAGCCTTAATTTAAAATCTCTTCACTTGCTATCAGATGCTTTCATAATGTATTAAATAGTACCAGAAACATGGCATTCTCTAATAACATTCGTTTAAATACTTGTTCCTCATATCTTGCCTTTGATATTGTATTATAATATTGCCAAGGGAGTCAGAGAACATTGAAGAATAATGTCAGAATTCAGTCCTCATTTATTCATTTATCAACAAGGATGTATTATGGTCAACCATGTATGAGGAACCAAGTTTGGCACTGAGTTCAAAGATGTAATATTCAGTCATGTGCTGGTTAATGAAGGGGTTACATTTTAAGAAAACTGTAATTGAACAACAACAAAATAATTTAAATTAAAAAAAAAATTTGTTGTTAGGCAATTTTATCATGTGAACATCATAGAGTTACACACACCTAGATGGGCAGGGGTGTCAAACTCATTTTCACTGGGGGCCACATCAGCCTTGCAGTTGTTTTCAAAGGGTTGAATGCAATTTTAGGACTGTATAAACGTAACTACTCCTTAACAGTTAAGTGAGAGCTCAGCATGGCCGCTGAGTAGAAACAAGTTGCCTGGCCGGATAAAACAAGGCAGAGGGCTGGATTTGGCCCACGGGCCTTGTGTTTCCCACGTCTGTGGTATAGCCTGCTAAACAGCTAGACTAAGCTGGTATACCCTATTGACCCTAGACTATAAACCTGTATAGCATGCTGCTGTTCTGAATACTACAGAAAACTATAACATAATGATTAGTATTTGTGTATTTAAACATAGCTAAACACGGAACAGATACAGAAAAACTATGATATAAAAGGTAAAAATGTCACAGCTGAATGGGGCACTTACATGAATGGAGCTTGCAGGACTCGAAGTTGCTCTGGGTACATCAGGGAGTAGGCGGGGGGGTGAATGTGAAGGCCTAGGGCATTACTGTACACTGATGTGGGCTTTATGAACACTGTACACTTAAGCCACAATAAATTTATAAAACACTTTTTCTTTATAAATAGCAAATTAACCTTAGGTCACTATAACTTTATAATCTTATGGGATCTCCATTATATTGACCAAAACATCAATATACAGTGCATGAATCTATGTGTTACCTGTCATCAAGGATTTCGACATTCCAGCTGTAGACAAGGACAATGACAATTATAATGCACTTTGAAAACTGTTTTATAATTCCATGGTGACTGCAATTGGCCATTCAAGACCTCTTCCTCTATTTACTGGCTGTGCAATGTAGGGTATATTAATTTACCTAAGTCAGTGGCCAAATACGTAAAGTGAACATTATAACTCTATATAACCCATGGAATTGGTGAGAGAGTTGAATGACATTCTTATGCAAAGAATTTAGCACTAATTCTGGCACACAGTAAACATTCAACAACTGCAAATTATTGTCATTACTAATACTGCCAACTTTTATGAGAAAATGGAATCAACGGTTTTGTGAATCATTGGACCATGAGGGGCTTATGCTGCCTGGAGAGGTGGGGAAGATTGTGCAGAGACGGACATAACTGAGCCGTGACTTTGGGGATAAGTAGGAGTTTACCTTAAATTAGAGAAACAGGGAAAGGGGGTTCACACAGCGGGCACAGCTAGAACAAAAGCATGACAAGGTAAGAGTATACAAGGTGATCATCTATGAACAATCAAAAATAGGAACCAAACTGCTGCTTAACAAAATGTTGATGATTATGTAAATAACTGTGAGCCTGTAGCAGAGGTGGGCAGCATTCATACTTTATGAAAAAGAGAAGATAGTAAATATTTTATTTTGAGAGAATGAAGGTGTTTCTGTCACAACTTTTCAACTCTGCTGTGGGCTTTGGAAAACCACCATAGTGATATGTGGGGGGAGGGACACAAAGTAGGCTTACAGTGGTTTGTATGCAAAATAATATAATAATTAATACATAATAACACAAGAGTAAACCTTGTTCTGTGTACTTATAGCTGTGAACCTACTTTTGCCCCATACTATGTATAAACCAAGAATGGCTATGGTTCAATAAAACTTTATTTACAGAAACTCAAATTAAATTTCATATAATTTTCATGTGCCAAAAATATATTATGTTATTAATTTTGTATTTTCAACAATTTAAAAGTATAAAACCCATTAATTGTTCATGAGCTATACAGAACAGGCTGTGGACTGAATTTGGATTCCAGACCATAGTTTGTCAATCTTTAGTCTGTATAATGAAATATTATGCAGCATTTAAAATATAGTATTGATTTAGAAGAATATATAGTAGTACACCAAAGTGTGTCTGCTTATTAATCCTAAGCACAAAGACTGAAAAAAATAAAAATCTTGAGAAAAAATGTATGAAATGTTAAAAATAGCTTATTCTCAGTGTTATAGATCATATTGCACTATAGTGGTTATATGTTTTACTCTTTCCAAAATTCTAAGCTGAGCATGAATTAATTTTAGAATTAGAAAATATAGCTTTTATATATTAATATGCAACAAAGTTGTTAATTGATAAGTCATTCAATGTGATTTTAGAATATATTCACTTGAAATAAAATTTAAATGTTCAAAATCAAAATAAAGTATAGATCACAACAATTAATATTTCTCTTACAATTGCTTCTACAATTTTAACCTGCATAGAGTAAAAAAATTGACTGGTCAGCAGAGAGCTGGAGAGCTTAACATACATAAAATCTGTTAATGTTTAGCGCTTCCTACCTTTTCTAGTTTCACCTTTCTGGCACACACAGTCACTCTGGGAAAGGAACATCGGGCAGTAGCGATTAGTCCTGGACACTACTGACATTTTCTCATGAGGGAGGAGTGGATGCTGCTGAATGGGAGCCCAAAGAAAATATGAGGAAGAAGGATCAGGCTTTTAGGTAAGCATAAAATTTGGGGGGAAATGATTTTGCTTATCCTACCTTAAATCCCCCCAAACTAACAAATAAATAAACTCATCAGAAACAGAGTCATTCAAAATGAAATACAGTACTTTCTGAGAAATATAACCAATTTCAGACTCATTCATTCACAAATACTTATTAAATCTCAACTACAGTCTAGACATTGATGTAATCACATTGAGATGTTGAAAATAACGTTGAGAGAAAGGCACCATATATAATGGGGAAACATTCACTCTAAATCAAGAATGAGACAAGTATCCCAACTATCATACTTGTAGTCATCATGAACACTCCATTAGGTGCAACAACAATAATAACACAAAAACCTTCAAAAGCCCAAAGATGTGCAAAAGAAAAAATATAAGTGTTTTTGATTACCAATATACTCCAGAAACCCCTATATATTATTAAAATAATAGAAATATTCACCAATGTAGATAGATTCAGGGTCAGTATAAAATCAGTTACATTCTTATATAACAACAGTAAAGAATTTAAAATAAAACCAGAAAAGAAAAATACTACTAGAATAGCAACTTAGATATAAAGTACCTATCAATAAAATTATAACAAAAACTGTGCAGAGTATGTTTAGAGAAAAGAGTATTGAAAGACATCAAAGAAGACCTCAATAAATGAAGGGCAATCTATGTCATAAATTATTAACCCCCTCAAAATTAAAGTACAAATTTAATTCAATTTCAATCTAAATCTCAAAAGGTATTCTGTTGTGTTCAAGAAAATGATGGCAAAAAAATTTTATGGGAGAGGAAAGAATGAGAAAAAGCCAAGACAATTTTGCAAACGAACAAAATGAACAGAGTTGACCCTATCAGATAACAAGAATTACTATAAAGTTATGGTAATTCAGAGGATACAGTGTCGGTATTAGTGCAAAAGAGATTAGATTCATAATTTGTGGAACAGAATGGAGAGCCCAGAAATATTCTTAGGTTCATTAGTTCTTTAAAAGGATCTATTCAATAATTCATCTAGGAAAACATTATTAGACTCTCTATACAACACAATACACAGATATGAATTCTTTCTACTTTCCTACATATTTTTTCATAGTACAAAATATAAAAGAAATGAGCTGGGGTCTGACAGATGGTTCTTGATCTACATTTTGGCCAATGAGAAAGAATGGAATATGATCAAAAGTCAGGCTGGTTGCATTGTTTATGACTCAGTCCCAAGATTATGGATACTCTATGGTTCCAGGTGCCATGAGCCTTTGATGCTATGGCATTCTTTCAGTGAAGAGCACTTGAAGTTCTCAACTAAACTGTAAAAGAATGCATAAGCGGCATTCACTGCAGGAGCTGTAATGATCTCTCATTTCTTAACTCAAATGTCAAGGAATCAGCTCAAAGTTCTCAGTTCCAGTGGTTCCTCCTTTCAGTAAAATACTGGTTATCTTTTTTTTTAAGCCTATCTCCCTCTTTCCTCATACAGCTGTAAGTAATAAATTATACAATTATGGTCGAAAGAAGTTATTATCCTCATGGAGATTATGAGAGCCTGCCAAGTCCAAAGAGTCAGATTTGCACCAGAATATTCTCTGAGTCAAGTGGCATTGGGCTTACCACATGGCCAATAAAATGACCCTAGGATTCTGCCTAGGATTATGACCCTAGGATTTCTAGAATGAATATTCTACATCTTGCTACCACTGTGGGCTACAGGATTGGCAATACTTACTGAACTGCACATTTAAGATCCATTGAATTCATTATATGTAAATTATATCTCAATAAAAAGGTTCTCAAGGAAAAAAAGTAAAGTGGTATTATGGTGAGGTGGGGGAGCCTGACCAAAGAAGTTTGGGAACTGTTTCTTTCCACACCCATCCACTATCTTGGAGACTGCACAGTGCACCTGAATACGAAAGTCTGATGAGTGCTGCAGGAAGACTTGAGATTAGCTTTTTTACTACAGAAGTGGGAGACTGGCCTAAGGAGAGGCAATGGAGAGAACTGAGACCAGAAATTAATCCTCGCATTTGTAGCCCATTGATTTTTGGCAGTGATGCAAAGGCAGCTTAGTATGACAAGGATAGTCTTTCCAACAAGTTATGCTAGGAAAATTAGATCTCCATGTGCAAGACATAAATTTCAACCCTTATTTCACAACATATACACAAAAGCCCCTCAAAATTTATTATAGGCTTAAATGTAAGAAGTAAACTATAAAGCATATGAGAGAAAATGTAGGAGAAAATATTCAGGACTTTGGCTAGGCAGAAATTTCTAGGATATGAAAACCAGAAGCACAAGCCATTAAAAAATTACAATTTTGATTTCATCAAAATGTAAAACATTTGTGCTTTAAAAGACCACAGTAAGACAATGAAAAGCCAAACTATAGAATGGGAGAAAAATATACACAAATTATACTTCATAAAGGACATTAAAAGAATATGTAAAGAACTTTTACAACTAAGTTATAAAAGATAACTCAGTTTTAAAAAAGGCAAATTATCTCAATATCAAAAGAATATATACAAACTGTTAATGAGCAAATGAAGAATATCAGCATCATGAGTAATTAGAGAAATGTAAATTAAAATTACAATCAGGTACGGTTTTTCACCCAAAGGACAGCAATAATAAAAGAAAAGACAGACAGTAACAAGTGTTGGAGAGAGACACCAGAACCCTCATGCACAGCCAATGGGAGTGTAAAATAATATAGTCACTTCAGAAAACAATTTGACAGCTTTAAAAGTTAAACTTATCAGATGACCCAGGATTTCTTTCTTAGGTATCTAGCTAAGAGAAATGAAAAACATATGTCCACACAAAGATGTGCATGCAAATGTTTATAATAAAAAGTTCAATGAATCCAACATTTTCATCAATTGGTGAATGACTATTTTTATTTTATCCATAAGGAAAATATGGTTCAACAATAAATAGGAACATTCTACAACATGGACAACCCCCCCAGATACTACGCATGATGCCACATGAATAGGCACACACACTGTATGACTTTGTTTATATGAAAATCTACAGAGACAGAAAACAGATGAATAATTATCATGGGCTGGGCATGAGGGCAGGACTTCACTACAGCAAACGTGTGACATTCGGGGATGATAGTGTTCAAACTGTATTGTGGTAATGTTTGCACAATTCTGTAAATGTGCTAAATGTCACTGGATTGTATGCTTACATGGGTGTATTTGTGGTGTGTAAATCACACCTCCATAAAGGTGTTTAAAAAATGTGGGCTAAGGCAGATAAAAGAGAACCGGCCCTTTTTAGTACAGAAAACATACTTTAAATGTCATCCTTATAATATTAGGCCGCTTTGTTAATGTTTCTAAATCTAGACCTATGAAAAGAATGTGAAAATGAAATTAAGTGAAAACTGTTTTTCAGTAGATAATACCTCACTCAGTGGCTTAATACAGGCATAGATTTTTTATGTACAGTGATGGGCAGCATCTCCTTCAGGCTATCTGCCATAAGTAGTATATCTCGCTGCCCAGCTTTTGATTAAATATTGAATAGCAGTGAATTTGAGGTTATAATCCTTGACAAGTATCTGGAGTGCAGTTATTCAATGTGGCTGATTAGGTGGGGAACCATCAACTTTAACAGTCAATTGAGCTGGTGCCAGGATTACTCTCTTCTTGAGAAAGTCAAGCCGCTTGCAAAAACATTCTGGAATAGAAAGCCACCCACCTTATTTCTTGACTTTCTCAAACAACATAAGTAACTTCTAAAAAGTCAGACACATCAACTCATATTGGCACCAGAAAACACCACTGCGAAATAGCAGCATGTAAAATTCACGACCATGCTTGTTCTTTTTCATGACCATGAATAAGATACAATTTTATATTAACTATAGCAATAATAATTACTTATGGATTATTACCCAGACCTACTTGAAGCAGTACTGAAGTGGACGACAGGGACAGAAGGTCATAGGGCTAGAGCAGATACATGGCTTTTTCCAAACCAGGCTGGACAAGTTTCCCCTAAGGAATGACAGTCTAGTACAGGGAAACTTTCTGAATTTTGCAGCTCCGGACTGATTTCTCTGTACCATTTCCCCACGGGCTATTGACACTCTTACGATATTGATACCCACTTCAACCTGGGGATTTACATATTTAAAAACTGATAAAATATGCTTGTATCAATTCTCTGTTTCCAAAGAATATTTTATGTTGCTTTTCCTCCTTTACCACCATACCTTAATCTCTGGATCTGAGGCCTAAAACATCAAAATGTTCATCACAGCTTCTTTTATTTCTCTGTCCCCAAAAGGAGTTTCTCTGATGTGTAGATCTTGCCACTTAACATGCATGCCTTCATTCATAGCGCATTTGAAATCTTGTAACTGTGAGCTGGTTCATAAATACATAATGGGATTGATGATAGCAATTAAAAAAGATATTAATATACAGAACTTTTACCCATTTACAAAATGCCAATGCTTCATCAATCTGTTATATCTGTTCTGTATAACCTAATGGTACTAGTCACTGACACAGAAAACAAAAAGATAGCATTTACTTATCTGGGGGAAGGGGGAGAACCTTTATTAATTTCTGTATAACACAACAAATAGCAATAAATGGGTCCTATCTCAATATGACTCTACCAGTGAGTTTTTTTATAAATTAAATCTTTTTGAGAAAGTCAAAATATGTCCATGTCACTTCAAAGAAGTCTACACACAGTAAAATTTGAATGACTTTCATATCTCCTGTTTTCTAAAATATAGCATTTAAACTTTCATTTTTTAATTAAGTTTATTGAGGTAGCATTGCTTAATACGGTTATATAGGTTTCAAGTATACATTTCTATAATGCACGAACTTTTTTAGTCTCTATTTCCTCAAGTCCAGCACAGGACTTCACTTCAGTTCAACTGAGATCATAGGATTTCCAAAAATTTTGAAGGAGATAATGCATGCAAGGTATTAGCACAGTTGACAAATGAATTGCTGTCTCTCAATTCATTAGTTATTATTATTTACACAACAATTCATTGATAAGAATAAAACCAATTTTGGCAGAAAAAGCATTAGAAAAATTTAGTGAGAAATCTGCGTTTTTGGTATTTAAGAAACCTATTTCAGACAAGGGAAAAGAAACAATATTCAATATATCCTATAATTTTCTCCTTAGCTCTGAGAAGCAAATATTACTAGTTTTGTTAAATATTATTTGGAAAATCGCCCTGGCTGGTGTAGCTCAGTGGATTGAGCGCGGGCTGCGAACCAGGCATCGCAGGTTCAATTCCCAGTCAGGGCACATGCCTAGGTTGCAGGCCGTGGCCCCCAGCAACCGCACATTGATGTTTCTCTCTCTCTCTCCATCCCTCCCTTCCCTCTCTAAAAATAAATAAATAAAATCTTTAAAAAATATATTATTTGGAAAATCATCTGAAAACAACTCTAGTTGCATTGTATTTCTCTTTTTTGGATGGAAATACATTGAGTGAGGGGAAGTCTACAACAGCTGGAATACCAGGGGCTGGCTGTATTTGGTTGAAATATGCTCTATGCTCTGTGTATTCTCTCCATCTCAGAAGAGTTTGCTACAAATAACTGTTAATATATTACCTGAGTTCCACAAAAATCTATGTTGCCGCTTTTTAAATTACTAGTATCCATCATCAATTATTTATTCTAAGATTTGTAATGGAGATCTTGGCTTTCTACCAGATCACCCCTTCTTACAATTATGCAGGAAAAAAAATCCATGTAACTTGAACATCTAAGACTCAAACTCCTTATTGACTACATCATAGAGACATTAAAATGTATTAACAATCAAAAGTTGGCCACAGATTGATAACACAGCATGAGAAAATCCTAGTAATGTAAAGGAGCTCAGATTCTGGGACCAAATTGCTCCAGTTATGGGATAATTAAACAATCTAAGCCCTGGGGAAGGCTGCTTTGGCTGGCAGCTTGACTGTACTAACAGATGAACTTGTTTTGCAAGCAAATGAGTAAACAATCTGTTAAATATAATTAATTTGGTTTTTTACATTGTTCCTCCACTTTTTATTTACCAAATAATTCTCATCTCCACTTATACATGAAGGGCTGATTTTACAAATAATAGCTACAGCTAAATGACGAAAATAAGACATTGAGTAAAAACTGTTTTTACTCCCGTGGTACTTGGTGCACTGTGTGATCTTAGTTGTATTGCAACTATTGAGAATGCTCCTTAAAATTAAACAAAAATTAATTTACCTGATTTGTCTAATAAGTTCCCTCTGTAGATGATTTCTCTATTTAAGTATGCAATGATCTAGTCATCACTGTACAGAAGGAGAAGACAGTGGAGGAGTATTTGTCCTCTGATTGTGAAAAGTTTACACTGTTGGTATTTGTGATTAACAAGTCAAGTCTCAGTCCTATGCATGCCTTAAAATCCTTAAAATAATTTTCATGAGAACATCCTTTCAATAAAATACTGATTTGTTTACTTTATATAACAAACATGCAGCACTTACTAAGCAACAGACATTGTGCTAAGTGCTTCATTAACTCATCTATTCCTCAAAATAACCACAGGATTAGGTATTATCCCCAAAAGATGAAGGGCAAGGACATGAAGTGAAATAATTCACTGAGGTGACAGAGCTAATGTGCAGGCTTGAACATAGGGAGGCAGGCCACATGGCACAGCCTTATTTTTTTTTTTTTAATTTATTGACTTAGAGAAAGAGACTGAGAGAGAGAGAGAGAGAGAGAGAGAGAGAGAGAGAGAGAGACATAGATTATTTATGCATTCATTGGTTGCTTCTTGTATGTGCCCTGACCGGGGATCTAACCCACAAACTTGGTATATTAGGGACACTCTAACCAACTGAGTTACCCAGCAAAGGCATTACATTTTTTTTTAATTTAATGATTTGAGAGAGAGAGAAAGGTTGGAGGAGGGCGGAGGGAGGGAGAGAGAGAGAGATCAATTATTTATGCATTTTTTGGTTGATTCTTGTATATGCCCTGACTGAGGATCAAACCTGCAAACTTGGTACATTGGGATGACACTCTAACCAACTGAGTTACCCAGACAAAGCATTTAATTTATTGATTTTAGGGAGAGAGAGAATGAAAGAGAGAGGAGGGAATCTATCAGTATTTTCAATGCTGTCTCCTTAGAGTTCATTTTAAAATTGTAATTTTCTATAAGTCTACTTTCTTGGGCAGACTAAAAGTTGCTTGCCTGTTTGGAAGTGATCTTTTCTTAGCACACAGAACAAAGACTATATGGGCAGACTTGGTTTCGCTGAACGATCGGCTCTAGGAGAGCAAAGCTCAAGTGGTTTGAACAGACACTGGACCTGAGTCTAAGCTACCTTATTTTCAGTTGGGCACACCTCATAGGAGTGTTGTATCTTGCTGGCCTTTGGCAAATAAGTGTCCTAGGAGCCCACACCATGTGATGTTTTAGAATTTTTCACAACACAGTATAAACAGAATTTGGTTTATTTGAGTAGAGTCAGGTTCTAAAATATCTCGAAGTTTGAGTTTGAGGTGTTTGGTCTAAATTGCAAGAGAAAGGAGAACAGCAAAGGTTCTTGAGTTGAGAATTGGAAGGGTACTTGAAGTAGGGCATGACTATGGACAGAGAGACAACGTATACAGGTGACTGGGGTGAGGATGCCAGAGAGAGAGGGTAAGATACAAAGAGAGGGCCAAAGTGATTTCAGAACTTCAAGTGTGGGTAACTATACACATGTCATTGCTTCACATCCCTGGAAGGGAAAGATCTTGTCTAGGAGGAGATGAGAGAGACAGGGAGGGTGACACAGAGTTGGAAGAGAGAAGATGTGAATGAGACTTTTGAATAGCATACTTATTGTGACCATTGTTTAGCATAATGAGGTTAAAAATACTCAAGCTTTACGAACATGGAACTTTAAAAAATTTTAAACTTATTTTTGTATTTAAGTTTAGTTTGTATATAACCTTATATTGGTTATAGTAGATTCAGGTGTACAATATAGTGATTAGACATGTTTATACCTTAGCAGGGGTGTCAAACTCATATTGCCCAGGGGCCACATCAGCCTCATGGTTGCCTAAAAGGGTCAAATGTAATTTTAACTCCTTAATAGTAAAGGAGTAGTTACATTTATACAGTCCTAAAATTACATTAGGCCCTTCGAAGGCAACTGCTAGGCTGATGTGGCCCCCAGTGAAAATGAGTTTGGCACCCCTGCTTTAGATGTAATCACTCCACTAATTCTAGTAATCATCTGTCACTGTGTAAACTTATCACAATGTTATTGACTGGATCCCCTCCCTTTCCCCTTTCTACCCATTGCCTCTCCTCTTTCTGGTAGCCATTCCTTTGCTCTCTCTGAGTCTGTTTATGTGAGACATTGACCCACAGACATGGACAACAGTGTGGGCATTTACTGTGGGAGCAGGGGTGGGCTGGGAGAAGGAGGGCAAAGACAGGAAAATTGGGACAACTCTCACAGAATAACAAAGGATATTCTGAAAAGGTTAGATAATAAATGAATAAATAAATAAATAGGGAATAAAAGAAAAAGATGTATTTTTTTCTTGGCTATGTCAGCATGGGTCTATGAAAAGAAAATTTTTACCAATACTCTAATTTCCCCATTGTAATTAGCCCTACACTGTGTGGTAATCTATCTAAATTGTTAGCCCCTATAACTTTCTCATGAAGCCCATAAGTTTTCCTTCATAGCACTTACTGTAATTTATGTATTTACTTGCTCACTTATGTATTTACTTGCTATATGTCCATTTAACATAATTTCTAATTATACACTCATTTATGTATTTACTTGTTATATGTCCATTTCCTTCACTAGACTGAAATCTTCATGAATCCATGCACTTTATCTCTATTTATAGCACGGTGCATCCAGTTATTAACATATTTTTGGTACAAGATAAGTAAATAAATGATTCAACTTACTTCTCCTTATTAAAAGCTGACATTTAAACAATCTTAAGACATGAAAAATAACTGAGGTAATACCTAGAAGATACTATTCATTTCACTGTGCTAAAAAAACATAAAATGTAAGTCTATAAATATCCTGGGCTTTTATGAGAAATCAAAGAGTAGGAATAGTTGCAACTAGGTTAGCAGTGAATGCCAAATTTAAGCATTCTTCTTCCAAGTAGTTAAATTCTCTCTAAACATTTCAACTGTTCAGCCTCTTGGATATAAAATATTTATGAATACAAAAGGTCGTAATGTAACATTATGATAAGCAGAGAGAAAAGCACTACCCTGGATCAGAAATTTACATTATAACTAATACAAGCTAGCCTAACAGCTGGTGCTACAGGAAAGAAAAAGTACTTCTTAAGATAGGAAAAAAAAATGAGTTCATAAAAGTTCAAATACTTCAAAGTGTAGTACAGCATCCACTAATATTTTTCCACAGATGAAAGACCCAAATAAAGCAAGCTTTAAAAAAATCAAAGCACAATAAAGGTCTGTGATCCAGAACATCTTCAATCACAGCCTCTTACTCTGCTCTGTCATCTAATTCCACCCTTCTCCACTCCAGTGCCTTGACCTTCGGAGAACAGTTGTGCCAATTACTCTTACAGTTATTTGCCCCATTGTGCCTCTGTAATTGAGTTCACCTAAGGACCTGTTTGATATTGTATTAATAATTGTTTGTCAAAGAGGCCTTTTAGCCACACTAATAAGTCTTTGTAAAATCCAATCAAGAAAGTTAAGAGAAGTTTTGTGCTATTAGTGATGAAGCGTCCTGAACTATCTTCAATGTCTCACTATTGTTTTAATTTAAAAAAATGTATTTATTGTCACATTTACTTAGAAATTAAAACACAAAGGACATTTGTACTTTATTATGTTCTTTTGCCTTGGGATAAAAAGAAAAATCCTCCCTACATAAGTGTCCCTGCAGTTTGGCCTTAACAAGAGAACTATTAGTGTTTTCATTTTGATGATGAATAAAATATGCATTGGCAATTTTAATTATTTTATACATTCTCAAAGTTATTATCATCTCAACATTTTCCTAAAGTATATTCAATATTAAAATATTATATACAGCTCAAAATAGTCACTACAAATAAGCATATTTTTCAGTCACTGCAACCAAAAAGACTAAAGTGTGAAATAATATTTTTCCAAAAAACATCTCTCCTCCTTGCAACAAGTGTCCAACTGTTCCAATTGCCAGATGTGTAATTTTCAGAAATATCAACACAGTGCTCAGTCTCCATCCAAAAAAAAGATGCCCGTATTTTGTATGCTTCAAGGAATTTTCAACACAGCAAAATGCCAATGTATAGACACTGTTGGGAACAGTTTCATTTTTTTCAATGTGATTTTATTTATCCATTCAGAAAGATTTTTAAAGGTACCCATTTAAGTTGAAACGCTCCCTCTAATGCCTACACAGGTGGTGGGTGGGGACCGTATAGCTGTAAGGGCTTTCTCCCAATCAAGCCAAGATCTGAATCACAACCACCAGGAAAGCTTTGTGCACTGACAGTGTGGAGCCTGGGGAGCCTGGCCAGGGAGAGCACCTCAGGGCAGCCTGTCTAACTACTGTCATTGTCATCACAGTGCACCCAGTCCAAGCCTACATGGACCTGCTGTGAAGGTGTGTGGACTGCCAGTGTGAGGAGGGCAGTGAAGAATGAAAGTAGGTAGAAGATTGCCCTGGCTGGTGTAGCTCAGTGCATTGAGCGCGGGCTGCGAACCAGGCATCGCAGGTTCGATTCCCAGTCAGGGCACATGCCTAGGTTGCAGGCCATGTTTTCCAGCAACCACACATTGATGTTTCTCTCTCTCTCTCTCCCCCTCCCTTCTCTCTCTAAAAATAAATAAATAAAATCTTAAAAAAAAAGAAAGTAGGTAGAAGATTTCTAGTCAATGACTGCCTGCTCACCTCTCCTACATGAATTAGCCCTTTGTCAGGCAGTCATTCACCACATACTTCCCAAATGACATTAGCATGATTTTTTTAATCCATTCTCTACACCCTCACTGTAAACGACAGTGTACATTTAAGTAGGTCTAGAATTTGGCCACGATCTTCCTCTTCAGCTGCGTAGACACCTGCCATGTCAGTCACTTGTTGCTTATCACCCACTCCCCCTACTTAACTCTTTTATTCCTCACTGTTTAAAGTACACCTTCTCATCCCAACACCCCAATCAGAAATGTTTGTCTTTCTACCTTTACTCAGTGCAAAGTCCATCAGCCCTCAAAGCCAAAATCAAGTTCACTTTTCTTCGTCCTTGTCTAATTTCAGTCCATCCTGATAATTTTCATTCTAAATGTAGTCATTACTTTAAAACTGTGTACATGAGTTTATTCAGTGCTTCAACCCCTTTGAGTAGTCAGTCATCATCTCACTGACCTGTGTGGTCTCCCAAGTCAGAGCCTATGTTTCATGCGTCTTGGTACCTGCAATTTGGTGACCAGCAGTGCTGGCTGTCACACTGAAGGGGCATGCTTTTTCCTGAACTGATTTTCCCATGGTGACAGCTGAACAGGAAGTGGAAATCCACTCAGTAAAGACAAGTGGATGGAAACTTTGTGCTGTCATTGCTACAGCAGGAAAAGTGGTGAAACCCTCACACCTGACGATTGATATAATGACGAACAGGACCACTATCAAGCATATACTCCTATCTCCATTTCACAGATGAGGAAAAGGACTCTTAAAAGTACGGAACTCAAAGACCATGCATCATTAAGGAGTAGTGAAAAATAGAAGCTTACTTTGGCCTGATGCTAAAGTATTTTACCACAGAACTCTAGGAAAACCTCAGCCTCTTAAAATTACTTTCAAGTAACTTATTAGTTATACAATATCTAAAAGCAATAATCCTTCACTAAAGCCTTTTTGAGTGCCTAGATATTATAAAATATACAAGGAATTAAAATATACTACTCATAAAAGAATACAATTTAGATGAATGGCAAGAAATCAAGGGTAACATAAAATAGGGCAAAACGATAAATGTCTTAAAAGCCATACATGATATGTCCAATAAATGGTGCCCCGAGTTTTTATGGGGATAACTGTCATTGCAGGCTAAAGGCTTCATGAACAAGATGGGCTAGGAGAAAGACCTTGGAAAATGAGTGGAAAGCATTTCTATTTCTATCATAACAGAAAACCTCAGAGTTGGGAGGAGATCTGCTTAAGTAAAGCACAGTGTCCAGTGCAGATGTCACTGAGTAAACTCATTTGGCAAAGGAGAGAGTCCACATAGGAAATGATGGGTGGAAGGTGGGAAAATTGTCACAAGGAAAGAGAGAGACAAGCCCTTCTGGACTAGTGTAGAAGGAATAGTTGGAACTAAAAGAATGTTCTCAGTGTATGCTTCACTTTTTTCCAAAATTTTCCTCTCTTTTCTTCCCCAGGCCCTTCTCTTTTAAAGGTCTTTGGAGACTCTTGTGTTGTTTATGTTGTTTTGTAAGTTTCTGGCCAGTCATGAAGGATGACAGTGTTTACCAGTATTTCTCTATCCTGCTTCACCATTTCCCTTTCTTTTACAATGTGTGAAAGGAAAATTTTTTGAAAGTCCAAATATATTACCAGACAATGTGATGCAGCAAAAAGATATGCAGAGGGGTTTTTTTCTTTTTCTTTCTTTTTTTTTTTTTTAAAGAGAGGTAGAGAGAAACATCAATGTGTGGTTGTTTCTCACATGCCCCCCACTGGGGGCCCGGCCCACAACCCAGGCATGTGCCGTAGACTGGGAATCAAACCAGCAACCCTTTGATCTGCAGGCCATCACTCAGTCCACTGAGTCACACCATCCAGGGCAATATGCAGAGGTTTTGCAGGCAGACAGAGCTGGATCTGACTGCAGTGCAGACATTGGTGGCAAGTTGCTCACTCTCTATTTCCCATGCTTCATCTATAAAATGGTGAAAGTGACTACTTAACAAATTCAAACTGGAAATTATATATGCAAAACACCAGTTTTACAACATAATATACAATATTAGCTCTGGGTATTAGCAATTCATTCAACATTTATGTCAAAAATTTACATTTTATACCAGAAACTCTCCTTTTTTTATTGTTGTTCAATTACAGTTGTCCCCATCTTCCCCCTACTATGTCCGTCCCCCTGCCCTGCCCATCCCCACTCTCCACCTTCAGTTCTCTCTGCCACCCTTGTCTTTGTCCATGTGTCCTTTATACATGTTCCTTGACAACCATAGGAACTCTCTTATTGTAGTACAGAAATAAAAACCAAACCAAAACAAAACAAAACAGAAGTAATGCTGTCAACAAATTTACATTCTAGTTAGGGAGATAGAAAAACTTTCAGATAGTAAACATGGAATATTATTTCAGCTAGACTTAAGTGCTGGGAAGAAAATTAAAACATGCTAAGAGGGTATGAGTACAGATAGGAGTATGGATATTTCAGAAAGAGCAGTCAGGGGCATCCCAATACACAGATGTGTTCTTAATAAAGAAAATACCATATGTAAAAATATGGTATATAAAATATTTATTGGTACACCGAGATTATTCAGAAATAGTTTTGCTGCTACAAAAATATTATTAACTTTACAAAAATTAACAGCAAATAGAGATCTATCACAGAAGATCTAATCAATGGCTGCAAGACAGACAACATTAAGTCTAAAATGTTTGAAAGCAATGACTGATGAAGATCAATGAGAAGCAAAAACATTTTGAAAGAGTGATTCGGCCAGGAAAAAGTATGATACATTTTACTGGTTTATGTTCTTTCAAGAACAAACTATTAAACAAAATGAGTTGAGTACTTGTGTGGTGGTAAAAAGAGAAGCTTCAGGAAACAAAACATCTCCATTCTCAAGGCCTGATTTTTCTTAGCTACGTGACCTAATTTATACCAACTGTATGTTACTTTGTTGATGGTGCCAATAGTGTGGGAATTTCATTTTTATAAAAAGGCCAATATACTCCATGATAAAAATGTGATCTCTTTAGAAACAGATCAGGATTATGTATATGTAATAAGCCAAGTCAAATGTCAGCTGTAATAAAATTTCTTGCTTAACTAATACTAGTGAAGAAAATAATGATGTCTAAAACTACAATGATTAGGTTATATATTTTCTATGGTCTTTTCTAATATTAATTCCATGACTCTTTAATTTTCTTATATTGTAGGTGACACATATCACAATTAATTAGAGGCAACTAAATTTTTAAGCTCTATGACCAGAAATAAAAATGAAATAATTATTGTGCTTGTTCTTTTTCTTTAATAGTCTCTCTTTTTTTTTTTTTACAAAGCAGAATAACTAGATGCTAGCAGGTTATATACCCTCTTTGATCTTGGGAAATTCCACTTTACTTTGTCTTAGTTTAGTAAGAAAAATGTATATGATATACACATATGTAGACATGTGTACATTATAGCTGGGAACAGGGCATACCAACAAACAATAACACTGTAGACTGATGTCAGTGTTATTTCAAGAACCAGATAATTTACCAACAATCTTATGTGATAATTTTTAAAAGTTCTGAAAAAGTAAAAAAAGTCCTTATTTTTAGAGAAACCATAGCCACTTGGTACTCAAGTAGCTTGTATTTGAGATATAATGACTTTTTTTTGGGGGGGGGACCAGTAAGAAGAGAATAAGCAAGTAATAATTATTTGCGGTTTATTTGCTAAAAGTGTACAATAGTAAAGGACTCTTTAAGATTATCCTCCAGTTCTAATTTCTAGTGAGTCATCCTTCTGTCCTGTAAAATACGATACAAAGAATGCAGAGACTTATCCTGCAGTGAATGCATTGTTTAGAGACTTACTAACTTTGGATAAGAGCACATGGTCATGAGGACACAAGAAAATCTAAGCCCTGCAAAAGCAGCCACATAATTTGGTTCTTGATTTATTACATCTTTGGCAGGCAATGCTCCGAGCTTCCATGCATATATGGGCAATTGGGGCATCCGTGATGAAGTGCTGTTGACAGAAGTATGGCCCGTGGTAACATGATTGCTATAATAAGGAACCACAGTAAGGCAGACAGCTGTATCAATGGTTATTCTCTGCTCTGATATTTCAAATGCCAATGCACCATCACAAACTGTCAGGGGGGGAATGTAAAGATGTGGGAGAGGAAAGTTCATTTCTAGCTGCAGTTCCTTAATCAAGTCATTGTCTGAGATGTCCCTAATCACAGGTATATAATACAAGCAGTTCTGCTACTTCTCTAAAACAATGAGGATTTCACCAAAAGCTGAATGCCAAATTCATTATTTATTTCATCATTTATTTTGCCTCATAACACATTACAACTTAACCCTTGTAGATCCATACTAGAATCTTCTGGACAATACCTAGAACTAATAACTATAATATTACTTCACATAAAAACATATCTTTAATAATAAAAACTCCACCAGGGAAGCCACAAAAAGTCTTAACATTATGCTGAATTTAGCTATTTTTTACCTGAAGACAAAAATAAGGAAAGAATTAATTTAGCTTGCACATTCCACATTTTATTTCTGTCTAATCTACAGGTAAAAAAATGTATATTAAAAAAGTAATTGTTTCAAATAGCTATTCCTTATTTGACAAAACCTGATTTTCTAGTTTTCTTATCTATGCTCCAATTTATCAAATACTGAACTTTAAAGTATTAATGACTTCTGCAGTAATGACTTCAAATAAACAAATGATACATCCACTGACTATTTATAATATATTCAGTATACTTCATCAATCCTTTAATTCAGGAACTAGTCCACATGCCAAAATGTAGAATAAATTCTAAAAAGATAATTAAGAATAACAGGTAACCAAAGTTATACTGTGTATAGCAGATGAAATTTCTTTATCTGGGAAACAGTTTGCTCTTATATATCGATAATATAAATGCATTTCACAGGTTAGTGTACTGTACTATACCAATATAAATATGCATATTTTTCCCAGCAAGAGTTAGATATTTTTCTAACCAGATATACTTTTTATAGCAAAGAAGGGAAGAAGAATGTCATATGCACAGTAATATAGTTCTGGCAGTTTGATACAATGGTCAAACTAAGCCTGAAGATTGATTCATTTTGTTGTACGTGGAAATACAAAGAAATCATTAAACATTGTTACATTTCATGACAAGAACTATGATTGTGCTGAAAATTCAATCAGGTTTCCAGGCTAGTCCCAGAACAATAATTTTAACATGTTCATACAAAAAAACAACAACAAACAGTGAACCATGGAATTGCATTCAACAAACGGAATGAAGCCAGACACTAAGTCTATGGTTTAAAAAATAAAAAGTATGTTTACTATTTCTTTATGTTTCAACTGCTTTGTACTTAAGTAAAAGGACTGTTTTTAAAAATGAAATAGATATAAATAGATATTCATATATGTAAGGACTCTGCTTTTTTATATTCTTTCATGTTAACTTACCCAACAGCATTGCACTTGCTGCTAATGAAAGGAGAGCAGGCTGTACAAATCTTCTTAAGTCTCCCGTGGCAAGAAAATTATTACAGAAATGAATAGAAGGAAGTCTCTGGAGCTTTCCCCCTGCCTTCTTGTTTTACCAAAGGCTGTTAAGATCACACCGAGAACTGTCAAAGCCGAATAAACCACTGGCAATTGGGCTTATACCCTTTGGGTAGTCAGGCTTGCAGAGGGGATGATTTGACTTTGTTCAAGCACCAATATATTAGAAGCAATATGAAAACTCCCAGAGACTGGAGCCTGACTTGTAACTGTAGACAAAAAGGCTGTTTGCTGCTGCTGGTGGTTTGCAAGAAAGGGTTTGTCGGAGAGAGTTCATTCAAGCAGCCTGAAATTAATCAAACCCGGACATCTAAGTACTGTTAATCTGCAGCTTTGCACATTGTAGTTTTAAAGCTGTTCAGCTGCAGGATGGGAGAGCAACTGGCTTTGGAGAATCATGTAGAAATGTGCAATATATGAACTCTTATCTTTGACAAGAAAATGTTCATTAAGATGTATGGGGTGAGAGGGAGGGATGGCTTCCAAGCTACCTCTAGGAAATTATTTGAAAGTCAAAGTCAGATTACTATTTTATACTAGTTTAGAAAAATTACAAATATCTTCAAATATTTGTATTATCACAAATATTACAAATATTATAAAAATGTTACATTATCCATATGAATAATTTGAAATTATTGCTATCTTAAATTTATACATAGGTAGACTCTTAGAAAATATATGTCATAATGTTGAGATTTCTCAAACGCTGAATGAATACATTCACTGACTCTATATAGAAATGCATATGTATGTAGATTAGAAGAACAGAGTGGGTTGGGAAAGAGGAGAGAGAGATTTTCCCATGTCAAGCGAGCATTGGATGGAACAGGAAAATGGTATCTGATGTAATAGAGTTTATGAATATATTTCTAACCTTCAATATTGTCCAGACTTCAATAGAATTTTTTAAACCTACATGGATATTTAGGCATATAAATGCATATTTATAGTAACATTCATGTTAGTTATATGTTTTATGCATAGAAGAACAAAAAATTTAAGGCTGGTTCTTTTATTTATTAGCTGTCTGAACTTTGCTGCCTCATTTAAAAACTTACTTTTAACTTCCATAAAACAAATCATAATATCTCATTAGAGGGTTGTCAAGATTAAATGATTTTGCTGATGTCAAAGACTATGACATGAAGTAGGTTGAACTAAAGCTGGCTTTGCAAGACTCAGAATTTTACATAATGGTAAAAATTTATCTTCAAAAACATATTTTGTACCTGTATTAGAAGGTAACTTTGCTCAATGGGCCCATGCTTAATTGATGTACCATCTTCATCATACCTTTAACTAAAATTCTCATATTAACCTATATCATCAAATTGCTAAACTTTGTGAAAATATCTTAGAATATATTTAAATATGTGCTCTGATATATCAAGTTTATGACCTGGTACCATGCATTTATCACAGAAATATTAGTAACTCTGCCTCATTTCTTCTTTAAGCAATATACATTAATAAGGATAAATTTAACATTCTGCATTATGCTGCTCAATTTCAGAGCTCTAAAAATTAAGAAATAAGTTCACAGTAATATGAATTTACGCTGAACCTGGTAATCATTTCTTAATTTTACTTAATGCAGTGTGTACATTCAGATGGTAAATTAGCTGACTTAGCCGACCCCTGCTCACTTTCTGGATCAGCTCCCCAAGTGTATTTATATATTTCTTCAAAGCTGTGCACCAGTGAGCCACAAAATTAGGGTCTCTTCTTTTCAGGGTGTGTTGGTTCCTTGGTTTTCCACCTTTCCTCTTTTAACTTAACCATTTCCATCCTTTATTTATAGAAAACAATTAGAGAGAGTGAATAATAAAAGTTTATTAGTTAATTTATACTATTTTTGCAAAAATGTTTTATATCTATTCAATGCTTTGCATTATGTACAAAGAAAACCAACTTGTATATCAGTCTACACTGTCAGCTATGCCTTTACAGGTATTCCAAAGTTGAAATTGCATTTTATCATATTCTACAGATAGAGTTCTCAACACCTACTTTCAGCTTTTCATTATTTTCTCTTACATATATTTAAATAGAATTTCCTAAAAGTTAATTTTTTTAACTCACACTATATCCAGAATGATTTTCTAACATTTTAAAGAGTCTTCTATGAGAGCAATTTTGAGACCATACAGTATCACAATGGGTAGATCTATCAGGATTTTTTAAATAATCCTCTAGTCTTGGATAACTGGACTAATGCCACTTGACCCTTCTAACAATACATCAGCTTGAGCATTCCTAAGAAATATCTTTAAAAATCCCTATGGTTTATTTCTTAATTTAAATATTTCAAAATGGAATTTTGGAACCAAAGGTGATATGAATATTTCTGCTTGCCCTCATGAAATTTTGTAATAATTCATATACCACTCTGTGTATAAGAATGCCCAAATACTTAATCTATAACTCTATGTACAATATCAAATTGGTAGATAAAAGTAATAAATGTATAATTTATATAAATATTTAAATAGGTTGATTAGCAATGTTAACAAATTTACATTACATTAGCTACTCCCTAATGAATTCATAACAGTTTTTCAAAACATGCTTGTCTTTACAAAGGGGCTGTGGGTGCACCCAGGCAGTCTTTATTCTGGTTCTACTTTTATTATATATTAAAAGAAATCATAGTAATTTTTAATTTGTTTTGTGTATGTAATGCTTTTTCAAAATTCTTGGCTTATATAGTTTCTTACCTCTCAGCTATATACTCTTTTATTTAGCTATTGTTAAAAAAAGGAAAGAAAAATTTTCCACTTCATTAGTATGTGCTGAATGATATGTTTTCCTCAAACTAGTTCAAGTCAGCTGAGATTGTTGAAGAACCTGGTGCTTTGAGGGACCTCAGGACGTCAGCCCCTCACTGGACTGAACTGAAGACTTTTTTGGTCAAAGAACCATGGGACTTACTTTAACCAACCATATACCAGTGACTTCATACCTTTCTATCTAGAATTCAGCTTCAATCCTTAGACAGAAAAAGCATAATGGAGACCCTTCCCCTTCTAGGGCTTACACATCCTGTCTTCACTCCTCAGCAGAATACTCCTATTTTTTCCACTGACCTGCATTCCCTTGCTTCATAGCTTCCCCACCCTCAAGGCCTGGTAGTCTTTGCTTCGTTCTCTAACACCCCATTTCCTCCATTCTAAGACACCATGCATTTTTAAGACATATCATGGATTTAATACGTCTTCATCAAATAAAAGCATCAGTAAACCTAAGCTTGACATGACATTATTCATATTAATTTTAAACCAAAATTTGATTTCAGAATTCTTGAAATGTGGGGAAAAATAAACACAGGCTCTAAGGTCATATGAGTTCAAAGCCTGATACCATGACTTATGGTCCCATGATCTTGAAATTTCCCTAGACCTCAGTTTTGTCATCCTCAAAAGGGAAATAATAATAGAACCCAACTCAGAGAGTGGTTATGATGATTAAACAAAATAATTTAAATTAAGTTCCTAATTCAAAGTTTGGTTTAAAAAGAATCACTCAGCATGTGTTGGTTAACATAAATATAAATTAACTCCTGAGGACGGATATCAAAGTTTGTTACACAATGGTCTAAAAACATGTACCTGATCTTATCTTCTATGATGCTTTCAAAGAAGTTTGGAAAGTAAGCACATCCATTTACCTTGTATTTTCACAGATTAAACCAAACTACAAAGAAAGACGTTTAGATGCTGAAGGCAGAATCGCTGGGTACATGGAACATTCTGATGATCTATGAGCTCATTTCTAAGACTTCCAGAGAGGCTCCCCACGGTGCCTCAAGCACGTTCTCTTCCTCGCCCCTTCCTGCACACATTCAGCACACGCAAAATCAAGATTACAGGTGGCAGGCTTCTGCATTTTCCAACTTTATGTTCTTCATTGGGTTACAAACTACCACGATTATCAAACCTGAATACTCGACAATATTATCTGCTCTGCTGTCTGGATTTTCCTCTAGTGTCTCCTTACCCTCTTGTTTCTGTGAAATGAAATGTAATAAAACATTTGTAAAGGTCATCTGGAAAGCACGCATTTCAAGCAGCAGCACTTACAACCTACAGGCTCCAAATACATAATTTTTTTTCTTTCAAAAGTCACATCAAGTTCAACGGGTAACTATTTAGTTTTCAAGTGGCAGTAAAACATCTGGAAAAAAGTGGAATTGACTGGCTCTTTGAGTTCCATTCTGGTTTTTTCTGATATCATTATATTATCGTACTTTGACATGCCTTTCATGATTATATTCATTATGATATATCACACTTGAAATCTCCTGAGTAAAAATAGCTTAAGTGTAAGCAGATACTGCCAAGTTAAACTCTTTTTTTAGAGAGGATAAGGGAGGGAGGGAGAGAGGGGGAGAAACATCATTGTGTTGTTTGCACTTCCTCCACAGGGTACTTGGCCTGCAACCGGGGCCTGTGCCCTGACTGGGAACCAAACCGGTGACCCTTCGGTTCAGGCTGGTACTCAATCCACTGAGCCACACCAGCAAGAGCCAAGTAAAGTTTTCTAAAAAGTTTCACCAGGTGGTTAAAAAATAATTTTGGAAAAGCTTTGGTTATCAGTGAATATATTCAAATAATGTACTTTCCAGGAAAATGATATTAATTCTACTTTTTTTTTTTTTGGCTTGACACACATCCTATATTTTCTAAATGTCCAAGGAATACAGAGAGCAGTTTTGGTACTTTCATTTAATTTTAACAGATATATTCCCAGCCATTCATTATTTTAATGTTCATAACTAAAATGAGTATGGGGGCTTAGAGAGCAATTTATTTAGGCTTACATAAAGATATCCCTGCAATATTTGGAAATTAGAGAAAATTAGAACAGATTTCTAATTTGAACAGTAAACACACACACAGAGCACAGGCACATGTAGTCTGCAATAAAACACTGCCAGGATTTGCTGAACAACAAGATCCCTTCCAGCCAGCTTTGCTAAGCTAAATTTACAATATCGTGAACAAGTGTGACTTGACTGCAAACACAAAGCAAGGAGAGATGGGTATCTTTAAAGCATTTCTAATTGAATTCCTTAAGGTAAAATGTCCAGTTTGAGTTTTTTTAATTACAGGATATGAGATACTGTCCCTCCCCATTTGGAAGATAAACATACAAGGTAAGTCATCAAAAAGTACAATTTTGAGTCACAGTCTTCTCACTGTTTATTGTATAAATAAAATTCTTTGTGCCTCCGGGGTTTTTTTTGTTTGTTTGTTTGATTGTTGTTGTTGTGACAAGGGTCTTATAACAATAATGGCAACTTCTAATGGGTGATGTTTGATCCATAATATCAATAGATGGAATTTATCTCTAAATAATCCATCTCAATATTTTTTTTCTTTCAAATAACCTAATAGGGATCAATTTGCTCAAAATTGCAGTTTTTGATACATTCCCAAAGTGAGGATTTTTCAGTGTATACATAGACTAGCAGGAATCTAAAGAGCAAGTAGAAAAACTACTCAACTCAGAGGCTTCCAAACCTTGTATTTTGTGGCATTTTTATGGTCTTAGAAATTTTTTTCACAATACTCTCAGGTTAAAAGAAATATGTTAGTCCTATTTATTAAGCAGTTGGATCCAGACAACTTAATAAATATGTATTTCCTAACAACTTAGTAACCCAATGGCATATATTAATAAAAGTAAAACATTAGTTTTGTTTCATTCTTAAATTACCACAATTCTTTAATAATGGGATGCGCAGACCTGCTCAGCCTGACACACTTCATCAAACACTAGAATAAGGCTGAACTTCTTTACTACTTTTTGTTCTTCCTTGACTTCCGTGTTTTACTTGTTCTTTTATCGCAACAACTACCAAAAACTAAACTTTGACAAAAATATAACATCACGAAAAGTAGTGTATGTCATCTAACGTTGAAACTGTGAACAGCCTCAGTCAAGTGGTTTGTGAAGTATATGAACCACTTGAATAGTATAAGGGGTGGCAGAAACTTAGTTAAGGGTGTCTTAGAATACAAAAGGGGGTGTTAGAGAGTAAAGCAAAGACCACCAGCTCTTGAGGGTCGGGGAGCTGCCAAGAAAGCAAACACAGAGCAGTGGGGAAAAAACTGTTGAGGAGTGAAGGCCAAATTCTCAAGCTCTAGAAGTAGAATGGTTTCTATTATGCTTGTCCTGTCGAAGGACCTATAGTCTGACCATCTGTGCTGTCTTTGAAAAAACTAAAGTATCTACTGATGCCCCTATGAATTTACAGATTTTTTTTGGACCACCTTTGCACACATGTTGGGAACCATAACCTTGATTGTTTTTATATCGTGGCAATTCAAGGTATTTCACTATCATCAACAAAGGTTTTTCTGTTCTACTACAAGCACAGTGTCACTGTGGAAAGCTATGACAAAGCCTTTTCCCAAACAATGAAAACCAACCAGATGACATCCTTCTTTCTCCCCATAACACCAAGCACAATAGCACAAATCTGATGTATTGCTATTGATGACTGGCTTCTTATCTTTCTTCCTGGCCCTGTTCTCAAAGTGACTGTGGGAAGAGGCTGGTGTAGGAGGTGGCAGCTAAAGTTCCTAATTTCTTATGGGGTGTGAGATAGAACATAAAAGGGAGAACAAGGTTGGATGGCAAATGTAGGTAACTCCAACTCAAGAACTGGACAGGGGCAAGATGGGCCATCTCATCTCCAGTATTCTCCTATACTCATCACCTCATGTCTGGCCAACATATATCAACTAAATAGGTGATTCTTTAAGGCCCTGGTAGTCTGTAGGAAGCCCCAGCTGGCCACTGGACCCAGAATCATCTCTATTCCTACTTAAGTTAGGGCAAGCAAACCCCATGAGGTGGTGCCAGGTGGAACAAGAACTTGGATATGTTTAAACTTTTAAATCTGTTCTCAAATTCTTAGCCAGCTAGATGCATGGGCTTGTCCTGGTCATTTCATTAACTTGCAGTTTACAGAATTCCATACTGTGCATCCACTTCCTGAGTTATGGTGGTAGGAGGGTTAACTTTGGGTATCCAAGCTTTTGGCATCTCTGGGCCACACTGGAAGAAGAAGAGTTGTCTTGGGCCACACATAAAATATACTAACACTAATGAAAGCTTATGAGCAAAAAAAAAGTTTTAAGTAAATTTATCATTTTGTGTTGGGCTATACTCATAGCCTTCCTGGGCTGTTTGCAGTCCATGGGCCACAGGTTGGATACCCTTGATTATCTGCTGGAAGTCAGTTCTGTACTGGCACATGGGAGAGCTCCAAGAGTGATACAGGTAATTAACTCTTCCACAGTTCAGAGAAGAGGATGTATTTGCAGGTTTCCCACAGGTAGATAAGAACTGGAGTTTATTCATCCAAAATCCAGCCATGAGCCAGATCCTTTGTGCCCAGTTCCAATATGGCACCAAAGATGAGGCATCCAAGCTTCTGTTAATAGGTCCAGACTTTGAAGAACTCAGGAACCTTGGTGGTATCTTCCAGTCATGCCTGGAGACAGGACTGCACCAAAAGTAGGAAGTGTACCCTACTACTCCAAAATATAATTGAACCTGCCTGGAGTAGGTATAGATTTTCCATATTTATTTTATCGCCAGTCATTTTATTGAATTTTTAATGTTTTTAGTAGTGTTTCAGTTATCACATTATTGTTGAATAAGAGGTATAAATATTACAAAAAAGAAACACAAATTTGAGAAAGGTGGTGTTAAGTGACAGTAAGCCAAAAGATGTCTGAAGCCAGCATGTAGTTTGAAATACTGGGCACATGTAGAAAAAATACTCAAGAAAAATATTCCACATGAGGCCTAAATGCTTCTGAATATGTACAACATTACTTATTAAAAGACCTAACTCTCTCAGACCCATTGATCTTTTAAGAGCTGCTATAATATTTTTCTTGAGCCCTAGCAATCTGCTATTTAACTACGACTATAAAATATTCCCACCATTCACTTTATCTATGATAAATAGGCACTAATAAAGGACTGTATCATTTAAATAAATGGGATACTTCATCACCTCCTTTAAACAGTTTCTGCCACCCCTTATATTATCAGCACAGCTGACAAGTTGCACAATTACATGAGTTGAGTCTTATCTGTGTTTTGGAGCCCGCCCACCATCTGGTAGGTTATCAAAGCTTCAGCGTCTGTGTTTTGCCCTGTTTGTGACTTGCTTTCATTTCAACAGATAAGAAAAATATTGAACTTAAATGTCTAACGTTTCTTGTTACCACAGCATGAGTGCTCATTTTTTTAATGAGTTCATTCAAATATGTTTCGATGGTTCAAGTTTGACTTTTGGCTACAACTAGTCAGTACTAGGCCATGAATTCAAAAGTTGGGTGTTAGAAAAATAAAAAGTAATAAATACACAGAGAGATTTTGAGGAATACCATTGGTCTAACATTATTATTACTGTTTTGTTTTAACGAAAACAACAGAGCATTATTAACAGAATGTATGTCCTGTTGGATTATCCATTTTTAATGTAATGAAATGTAGTTTAATGAAAAATTAACCTGTTTTAGACATAGTCATGCTAACAAAAAATGTATATTTATATGACATTTAAATGTCATATAAATTATTATATGTTATATAAAATGGAAATGTTATATGAAAGGAAAGTTAGAATATATTAATATCTATTCCATAATTTTTAAATTGGCATATGTTACCAGAAATATATTTATTTCTTACCATAAGAAGTGGTAAAATTTACAGTGGTTCCACTCAAGCCTATCACTTAAGGTTTATTTAACAAATGCGATGTTCTTGGTCACTGTTAAACTTATATAGAAGTTTTAGAAGTACAGTAATTACAGTAACAAAAATGGAGGCAACTTTATAAATGATAACATTTGTTTGAGGGAAGGTGAAAAAGGATTGCCCCTCTACAGTATTCGAATTGTAAACATTTCAAAGGGAGAAGCAACTAAAATGACCCCCCAGGGAAACTCAATGCTTTCCATTTCACTTAGCTTTTCAATCATTGGGAGGAAGTTCCTGGCCAAGAGAGTGACATCCGCAAAGCAATTAACATGTCAGAGAAACCCGTTCACAGCGATGAATGAACCTTCTGCCTTTGGATACACACGTGCGGTGGGAAAGAGTGATTCAGGATTCTGGCAATTCGAGGAAGTGTCATGCTAAGCCTGCTCTCTGAAAAGAATCATGCAATGAGCCTGCTCTCAGAAAGAAGGACGCATGGCCTTGGCGGCCAAACCCAAACCTTTGGTGAAAGCACATCTCAAGCAGAAAGCACTGTATACACTTTCTCCTGTGCTCTGCAGTCACTCCTTAACAGGTGATCATCCAGTTTAACCCGGACTTAGTACTCATTGCTTCTTGCATTAAGGTTGTGCTCACCTTACAAGTGACCTAATTCAGTAACAGCAGTATGCAACTACACTTTTCCCTTAAAATTCCACAGCCATTTCACAACTTTGTTCTGGTTCCACGGTGAGTTAATTTCTTCCTAGTTTTAAAGCCCCAGGTCTCGTCCCATTACTAAGTTTTAGGGAACTTCCTACCTTATAAACAATGACATCCTTGGGTGTTATAGTGAAGAAGCTCTCTGTTGCAATTCTACTAAACAGTCTTAGAACTAAAATTTTGCTCTTTTCTACCTTCATAAACTCGCCTGGCAGAAGTCTGCCCAGGCCCCAGAGGATATGCACGAGATGTGGCTGGAATGGCAGGATGTGTGGCATGGGGGATTACTGCCGGCTTTGTCTCCAACTGTCTGCTTCTGAGCGTCACCATCTGGCCACCCCCTGTTTCCATCCCATTTCCTCCTATGTGGATTTTCCCTCATGGCTTAGAAGCTGCTAATGCACTTTAGTTGCCTGCCCATAATTTCACTTTGGCTCTTTCCCCTTCAATTATCCATTCTGTAGCCCACAGGCCCTCCTCTCACCATCACTCTACTGATACATAAAATGTCCCAGCCACAAACACACTAGTTCCATTCAGTGTACTGGTAACCAGTGTTGGGGTACAGGCAGCAGGCAGTAGTTGATGGAACAATCCTATTTACATTAGCACCCTGACTCTCCTGAACACCCCTGGTGTGTCCCAGGGCTACTCCACCCGAGTGCTACTCCACACACTTCGCACACTCTTTGCACACAGGCATACTTGCACCCATTACAGACGGGGAGGTGGTGAAAGTGAGGTAACTATGGAGACGTCCTCCTCTAACAAACCTGTCATAATTTATTGGAGTGAACATGCACAGGCTTACCTCTTTCCTCCCTGAAAAATCCTCGTCTCCTTAGTGGTTTTCAAAATTAATGAAAGTAAGCCTTATAGTTCATACTGCATCTTCTCTTCCTAAGATTACTGACTTATGCAAATGATCAGCAACATCATTTTGTTGGCTGATCACAATAAGAAGATGTATATTTTGTAGTAGGGACATAGTGACAATGGAGGGCGGGAACATGGGCTTTGCTCTCAGGCAGACTAGAATTCAAACTTTATTCCTCCAGCTGCAGGAGTTTGTGTAAGTTTCTATCTCAAAACCTCAGTTCCTTCATCTCTAAAACTGAAGTAATAACAAAAATAATATTAAAAAATAAAATGAGAATAGCAGTGCTTATCCATAGGCTTGCTATGAGAACAAATGAGACAATATTGATACAGTGCCGCCTTGCTGGGAACTTGTTATGTAACTGATAAACGGTAGTTCTTATTTTATTTTATTGCTGTTATTACTGTTACTGACAAGAAGCTGTATAACTAATTAAAAGATGCACTTAGTCAATGAAAATAAACATTTTCACCTGTAACATGATCCCAGGGTAGAAGTAGATTCTGTTGCCAATTTATATAATCACTAACTAGATAAACTATTTTTCCAAATTACAGCAGAAAGTTTTAAAATTGAATTAAACATCCAAAGAAATATTAAGCCAGAGAGGGATGATTTAGGGTTTAGTAATCAGAAAACTTGCTAAATATAAACCATTGATATTTACATATAATTTTTATCTCTTAATAAAGCAAGTTGCCAGTATTTTTTTATTATAATAATCCAAGGAAAACAAACCATTAAATGTAACATTTTGTTATATTTTCTATAAGGGGAAAAATACAAACCATAGTATTCTTTCTTTAAAATCCTGAGATATAATGCAACATTATGAGATAACACCTAATGGCATTGCAGCTAAAATATAGGTTTCTAGTGTTTGGTTTTTATTCCAGTGGTTAATAAAGTTATATGTAAAGTGTTTCCACAACCAACATTTTGGTTATATAAATGCCTTTGCTCATATCACAAATAACATGTTATCCAGGTCAGAAATCTAATTTTCACAATTTGAGATTTCTTTGCTTTTCATTATTCAGAGATCTATTTTGACTAGCTAATCAGAATGAAGATTAGTGCTTTTAATATGCTGGGAAAACATACCTCAAATAGGACAAAATGCATAGTCAAAATAAAAGAACATGCTGAATGCAATTAAAGAAATGCAATTTGTCTTTCAAGATTTATTTTCCATCTGTGAGTCCAAATGATAAGAAAATAATTCATTAAGTTTTGAAATATCACAGTGATTCCAATGAAAGAGTAAAAATGAATCTCTTTCCTTTCTAGATGAGAATGCAGGCAATTAAGACATTCATTTTGATTTGATACTTTCAGAGCCCTGGAAACAACCATCTGAGGTTCATGCCCTCACTTCAGCCGGAGGAGTTGAAGTATTTAAAGCCCAGGAATGTGATGCAGGGGTCCTATCAGCAAGTCTTCTTCCAAGGAGGAGAGGGGCTGGTCCCATGGTGGGCAAAGAAAAAAGGACCCTTGGGCCAGGGTGACTGCCTGAACCAGGGGGATCCTGGAACACCTCTTTCCTTAAGCTGAGACAAAAGAGAGAACCTGACCCAGAAAGAGAAAATGACTTGCACAGGGTGGGCATGAGCTCCACAAGGGGCAGAAGCCTTCTTTGTCTTATTCGGTTCTGGGAGACCAGAGTTTAGAAGACTACCCAACATACAAAATGGCTTAGCTACTAGTTGTTCAATGAATGAAAGAATAAACAGGAAACTACTTAAGGAACTGTTTTTTTCCTGTCACCAATTTGGACAATGTCACATCACAATTGACAAACACTGGACCTCAAAAACTTTTAACTTAATTTTTCTTTCAGTGTCTTCTCTTTTTTTGTTTACAATAGGTATTTTGCCAAAAAATCTTTGTTGAAAAGAAGACAGTTTAATTACACATTCTAAACAATTGTGGAATTGGTTCAATTGCACAGTAAAACAAATTATGGCAAGGCAGAAAAACGTCTTTAGAACAAACCGCAATGGTAAATTAAATGAATTTATTTTGCATTTTAATTAGAATACCTTTTATTTGCCTAGAAATACAAAATTTGTAAAGTACTGCTATACACATTACACATAACATGATTATATTTCAACTGATGAATAACTGATTCCCTGTTATTTTGTAAGTGAATGAATTGTAGCCCCTGACAATTATTTAATTATTATATTTAAGATTAATAAAAAGCAATCATACCATGACCTCCCCCAAAACACCCAAATTTAGTTTGATATAGAAAGTCAAACCATGTAATAGAAATGGAAGGTAATGCCTCCTTACATTAGAATACAAACTAAAATACATGTAAAAATAGTAAAAGAAAGAAGTGCCTCAGGTTACAGCCCCAAAGTCTATTTCTCCTTTAAATTTACTTGAATAAAAAGAGGCAAATAGAGCTCATTTTTGAAATTATTGTTAAATAGCAATTGTAGTGAGAACTTAGCTTATCTTGTAAAGTGCAAGCATAGTCATATACTTACAAAATGAGGACTCATGCATGTAGACGTCCATTTTTTTAAAATTTATTCATACATTTACACAACCATCCCTTTGTCTGTCCATCTATTTTTCCATATACCTACTGACCCACCGATCTATCCATCCATCTATACAATATTTTGTTCATTCATTCAGCTACTAAGTTCTAAGCCTTCTGGATTTAGTGGTAAAAAAAATATTACCCTTGTCTTTCTATAATTTTATTGGTTAATTCAGTAACTAATTAACCAATAAAATATTAAATTGAAATTTTGATAAATACTACAAGAGTAGAAATGTAAAGTGCTATGACTGCTTATATCAGGTGTTTCTGAAATTATTTGGGGTTCAAGAAAGGCTTTCTTGAAGACACTGGTTCTGAAGGACAGCTATAAATTCCATTATCTAGTGGAAGAGCACAGGAAATAATTTTGAAAGGAGGAGGAATATTTGTAGACCTCTGAAATGAAAAGAACCATAGAAGATATGAGCCACTGAAAGAAGAACAACTAAAAGGAACAGAGTAAGAGGAAGGGGGGTCACCTCAAGGTGGGGAAGATGAGTTGTTGGAAGGTCACACAAGGTCTTGTGGACTAGTTTAAGAAACTTGGCCTTAATCCGAAAGCAAAAGGAAGACACTGAAGCATGTAAAGCAGTGATGATACATGGTCATATGATTGTCATCCAAAGGTACTTCTCACTGAAGTGTGGAGAAGAAATGATGTGCAACTCAGAATCAAGCAGAAAATGTTACAGAGGTCATTGCTAAGGAGAGATGACTATGTATTCGACCTAAAGAGTAGACAAACAAGAATTCCAAAAGTTCAGAAGGAGGTTTGGTCTGGATTTTAAAGATCTAGTAGAGAAAATTGGGGTTGTTTCTTCTTGTTTAAGAACATAAAACTTGGAAGTACTAATTTCTTTTAAATATAATTTAGTAATTCAGTCCCCAGAAGGAATATTTTGTATAATATTCACAGCTGGCTGCTGGTCACTTTTGCTAGCTGGTGAGGTATCCAGCCTTCTGTGGGAACTTATATATTCTGTATCAGATCATCATATATTTTTTTCTGTGTTATAACTTCTTTGGTCAACCTATAATCTCATAGATTTGTGATTTTGAAACTGTGTTTCCTGATAAGGGAATATCCATATGTACTTGGGAAATGTTATTAAACAAAGTTAAATTGATTTTGATCTTGAAAGACAACTTGGAGTCACTATTAGTCTATTGTGTGAGGGAAACGCAGGAATGAGAAAGTCCCTAATTATTCAAACATGGAACACTTTTTCCAAGATCCTCTTTTACAACTATTGTTTTATGGATGAATTTTGGGCAACTCTTTCTTAAACAGTAGTCTCTTACTCTGAGTAGGATCTTTTACTCAATAATCCCATCTTGTTTTTAAGACTAAAAATAGCAACAAATGATCTTTTTTCCAAGAGAGTCAATAGGTCTTGTCTGGAAATATTTTTAAATGTTTATTTGCTTTTCAGGCTGTTAGAGCTTGAACAAACTTGGGTCTGCCACTTATAACTCTGCCTCAGTGACCATTTGGGGGAAGTTTATCACTGGTTTAGCACATCATCTTCACCCTCCTGGTGGCATTGGCTCTGTGTTGGGTGTGTTTGGAGGTAGGGTGGAGGCAGGAGGTCAGGAGGACTTTACTGTAGTTTTTCAGATTATTGTCAATGATCTAGCCATGGTAGTTTGCAGAAAAGTAGTTAAGGGCAGAGAGGGGAAAGAGTTCCCATTGCTCCTATTTGCTGTTTCCCATCCTTATCCAAATTAATATCTCTATTGCCTAAGACTCTGACAAAGTATCTAAACTGAATCTACATTTTGAATATCTGTGTCAGTCAAAACATGGAATGACACTTTCAAAAAAATTATTATTTTTATAATTTGTTGCCTCTAGTGGTCAAATAAATTCCCCACCCCTCTGCCTTTAAGATACAATACAATGGATATGCAAGAGAACTCCTAATGAGAGATTTATGTATTTCTTCTCTTTGGTAATTAAAAATGTATATGTATATAGATAGATAGATGATATAGATATAGATATAGATCTATAGATAGATATAGATACAGAATTCCAGAGATATTCATTAAAAGCAACAAAGTCTAAATAAAAATGATGGTTCTGGCAATGATACTGGCTGAAAAAAGGACAAATTCAGAGCAGAAATGCAATAACAAACTCAAAGCAATTTTAGTATGACTATTATTACATACTACTCTGGGTACAAGCATTGTGAAGACATTAATGCAAAAGGGACTAAGTATTAGCTAAAATATTTTAAGTAAACAATTCATACTCAGTAAGTTGTAGGCAAAGTGCTTGGTTCAGTGCCTGGAATGTAACAACTGGTATGTAAATGCTGGTTACACTATCACGTCTCCTGAACTCTTCTAATCTGATTTTGCACAGTAGCCCACTTGGCCCACAATTCAACTTATGATCTTGAGTAAATAATGAACTGAATTTAGCAGGATAAAAAATCAAGATTAATAAGTTTAAACGCTTTCAAATATGAAATGTAAGTTTTATTCTTTTCTACCTCTCTTTCACCCACTGAAACCTGGAATTGGCATCACTATATGTTTAACAAAGTGAAAACATTTTACAAATGGGTAAAAAAATCCCTGGGGCTCTTCCAAAACTCTCGCTTCAGAGAATTCTTCTTAACTTGTTCCCCTGTTGGTCCTTCAAAAAATGAAAATGAGAAGAATCTCCAATTTCCAAGATTTTGAAGCAACAGAATATCTTATTTTACATTCAAAGGTAATTTCTATTCTTATAGACTATATTTGGATACTAGTAATATGAGTCTGTGAAATGTCCTTAGAAGCCACTGAATTTAGGAAGATGTATGTGTTTATGTTCTCAACAGATAAAAATAACGTTAGCCCTTAGATTTATTTCATTCCATTCAGCTATAGTTTTCCAGCATAATCAATTCCAGAGATGGCCCTAGATTTCATAAGTACAATGCTCAGAAGATGAAAAAAGTCTGCACCAACTCAGCCATAAAAAAAGATGAAATACTGCCATTTGTGACAATATGGATGCGTCTGGAGACTATCATGCTAAGTGATGGATGTCAAATGGAAAAAGTAGAGAAGCAATGATCTCACTCATAAGTGGGATACGAAACTGAAAGCAACAAATGAACAATCAAGACAGAAAAACAAGAGAAGTCACAGGCATAGACAACAGCATGGTAGTTACCAGAAGGAAGGAAGAGTGGAGGGGAGGAAGCAAAGGGTAAAGGGGGTCAAATATTTGGTGACAATTTGACATTGGGTGGTAAACACACAATACAATGTACAGATGATGTATGATAGAATTGTACACTTGAAACCTATATAATTTCATTAACCAATTTCACTCCCAATAAATTTAATTGAAATAATTTTTTATAAGAATGTGAAGAGGTATTTGACTAGGAGAGATGTGGCTTCCAACCACAGTACTGAAAACTTAAGAGCTTGTGTAACTTGGTGATTAGTAGATTCTGAATTTAAGCTTCCTTATCTGCAAAACAGATTTAAGGATAATTAGATTTCAAAGTTGGAGCGAGGGTTCAAAATGAAGTAATATGCATAAATTGCATGTCACATATAAGCACTCATTTATTGAAAAATTGATTATTGAGTACCTCTTATCAATCATGACACAGTCGTAATGATAAGGAAACACAAGTAAATAAAATAGATACATTTCCTAGAAGTAGCCTACCAAGAAATACAGAAAGTACCCACATAAACAAATGTGTTTTAAAAACATAATGTCAGGAATACAAATTTAGGACCATTCTTCAGAATAACTGGCACGTACTATTCACAAAATGTCAAGGAAAGAAAGATAAGGAAATGTTTAAGAACAGTTCTACAGTAAAAGTCTAAAGGACACGAAAACTAAATGCAGTGCATGAGCCCAGATTGGATTCTAGCCAGGCAATTAATGGCTACAGAGTCCAGTACTGGAATAATTGACAAGTTTGAAAATGGGCTTAGGCTGGATAATATTATAGCAATGTTAAATTTCCTGATTTGGAGAACTGTTCTGTGTTAGAGGATGTCCTTGCTTTTAGGAAGACATGCTGACAAATTTAGGGGTAAAGGAGCAACATGCTGCCAATAATCCTCAAAGGCTCAAAGCTGCAGCAGGAGGAAGAGAGGGAGGGTGCAAAGAGGAGAAAGGACAGTAAAGCAAATGGTCACAATGTGAACAATTGTTGAATCTGGATAAAGTCTATATAAAAGTTGTACTGTTCTTGCAAGACTTTTGGAAGTTTGAAATTATATAAAAATAAAAATGTACTTTGAGGGAAGGTACACAGTTATTCAACAAGTATCATTTCCTTTTTCCCTCCTTTTGGAACTTGTGCCTTTCTGCGGTAAATTTTGCTAATCTTATTTTGAATTTTAGCAGTAGAAAGAGAGACTTGCACTTTTTAGGCCCTCCATATTGAGTTGTACAGTTCTACCTCAATGGATTTGATGAAATCAATAATTTATTGTACAGGACTTTAGGTAGAATTATGTTACTGACATGAACATGTAGAAAAACATCCCCAAAGACCCAGCATAGATTCTAAAGCTGGTTTGTTTTATTTGGAAAACAAACAGTGTACAGCAAATATGAAAAACATATCGACATTTCAAGACTATGGAACTGACCTCACCTTTATTTCCCATAACAAGTGGAATAAATGAAGAACTTCAGGTCAGTAAAGATGCATCTGTGGTTTTCAGTTTAATTACTGTAGCATTTCTTGAACTGGTTCAAATCGATAATGTGGCACAGGCTCTATAATCAGAACTGATCATTATATGCATTTCCTGATTATTCTAACTAATAGCATCACACACATCTACTACCAGATTCGCTTCTGATTTTTAGAATAATTGTACATGCACATACAAATGAATGTATGAATTTGTGTGTGTTTTAGAGCAGATAGCTGTGGATACAACGGAATGCATATAATAGATAAAAAGGTTTACAGTATGAGATAAATAAGGTCAAACATTGTGAAAGTACTATACATTATATGTTCTACAGAGAAAATTTCTACCTTTAAATTGTGAAAATGGGTACTTGTGAAAATATGGAATCTAGAAGGACTACAATGATCGTAACATGAAAAAAAATATTTCTCCCAAATTTACTACCGTATGAGTTGGCACCTGCTTAATTTTATTAACATCTAAGTATTTATTCTAAAAGATACATAAAAATTCAAGCCTGAAACTTGCACTTCCAGTTATGTTGGGGTACATTAGAGCAGATCTATAATCCTGCTAAGAATAAAAATATCACAATCAAATTTTAAAAGATTTTATTTATCTATTTTTAGAGAGAGGGGAGGAAAGGAGAAAGAAAGGAAGAGAAACATCCAATGTGAGAAACATCAATCATTTCTCTTAAGGGCGACCAAACCCCACAACCCAGGCATGTGCTCTGACCCAGAATCCAACCAGTGACCTTTCACTTCATGGCACAATGCCCAACTGAGCCACAAAGGTGAGCACTACCACAATGACCTTTTAAACAATGGATTTCAAAGTATGAGAGAGTTGCTGGATAGCCTGTTTTGAAGGGCCAGATCCTGGAGGAAAGGAAGTCTTATTTAGGTAAGCTAATTTTCTGAACACTGGCTTTCTCCCTGGGACATTTACTGATTCTTGATGTATCCCAGGATAAAACTAAGCTGGGTAGAGACATTGGTAAGCGTCTTAAAACACAAAAGAGCTTTTGATGATTTCATAGAGTTGGGGAAACAAAAACTGGGATTCTAGTATTACATTGGATTCAGAAATTGATTAACCAAAATTGCAATGAGGAATGAGGCTCACAGAAGTGAGACTGTCTCACTTTGGTGAGACATACTTGTATGTAGTCCCGTTAAGGCATTATCTGATTGAGCTCCATAGAAAAAGATTGATAGAAGCCATGCAGAAAGTGTGAAATGAAGCCAAACAGTACTAAAGGGTTGTGTGGAGTCTTCAGCATTGCTGCAGTGCTAGGAAGACCAAAATTGCACTTCCAGACCCCCCGGACAAGGGGGCACTAGAAAATACTTCAGGCTCTAACTAAGACACCTGGAGGAACACCCATAGGTGTGGGAGTAAACCAAAGATAGACAGAACCTTGCCAAGACTGCAAATGAACATCAAGTTAGTTCAAGATGTGATTGGATTTAGGGGCTATGTCTTTTTTGTCTGCCAGAATAAAGTTTAGTAGGATAATACCAGTCATTTTCATTCTCCCACATGGATTGTTTCTGGCTTTTAAGAAATGTGAAGAATTAATCAGGAGAGGAAATATAAAAAAAAATAAAAATAGTAACAGGAGGTTGAGTAGGGGGATGTGTGTATATGCCTGAAAGACTACTCAGCAGCCCTGTGCATCCTTAAGCAATGGGCAGAATGGAGAGGGATTAAGAACAGGCAAAGGGCCCCACCAATTCCTCCCTCCACCAGTAATTTGGCAGAGCCAGGGACACGTGATGCGGTCAAAGGCAAGAATAAGAAACACCAGATATTAATAATAACACTAGTATAGAATGTATAAACAAATAATGAACTATTTCTAGTTGTCTTTCCCACATAAAGACACACTATTTTCCCTCTGTGTGTTTTTTTTGTTTGTTTGTTTCTTTGTTTAGTAGCTTTTACTATTTCCAGAGGTGACATGTTCCAAACTTATTTGGAGGCTCTTTCACAGCTCCATACTAGGACCTCTTGTGTATAGACTCTGAGCTCCTTGAGAGCAGGGTCTGTTTCTTAGTTGAGTATCAGCCTTCTCTAATAAGGCACCTGTCAAAGAGGAAGTACTGAAAAAATGTGTGTTGCCTGTTACTAGAACTATCTAAACCCAGGATCTAAATGAGGACTAATACTGTAGCATTTTAGATACATACATGTTTTGCTTTTGTTTTCAATTTATTTCTTTATTTTTTTTCCCCTGGAAGAGGGAAGAAAATAACCCAGGAACTATGCCATCATTGGCAAACACAGATTAGAATGGGTTTGTCCTCGTGTGACTTAAACTCTTGCTAGATTTTCTCTAAGGTTAAAGGTTTTGGTTGTGATCTGACACATGTTTATGATCAGATTTTGCCTTTGCCTCCAGACCAGACTGGATATTAGTAAAATTTTCCATGTAACTTTTTCTCTGATTACTCTTTGTGAGTACAAGGCATTTCCACTAATGATGTCTCTAGATGGCTCCCCACAAATGTAATCAGTAAGAGCATCACAAATTGGCAAATTGACACTTTAAAAAGTCTTCCTGGGCAGGGAGGCTTGACGGAATGGGAAAGCTAGATTAAGGCACTAAGCATTACCACAAATGTTTCCTGCGTCGCTGACCTCAGTTCTATAAAAAATACTCACAAAGGTACTCTAGGGCAGTTTGAAATCTGTGAAAAGACAAAATGCACTTGTTTTATGCTAACATCGAAATCAGAACTTTAGATTTAAGAGTTTACTTGCTCTGGGCACAGCTTCCAAGAATCCAGGTTCACCTGCTCCAATTATTTCCTGCCATCGGACATGGTGACACTGAGAGCAAGAGAAAGTAATTGTGACTCTCTCTGGTGATGCCAATTTTCTTTTTCAGTGGTCACTTTGACCAAATGGTACATGGCTGATGATTCATGTGCCTGCAGCATTTTCTTGGCTAGGTCCAAACAGACAAAAAAAATATTACAACAGGTATTTTGTCACTTCCTCGTATAATTGTAGCAAATAGAAAAACAAAAACAAAATTCTGTGCTCTTATATTACGTACATTTAATTCTACACATCACTATTAGTCATAATCATATATTTTATACTAAATAAAATCTGAGAGGCAGCTCTATTGTAGAGATAAGGAACACTGAGGTCTAGAGATTGAGCTTCTCGCCCAAGACTTGACAGTTAATTAGTAACTGAGCTGAACCACAATTTAGTTCCTTTGGCCAACAATAAAGAGATTTCCCCTAAAATATTGTGGGGTAGCTCTTTTTAAACTGTGTATACGGATATCTGAAATAAATAGGGGAGGAATAAAACTCTCGCCTACTCCAACAGAACTTTTACTTTGTAACAGCAAATGTTCCATAATTGTCTCTTAGATCCCTGAAACAACTACTACTTTTCTTATGTTCCATGTCAACAGAAATACTGAGAGATGGAAGAGAAAAGAACAAAGTCTTTGCAGGAACATTCAAGATGAAAAGGGGATAAGTATTCAGAGGAAGAAAACAACAGGGTAGAAGAGTATGTGTCAAGCCTCAGGCTAACAGGTACTTATGTTGAAAATATCATAAGATGATCAATCATATATGTTTTCATGGAGAAAACCATTGCTATTGTGGTTTTTAGATGTGTCCACAGGTTCTCTGACACTCCTCTCTTCAAACGGCAGAACCTAATTTCCCTCTTCTTGATTTTGGGCTGGACTTAGTGACTCATTTCAAATAAATAAAATATGATGGAAATGATGGTGCCTGACTTCCAAGGCCAGGTCATAGAAGGCATTGTGACTTTTCTGTCTTAGATCTCTTGTTCTAGGTCTAGGTTAAGCCTGCTGCCATACTATAGAGATACTAAAGCAGTCTTTTAGAGAGACCCTTGTGACAAGGAACTTGGACTTTCAGGCCACAGCTGACACTCTTTGCCAGGCATTTCAGGGAACTGTCCTGGAAACAGACCCAACAATCCAGCCAAGCCTTCAGATAGCCACAGCTGGTATCCTGACTATAAACACACAAGAGACTTTAACTAGAGCCACTCAACTAACCTGTTTTTGGATTCTTGACTCTTAGAAACTGAAGTAATAAAGGCTTATTACTTTGAACCACTAAATTTGGGAGTGGTTTTGACATAACAATAGATAATGAATAATGTGCATGTTGAGGTGAAGAGCAGTGTCACAGAACTTTATACACAACTGCTTGCAGTCAGGATGAACCTAGCTCCCAAACAGCTGTTCCGTGTGATGCGCCCTCCTGTACAGGAGCCCGGCAAAACGGTTTCATTCCTGGTTTCAGCTGGACTTTGGTCTCCCAAGATGCTTTTGTTCCATATGTTTGTCATTTTCCAAATTACAATCACATGGAAGTACAGCCATGATTGTCTGACACAGTGTTCTGATGCAACAGTTGAAAATCAATTATTTGTGGATTACCCCTGGATTTAGACATGCAAAGGATAATTATTAGCACATGATGTTCATTCTGTTTATCAAAAGGTATTTAGAGTTTTAGATTTGGAACAAATATTTGAATAAATAATGAAGTATGTTTACAGTATCTTACACAATCATAAGTACAAGAACCTATTTTTTTCTGATGCTAAGATGTACTAGGTAGATGTTCTTAGAACATGTTTTCTCTGTATTGAAAAAAAAACAAGCAAACAACAAAACAAAAAAACTAGACAGACCATCTGGTCTGTACGTATGTAATTACCTTTGAGTGCTCCCCTCATTTTAGTTCCGTTAAGATGCCTCAGCCAGCCCAGGGAACACAAAATTAACCTTGTGATAACTTACTATCTTTTTTTGGCATGACCTTTGCCACTTACGCGTCTCTATCGATGGTATATGCCAAGCTAATGAGTGAGAATTTGTCTGCTTCTAGTCTCCCTGGAGCTTTCATGTGTGTGTTTGATTTAATGCAAAGCTTCATGTGTAACCTTTTCAGCACCAGACTGCCACATTTTGTCACTTACCTTTATCGTTTTCAGGTTTCATTGAAGACAAACCTTTAATTTGTTATCAAAAGTTGGTACATTTTACCCTGACCCCAAATGCAAGATTCTGTTATTATTTTAAAGGGCTTCTATCAATTACCTTGCTTAAGAATTTGTGGGAGGTATCACATATAAATAACTATGGGTACTCATTTTCTTTAAAAAAAAAAGATCCCTATGCTAAATATTTTGACTTGCTAATGATATTACTCTGATATCTTAAAGACCTACTGACAGTGGAACAATGACACCCGTGACTACATCTGGCAAAGGTTTGGTCAACACAAGAACTGAGCTGGAAGAAACGAGGCACTCTTTACAAGTTCAGAGTTAGAAAACATGTTCCATTTTGTATGCTGCTGCCAGAGTGCGGACTTCCTTAACTGCCTAGTAAGAGTGCAAAATGCTCATCGTGCCTTTTTCTGGGTAGTGAGATTAGAATTGACCTTTATTTTTATCTGTTCATTTCTATTCATTGACATTAACTTGAAGAATAAATAAATATTTCTATTCTATTACATAAATATACAATTATTAGTAATCATATTTATACTTCATGTGTAATTTATATATAATGAATTATATCTTTGCATAACTCTGACATGCTAATACCAGAAAAAATGCATAAAGGCATCAATTGAATCAAATATAAGTACAGAAGTCTTAAGTTTTTCCTTATTTTATTTTTGTAAAGCTCATCTTATCTCTAGACTCTTTACAGAGAAAGATGATAAGCTGAAACACCCACTGCTACCCACTGGGGGAAATTCTGAGCTTCTGAAATTATTAGAAGCCCAGAACAGGGCGGTTGGACTTCCTTTGAAAACAGAATGCTACATTAAAGGGCTATGAACTTTCTGGCAATAACTCTCATAGGTTGTTGCAGTAAATCTGTTTTTCAAAATAACCTGCATGTGATCCGATGGCAGCATCAATAGCAAGCTGCATCGAGAATGAAAATGCTGTATCAAACTGACTAACTTGCAGCAGCTCTTACGGAGGTATAATGTTCTGTTTAAAATGTAAAATCCCCTGTACAAAAACATTTGAATAATTATGAAACAGTAAGTAATCCTTGGCAAAATAATTATGATGAGGGAGACTTCTCTTTGCCTTCTGTGTTGTATGCGTGCGTTTGGATCCACAGGCAAACTAATTAAAATGTTGCAACATATACTGAAATGCTGGCATTTTAGACGGAAACCAGTTGTCTTCCTGGCAAAGACTGTTGTGTGTTTCTGTGGAATTTTTAAATTGTAGTGATAACAAACTATTCAGTGAAGAAAACTGGAAACAAGAGCCAAAATCACACTCCCAGCTTTGAGCTCTGTAGCCACATGCTGATGCTACCACAAAGCCACAAATTTTCTAAGTATAAAGTGGGACAGAAAACACATTTGGTTTGTTAGCAAACATTTGGGGCAACAGGGCATAAAATTGTATTATTTATACAGCTGAAATTTAAGAAAACAATTTGGAATTCATCTTATTTTTTTTAGGTTGACTATTTCCATGATTTAGGCATGATTGACCAAATGGCTGGCAAATAATGTTTCTGCCAACAACAGGAATGCTCTAGAGTGTCCACTTCTAAGATGGACAGATGGATTATGGAACGGCCTCAATTGCAGGTACTAGACTTGAGAACCCAGGAGGTAAAAGGCAGGTGCGCAGTGATGATCAGGAGCGCTACAGCAACTCACTGCATTTGGAATGTGAGACATCCATTCACTTAGCTTTTTGGTCAGCCATGCTTTCAGCAAGATTTACTGAGTGGCTACTTTGCACCAATCACAGTGCTGGAAAGTTTCAGTGATCTGTGTCTCATATAGTGCCTGCCTGCCTGCCTGGCTGTCCAGTCTCTTACAAGGCAGTTCAGTGTGAGTATGGAATTAAGGACTCCAGTGCCAGACCACATAGGCTTACATCCTGACTTGTCCACTGAGTATCCATGGGATGTTGGACACACGTCAGCTTCTCTCTTCAGTGTGCTCATCTGTGGAATGAGAATAGGAACAGTCCTGCCTCATGAAGCTGCTCTGAGATTTGAGTAAACCTATGTGTAACTGTATAATTTTGGCATGTAGTATTATATAGGTTATTTGTTGTCCTTTTTACCTCCACTCCAATCTAGCATTGCTATAAATACTGCCTACTAGATAATATAGTACTTAATTTTACAGAAGACAGATATCCAATAAAAGTCAAAGATCAGAAAAATCCCTAGAGGGTACCTCATTGCTGTGGGCATTTGAAAGCCTTTACTATTTACTCTGCATGTGAAGCATAAGGATACCCTTAGACTTTACCCAGACAAGTTCATGTTAAACACAATAGAAGACATACAAATAACAGCAGTCAGCAGCAGGAGGTGGTAGAACCATTTCTTTGAGACAGAAGAAAAACAGCAGTTTGAAATTATATAATTATCATCCATCATAACTATTATATCATTTATTCAGCCCCTACTATGGAGCCAGGCACTAACCTCTTTAAATGTCATCCAAATCAGCTGTCACAGCAACCCTATGGAACAAGTACTATTATTTTATCCATTGTATAAATGACTTAATTAACTTTTTCCAGGCTGTCTGGATAATTAGGCAAGATAATGACAAGAACTCAAGTCTCTCTAAGGCTAAAGTGCATATGGTTATACTCTACTGAAACCCATGTAATATTATCAGCATATTGCTACATCATTAAATGTTATTCACAAAACATTTTCTCATGGCTGCAAAGCATCCTGGTCTATGACTGCACCATAATTAATTTACCCCTTTGTGTTCTGCAGAATGTTTAAGCTGTTTCTAGTCCTTTCACTATTACAATTGTTTGAAGTAAAAATCTTCATGTATAAGTCTTTGTATACATAGTTGATTAGTTTCTTAGTATACATTCCAAGAAGTGGAGTCACCAGAACAAAGGATTTGATATGTGTCTAAAACTGTTAATGCAAATTACCCACCGAGAATGTTATTTATGGCAAGTTGCTCTCTCTCCAGCAATTTTTAAGCTTGCTCATTTCACTGCATCTTTGCCTATCCTGAACGTTACCAATCTATCTTTTCTAAAAGCATTTTTATCAATATGCCGGATTATAAAAAGGGTGTATTGATTTAATTTGTATTCTTACATTCACTGGAATACTTACAGTGAAAAGTATCATTATTAAAAACAAAGCACATCGACAACACTCTTAATTGTTGTCTCTCTCTATTCCTCAGCTTTCTCTTTGCATTCAATCTTTGCTTTTCCCTAGCCGAATTTTGTAAAACTCTGAGTCACAGTTGAATGGACAATGTTTGGAAATTTTGCCCAACTCGTCTAGATAAGGTTTGTTACCTTCTCTGGTCTGTACATATGTCATGATTTTATCATTTATTCCACTGTGGTGAAATTACTGTTTACCATTCTCCAGTCTTTTCTAGATTAGGAACAACTTGAGAACATATGATCATAAGATATCTTGGGTCCCCAGGACCCAACACATAGTGAAAAGTTTTCTAAAAAATTAATTAGTACTTCCCACAAAAATATACTGACTCTGGATTTCAATCATTTTTTTGTCATTGAGTAAATCATGGATTTACTCCTCGTTAATCAGTGATGTACTTGATTGGTGCTATGGAACAGTTCTAAAAATGAATAAAGCTGTGAAATAATTTTGTTCTAAAAGAACTGTATTATGAAAAAGTAAAAATTAGCCTTGCTCATCATCATCAGAATGTGATGTTCCTATGAAAATAAGGATAATGTTACCAATGAGACATCGGAAAGCCCACATATAAAATGTTCAATGTTTCTCCCCAGGTCATATCACAGCTTCAAAGTAGCTATCAGTACCTCCTTTTGTGACAATTACTGCTTTTTATCAAGTCTTAATGCAGTTTTATTTCATTCATCTTTACTTTGCTAGGAAGATAAAATAGTGCAATAGCCGACTGCTGAGCTTCCCTACACCTTGAAAGTACCCAATCTAGTGTTGGTCGCTGCTCTCTTAGACCCTCTTAAGAATCATTCAGCACAAGGCCAAACCCATACCAAGTGCCTCCACACAGCGTCTTACTCTCTCCTAAGATCCCTTCCTAGGGTATGATTTCTCCTGCTGCAGTAAGCTAAGTAAACCCAGCTTTGATTGGAGATGTGTTCCAGCTCATCTTCAGCTGGTGAGCTTTGGTGTTTGTTAGGTCACTTCATGAATATAGACCTACATCGTGTTCATATTCAACAGCATTCACCAACTGAATAGATACAAGATGAAAAGAAATTGATACATTGAGATTATTCCCAACTTTTAAACCTGAAAACCTTGTCAAAACGCTCAAGTCTTATCATAAACAGGGAACTAAGTATGAGAGCTGCTTTTGAAAGAAAAGAGTTTGGAGTTAGATTTACTTTGTTTGAGTACCACTAAGACTTTTTCACTCTTCTGTGCAGTGGGTGGTTGGAGATGCAGCACTCTGGCTCATGAGGGAGAGGTAGGTTGGAGTCAACGCTGAGGAACCATAACAGTAATATGAAAGTAATCACTTTTCCTTATCTTGCACTTACTGTGTGAGTGTACTGTATGCCAGACTCTCTGCAAGACACTAGGTGTGTGTGTGTATTTAGATGTATGTATATACGAATGCACAAATGCATACATACATAAATATACAAAAATAGGTATCATCCATTTATTTCATCAACAACCATGTGATAGAGCTGTTTTATTTTTCGTTTATAAACATGAAAGCTGTTAGAGATACTAATTAATAGGCTAAAGGTCAAAAAGTAATGATAGTGGGTTGGCCAAAAAGTGACTTTGTTTTTTTCCGTAAGATAGCTCAAGTAGCATTTAATTGCCCTAAACTTCAAAACAATTTTGTTAGATTGCATTGTGACAGCTGTCATATCAGTGTTCATTTAAAAAAACTTATTAAAATTGGTGAATTTTTGTGTAGGCACACTAATATTGAAGATGGATGAAAAATGCAACATTTTTGGCATATTATATTTTATTATTTCAAGAAAGTTAAAAACTCAACTGAAATGCAAAACAAGATCTGTGCAATGTATAGCAAAGGTACCATGACTGATAGAATGTGTCAAAAGTGGTTTGTGAAGTTTTGTGCTGGAGATTTCTGGCTGGACAATGTTCCACTGTTGGGCAGACCAGCTGAAGGTGATAGTGATCAAATTGAGACATTAATTGAGAACAATCAACATTTACCACATGAGACACTGCTAACATACTCAAAATATCCAATCAATAAAATTATTGCTGAAAATGAAAAATGTGTCTTTAATTTTATGGAAAAACTAAATGGACTTTTTGGCCAGCCCAATAGAATTGTATTCGAATATTAACCAGGCTGACATCATAGATTCTGCTCTGCTTTCCAGTAACATAATGAAGTTAAAAAATTGGTAAGAAAATTCGTAGAAGATATGAGATCTGAAGACATTGATCATGGCTGATCTTTTCATTTTGGAGAATTACACTCACAAAGTATTGCAATCAAACTGGCAATAATAAATATTCTCATTTCATTTCACATGCTTCGATTGTATGAAAACTTGTCCATGTTAACTTTGGATATGTCAAGAAAGGAAAACAAGTTTATTCTGTCTTAGAAGACATTTCAGATGGAAACAACAATAAAGTTAAGCTATCAAGCTAACTTCATAGAAATTGTTTGTCAGTGAGAAAATATGTTTCCTATGTGGCATTTTAATGCAGTGTAATGACCTTGGCTTCTTGTTGATAACAACAACAACAAAACCACAAGGGAAATGCTTCAGCTCAGTGAGCCTGACTGACATGTTTGGCTGGACTTCTACCTTGCTAAAATAAAACTCAAAATGAGTATGTTTGTTAAGAGCAGACAGGATTTAGGAGGTATGACATAAACCTTTTAAAAAGCTAAACCCAGAGAACCAATTCTGTATCATTCTTTTCCAAGTGATATGTGTTGCAAAAGAAATTTTCTGCTTTGTTCTAATTGTATACATTAAGGCAAGAACTCCTCAGAATGTGTGTGACAGTGCATGCAATGGCAGTCAGTTTAAGCCTTCTGATGATGATGGTTTAAAATGCATAACATAAAGCGTTGAAATACAAACCATTACAAAGCAAACTAATACATTAAAATACCACTGTCAAAATACTTTAAAAAATTGATATGATCATGCATGTTCTTGTTTATTAACACATTAAATAGCATATTTCCTGGTGGGCCTAAAAATAATTGCCATTTCAAGGTAACGATAAATATAAGGCATGGGTCAAGAGATCGGCAACACTGTTAGTGACAAAGTCACAGGAATTGCCAATAGCACTGGGGTTTGTCCTCTGGGTTCAAAGTTGAAAAAATGCAGTATTTCCCTTAGGGGTGCTAAAATATAGATGTGATTTTTTTTCTTTCTAATTACACATCCACACACACCAACCACCACCCCCACCAACAAAAAGAATGGGTGTCCATGTACAGACCTCGAGTTAAGAACTTCTGTATTAATGTGTTTCTACTTTATACTACAATTTGGCATTTCCTTAAAAAGGTAAAGAAAGTTAAATTATGCTACTGGTATTTCAAGTAAAGAAAATTTGGACTACTTGAAAGACAGAAATGCTACAAGAGAAATTAACTGTGACATGCAAACACAGGAAACACGCTTGTATGCTTAGAATCAAACTTGAAATTAAATAGTTAACATACCTAGGAGAGAAATTTTCTATCTTTTTCATCTCATGGCACACGTAAGTTAATTACTAAAACTCTGTGGCATGTCAAAAATATATTTTTTGTTGATATGACAAAAATATGTATAATTTTGATTCATTCACACTGGCCCGCTATTGTTGTGTTGGCTATTGTTATTTTTGTATTTGACAATCAAAGAGAAAAGAGGTTAGTGCCCCTGACTAAATAGTCAGATATTGCTTGTCTTAAAAATTCTTGGGACAAACTGGTTGAAAATCACTCATCTAGTAAATTCATCATTTTTCTTTGATCTTTAGGGTCTAGCATAAGTTCAATGAAGCCAGCTAGTATTGTTTTGTTGTAGTGTTTTAAATTTTACACCATGTTGCCAAGAACATCACACTATGTACCATTTTTTCCCTTTTGCCTGCCAGAGTCACATTCTCTCCCTCCCTACCACCTCTCCGTTTTATAGTGTTTCTTCTACAGGGCTTGTTACACATAAAGAAAATCTTTGGATTAACAATAATCACAGTTTCAAAAATGCTATCCCTTTGATGGTCTTATGAAGGGATAAACTTTAAATAACATTTGCTCTAATGTCTCAAGAAATCAAAATTTAGATTTGTGGCTTGGCAGCAAACCCTAATGCTATTCATGGACGGTGATGCCAGAATTTATGTCTTGGTTAATTACTGAGATAGAAAAGCAATGAATTCATCATTTACTTTTTCAAACAGAAACACATGAGATAGAGAACCAATGAAGTCATCTTTTTTTTTCTCCCAACGAGACATATATGAATCTGCCAATACTCCTTACTCTTATATTGAATAGACACCCTTGTAACTAAGGTTAAAATGATATTTAAAATTTTTAGGAAGTTTTCTATCCTTGTCAAAGAAAATTACATCTTCTAAAATAGAAGGAATACTTTTGCATGACAAGTGACTTTCTAAAGATGTACATAAGATTAATTCTGAGGGAATCAGTGGAAGTGCAAGGTGATGCTAATACGAACTAAGAACACCCTTGGGAAATAAATGTGTCAATGGGTGCCCGCTCATTAACATAATTGCTTAGATGTGAAAATGACAGATTATCTGCATTGAATGTGAGTTTCAGCAGTCACAAACCAACAGCCAGCACTCCCCCTCCTCTCATTTTCCCACGTAAGGAATCATGCTCTATGAGCCCCTCTGAAAATCTCACCAAATGGGAAGAGTATCCATTAGACAATTTTTAGAACACTCAGTGTGAAATATCAAAGTACTACTATTTTTCTAAAAATGCTCATGCCTTCATTTCAACAGGCATTTGTAGAAATAGGAATGAGCTTTAGAGTATTTAAAAGCAGAAGCAAAAATAGACAAAAAGGCCATTATTTTGGTGTCTGTCTCCATCTCTAATGACTAAATTGCTGGTATTTAAAGTTTTAAAAGCTTTCTCCCCATTTTAAATGTGCCTTTTTGAGCTCTGACTGCAAATGTAAAGGGAAAGAATCCCACTTTTATGTATTTAATACAGCCCAAGAGACATACCTTCTGGTTCTAATTTCACGTGACAGTGTGGGCTTGCATAATTCTTCAATACATGTACATGTAACACCAGAGGCCTAATGAACAGTTTTAGATAAATTTATGTCCCGCTCCACTTTTTTCAGAAGAGGAAAAGCAACTTAATGATCTAGGGCATCTGTGAAAAGTCAAAATGTTATCTTAGGCAATGTCCATTACACAAACACAGTCAACAGTGAAGTATTTAGAGGTTTCTTAGTCAAAAGATATCTGGGTATTTGGGTCAGTCATGTTTCTTTTTTCTTTTTAACTTAATTGAATTCTTATAAAATTAGAAATGTTTGTAATACAGTATTTTAAATTTACAACTGTGAAAGAAATACAGGTATTTCCAGAGAGGACTTTTTAAAGTGCGCTTTCATGATTATATACAAAGTGTTTTGGATAGTTAACTCCTTTTGGCTATAGTGACACAGAGAATGGGGATAGTAGTGAAAGGAAGTTGAATCATAGATAAAAAAAATGAACAACAAAGCATCAATAAGAATTCAATAGGCTATTCTAGAAGTAAGTGGGAAGAAAGAGAAAGAAAAATTTAGAAAAAAAGAAAGAACGTCTTATACTTTTGGCAATATAGCAATTGGCAAAAGAGCACATTAGATTTTTTTCTCTTATCATTTATGTTATTTTTCTTTGTTTAAGGATTTTTTTATTTTTTATTTTTTATGATTTCATTTATTTTATTTTTAGATGGAGGGGAAGGGAAGGAGAAAGAGAGGAATGGAAACATCAATGTGTGGTTACTTCTCACATGCCCCATACTGGGGACCTGGCCCACAACCCAGACATGTGCCCTGACTGGGAATCAAACCGGTGACCCTTTAGTTCGCAGCCCATGCTCAATCCACTGAGCTACACCAGCCAGGGCAGTGATTTTTTTTTATATATGAAAGCTCCCTTTTTATAATTTTATAGGGTCAAATTTATCAATCTTGTCTTCATCTTAATTTTGAGTCTTGTTTAGGCTTTCCCACAACCAGCTTAGAAAGAAACTGAGCCATCTTTTCTTCTACTCCTTGTTTATCTCTACAATTGGATGTTCAATGCATTTGGACTTTATTCTGATGTTTGGTAAGCAGTAGTGTCCACATTAATTTTCATGATTATTTAGTTAGCTATCATTATTTATTTTTTAAAAGGTACCTTATCTAGATGGGCATGAGAACTGAGACTCCTAATAAAATTCAGACCCTCAAAATGTTATGCTTTCAAAATAAAGTAGACTGGAAATATATCTACTTGGAAGCAAAGGGAGATGACAAGGAAACTTTCTTTTATTGGCATAGGTTTTGGAGAAAATGCTTCCCAAACCATAAGGAAAAGTTCAACAAATAAAGTGACTTTCATACAGACTTTGTTTTTCTAACCACAGTGCAATCACGTTGGAAATCAAGAACAATACACAAAAAAGTTCAACTTAACACAATTGGAAGGTGCATGGAAATTTTTACACACTCTTCAAGTAACATGAATTAAAATCAGGAAATGCTTAAAACCAAACAATTATAAAACTAGTGCACATCAAGACAAGTAGTAACTAGCTCAGTCAGTATGCATAATAAAGGTTGTAGACTTATGTTCTTGAATTAGAAAAGATGGTCTGAAATGAACGAGAGTCATGCCTAACACAGGAAGACAGAGTTAAACCACATAATTAATCAAAAGAAGTTGGAAGGAAAGAAATAATTTTTCAAAAACAGGAATTAAATAAATCAAAACCTTACAAAGCTGTAGAAATTCCAGAATTAGGAGAGATGTGGAGGAATGGAATTCTCAGACATTGACAATAAACAGAGGTCCCCTTCGTCAAATCACTTTGTAGAGCACTTTGTAATATCTACATCATTTAAAAATTCAATATACCCTGAACCAGCAATCTCAGGAATTCTATTGTTAGGTATATAGTCTGTTAAAATAAATGTGAAAATGTTGATTCCAGTAATGTTAGGAATATGGAAAAAATTTACATAATATCCATATCAATCAACAAGAGAATGAACAAATAAATTGTGTTATATCTGTGTTATGGAGCATTAGAAAATATGAAAAAATCTATAAAAAATTCAGTGAGAAGTTAAGTTGCAAAAGGTTAAGTCAAATATACAAGTTTTATAAGGTTTTCAATATGCAAATTAATATTAAATTATGGAATTTTTAAATGCAAAAATCTGGAGAACAGTAGTTATTTCTGGCTGAACAAGAGTCAGGAAATTTTAAAATGGTATTCAGAGGTTCTCCATGGCATTGCCATGTTTTATTTTTTTAAGACTTTATTTATTTTTAGAGTGAGGGGAAGTGAGGAAGGGAGGGAGATAAACATTGATTGATTGGTTCTTGTATGTGTCCTGACGAGGGACCAAACCCACAATCCAGGCATGTGCCCTGACTGGGAATTGAACCAGTGACCTTTCGCTTTGCAGGATGATGCACAACCATTAAGCTGCACCAGTCAGGGTGCCATGTTTTATTTTTAAGTTTGATTATGGGTAAATAGGTCTTTATATTCAATCTATGTTTTTTAATACTGTAATACCAAAATATTTCAAAATAAAAGAGAAATGGAAGCGGAGAAAGATAGAAGTAGAAATAACAGTAGGACAGAAACAGTACAATGGAGATAAAAAAGGCATGGATGAAAGGGAGGAAAAGAGATGAACATATCCCCTTCTGAACTGTTACCAAAGTCTTACAGTTAAACTAATAATATACTTGACTGTATTTACCCTGAATAGTCTGTTGTAAGAAAAACAAAAACAAAAACAAAACTCTAAGAGAAATCAAAACTAGAAGATTACAATTAACAAAATATGAAGAAAATACATTACTTATTTTATTTTTTGGCTACTCCATTTTCTATACAGTTTTTCTTTATGTAACTTATTTTTAAAAAGCAACTTGTATGCAAAAACAGGGTGAACATAGAAGGCAAAACAATAAATCTGGAAAGATCCAGAGCCATTTTTGAAGCTATTGCCATAAATGCCTTATCAGCCTATGTCACGCAACTCAGAAGATTTAGGAAATTAACTTTGGGGCAAAGTAAACTTATGAGTTCTATACGCAAGATTTGCCGACAGAATCTTTTCTGCCTTGGCAAGGAAAGAAATTATTAGATCCAAGAACAATTATTTATTTCCATAGACATTTATTGAGTTTGCTCAGTTCAGGCTCAGACCTGAATTCTATCCAGTCTATATAATGTTCAATATAATAGAGTTGAAATAACCACATCTTAAGCCTAGAAATCTACCATCTAAGACTCTAATTGGTTCTAGATAGACAAAAGGCTCCCATTAACTCAATACTATAAAACATCTCAGGGTCAAACTGGATTTCAAAAATTCTCCTCAATCCACAGACAAAAGAAAACCTGCTGGAATTTGTTCTAGGTATATCACTATTTCTCATAATAATTTAACAATTTTAGCACTACTGTATGAATAACTATTTTGATAGATGGTGTTGGGTTGTTAATATTTTGAACAGGAAAAATAACGGAAGAGAGCTATTTTAATAAATCTTGTTGATTTTTTCTCTCTCTTTTTTTCCTGTCCCTTCCCGCCCCCAATGAAAATATCATCTATTCCTAACTAAATGTACATGATAAATTCCTGGAAAGAATATTTCAACAGATCATAATTGAAAAGATTTCACGACCAATATAATTCATTGAAGACATGATACATGGATTTCCACAAGTTTTGTTAATAAATCATCCCTAAATTATTCCCAGAAGCATAATAATTACTTAGAGCTTGATTTATTTCTGCATAAATCTGTCATAATTTATGAATAAATTACACTGTGTTTATCATTTCTAAAATAGCATATGTAAGCGAAAATGGTCTCCACTAAGAAATCTTTTCATGGAAATAAATATAAAGTGTTGCTGGATAGTTATTTTAAAACATCTGTAATACCAAAGAGCAGTATTATCCTTAGGAAAAAAAGGCATGTCTGTATTTCATCCAGACCTTCTTACCTGGTTCCAAATACAGCCACCATGAAAACAGATGCAAACTACCCAAGTATGAATGCAGTATTAGGTTTGTACCCACCTGACTTCATTTATTCACACTGATCGGCTTGGCAGACACAGCTCGAGGCAAGAACAGAATAACTCTCACTATCATGGGATTTAATGGACACATGGAAAAGAGAAACACACAATGATACAGCATGATATTCCTTGGGAAGTTTATAATTTTGATGCATAAAATAAAGTTGTGGATAATCAGAAGAAAATTTTGGAATCTAGTACAATCCAATCCAAAGTAAACACTTGAGAGATAAATGTGAATAGTTCTTTTTTTTAATCCTCACCTACGTACATTTTTTTCACTGCTTTTAAAGAGAAAGGAAGGCATATAAATTCTTTTGAATTGGTGTTTCACAATTATTAAGGTATATTCCCAGCAGTGGCATCTCTGGGTCAAAATGTAGTTCCATTTTTAATTTTTTGAGGAAATTCCATACTGTTTTCCACAGTGGCTGCACCAGTCTGCATTCCCACCAATAGTATACTAGGGTTCCCTTTTCTCCACATCTTTGTCAGCACATGTTTTTTGTCGATTTTTTAATGATAGCCATTCTACAGGTGTGAGGTGATAGCTCATTATGGTTTTAATTTGCATCTCTCTGATGGCTAGTGATGCTGAACGTTTTTTCATATGTCTCCAGGCCATCTGTGTGCCCTCCTTGGAGTAGTGTCTATTGAAGCGCCTTGACCATTTTTTTTATTGGATTGTCTTCCTTGTGTTGAGTCATATCAGTTCTTTATATATTTTGGAGACTAAACCTTTGTCCAGTGTATTGTTGGCAAACATGTTCACCCATACAGTTGGTCTCCTTTTAATTTTGATGATGTTTTCTTTAGCCTTGCAGAAACTTTGCGATGTGATATAGTCCCATGTGTTTATTTTTTTGTTTATTTCCCCTGCCCTAGGAGATATATTGGCAAAAATATTGCTACCCGAGATATCTGAAACTTTACTGCATGTTTTCCTCTAGGAGTTTTATGGTATCGCAACTTATATTTAAGTCTTTTAACCAGTCTGAGTTTATTCTGGTGTATGGTATAAGATGTTGATTGTTTCATTTTTTTTTGCACATACCAGTCCAGTTCTCCCAACACCATTTATTCAAGAGAGTGTCTTTACTCCATTGTATGCTCTTGCCTCCCTTGCCAAATGTTAACTGACGTAAAGACATGTGTTTATCTATTGGTTCTCTATTTTGTTCTATTGATATGTGTGTCTGTTCTTATACCAGTACCAGACTGGTTTGATTACAGTGGCCTTGTAGTATACTCATTAGTAGATGAGTGAAGGAAAACAAAACAAACTGTGATATATCTAGACAGTGGAATACTATGCAGCAGAGGAAAAGAAGGAATTCCTTCTTTTTTCCTTTTTTGCAACAGCATGTTTGGAACTAGTGACTATTGTGCTAAGTGAAATAAGCCAGTTGGTGAAAGACAAATACCATATGATCTCACTCATACTGAATACCATATGATAGTTCATGGAACAGACTGGCACCCATAAGAGAGGAGGACAGAGGTGGAGACTGATTGAAAGAAGGTGAAGGGATTAGTCAAAGAGCATAAACAAGGGACCCGTGGATGTGGACAATAGTGAAGGTACTGATTATGGAAGTGGGGGTGGGTTGGGTAGAAGGGGGTGAAAGGGGAAAAAGTCTAACCACTGCAATAACATAAACAATAGGTGTGTTTGCAGCTGCCACTGCTCTCTAACACCAGCATCTCCTGCAGCTCACAGAGTTCCAGCTGAGGGAGGTGGGGGTTAAGTAAAGAGGTCTCCATACCATGGCTCATACAAAGTAAACTGCCCACAAATCAACTGGTGGTAAAGCAAAGAGGAAACAACTGGCTACCAAAGCCTCTCATAAGAGTGCACCCTCTACTGGAGGAGTGAAGAAACTTCATCGTTGCAGGCCTCGTACTGTGGCACCTCGTGAAATTAAATGTTATCAGAAGTTCATTGAAATTCTAATTTGCTAACTTTCCTTCCAGTGCCAGGTGTAAGAAATTGCTCAGGACTTCAAAACAGATCTGTGCTTCCAGAGTGTAGCTATTGGTGCTTTTCAGGAAATAAGTGAAGACTATCTAGTTGGCCTTTTGGAGGATACCAATCTGTGCTATCCATGTCAACCATAACAATTACTCCAAAAGACATCCAGCTAGTGTGATGCATATGTGGAGAACATGCTTAAGAATCCACTATGATGGAAACATTTCACTCTTCAAAAAAATTCTCTTTTTCCTGTTATTGGTAGCTCAAAACATTATATTTTTTTCCCATTGGGTCAAAAGGTACGTAAGTATATGATTGCAAGTGGAAAATAGGGGACAGAGATCAGGTATTGGCAGTTTTTCCTTTTTCACTTGTGTGTGAATTTTTTAATATAAATACAGGGACATCGAGCATTAATGCATATCAAGATGTTTCAGTGAACAAGTTTCAACAGCTCAACTTTATAATAATATAAATAAACCTGTTAAATTTTTCTGGACAATGCCAGCATTTGAATATTTTTAAAACAAGTAAATTTCTTATTGATGGTAACTAAATGGTGTTTGTAGCATTTTTATCATATGGTAGATTCCATACATTCACTGTAGTTTTCTAACTGAGTTGTCCTACCCACAAGTACATATTTTTAATGTTGTCTGTCTTCTTTGTTGTTCCTGTAAATTTGGTACGAAATACATTAAACTATTTAAAACAGAAGGAAGGAAGATAGAGGAAGGGAGAAAAACAGAGAGAAAAACACTGATATGAAAGAGAAATATCAACCAGCCACTTCCCCACACATGTTGACTAGGGATCGAACCCACAACCCAGGCACGTGCCCTGACCCAGGATTAAACCCACAACCTTTTGATTTATGGGATGTCACTTCAACCAACTGAGCTACACTGGCCAGGACCAAATGTGACTTGATCTTCATTTGGAAGAGAAAAAGAATACAAGAAATAGAAGGATTCACCCTTGAAATCTAGATAAAAATGGATGCTTAAAAAAAATCTAAATACGCCCTGGCTGGCGTAGCTCAGTGAATTGAGCCCGGGCTGCAAACCAAAGCATTGCAGGTTCGATTTTCAGTCAGGGCATATGCCTGGGTTGCAGGCCACGGCCCCCAGCAACCGCACATTGATGTTTCTCTCTCTCTCTCCCTCCCTTCCCTCTCTAAAATTAAATAAATAAAATCTTTAAAAAAAATCTAAATAATTTCTAAATTTATTAAAGTGTTGGAGAAAAACTACAGTATATAATGGAAGATGAAATGAAAAACAATTAGAGAAATAGAAACTAGTCAAACACAATTATAAATTAAAAAATTAGTAGAGATATTTTAAACTCAATAGATATACTAATAGGCAGATTTGACAATTCTGAAGAAGGAATTATTAGTGTGTTGGAAAGTACACATGAGAAAATTACTAGAAAATGCTACAAAGATGTGAAAACAAGAGAATTATAAATGGGAGGTTAATAGAAATGGAGTTTAGAATGATAAGGCACAATCCCTATGTTAATAGAATATCCAGAGAGAAACAGGAAGAATAAAAACATGATAATGAAAAAATATATAACCAATGATTTTCTGAAATTGTTTAAAGATATATAGTCTTCACAGACAATAATTATGAGTAGTTCTTAGTTGAGTAATTAAAAGTGCAAAACACCTTAAAGAAACCAGAAAAATAGTTTACCTACAAATAAAAAATAATTTGACTTAAATTCTTGTGAACCAGAAATTAATGAGTTATTGTCTTCAAAGTTTGTAAAGTACTTTTCCCAGCTAAATATTACTCAATACTAATTGTGAAATGAAGACAAAATAGAGGTTGTTTTCTACTCATAGAACTCCACTGAAAGAAATACCAAAGTTGTAGGTCAGTAAGCAATAAATCGAATTTATAATAAACAAGTTAGATATAAGGAGCAATTCAGTTCGCATACATAGGAAGACATATTAATAAATCCAAATAAGTATAGATGGTAAGACAATAAGAAAATATTTATTTGGGCAAAGGTTATAAACAGGGAGTGCTAAAATGCTGAAAATTCATAAAAATAAAAATGGGAAGAGAAATATGTTATTAACTTCAGACTGTTATCAAGTGCACACCTTAACAATTAAATATCACTGCTACAAGGCAATAAAAATAGTGAATTCATTTACTGCAAATGAGTCGGGGGAGAAGATAAATTAAAATCTATAGATCTAGTAGATTATCAGGTTGGGCGAAATAGGAAAAAAAACAATGGCAACATATATATAAATGATAGAATAAATCCAAATCAGTCAGAGTAATCCTAAACTTATGAATTCTTAGTTATCCAAAACTTATTGACAGAATTTGAGACCAAAAATAATAGAACTTCGATTCTTTTAGAGGAGATATAGCTGAAAGGTAACGGCATAGAGAAGTCCAAGGTAAAGCTGGAAAGAGATCTAACTGAGAGACCACTTGTATAGCAATACTAATATAGCACAAAAATGGACTTAAAATATTACCTAGAATAAAGAGAGTTATTTTATTTTGAAAAAAGTATTAATTCTCTCTGCTTTCATGTAATCCCAAGCAGATGTGCACTTAACAAATTAGCCTAAAATGTGTATAAAGCAAAAACTGAGAAGAAAAATGAGCTTCAGTTTTATCTGTAAAATGTTATTTGTGAGACAATAATACCTGTAAAATATGTAATAAAATGTAAACCTATTTTAATCTGAGTGGTAGGTACACTGGTGTCTTTTATATTTTTCTTTGTATTTTTTATGTTTGAAATATTTTATAATGATGATTAAAAAGTTATGGCTTTAGCATGTTAAAAATTGGGAAACTTGTTCAATCAAGCCATTGAACTAAGCCAGAGTTTTATGGATTTGTATGTATGCACATTTAAATCATGTATATTTATATATGTATAAATTCCTGAACATTCAGTAAAGATTTGTTCAATGCTTACAACTTTCCAGTCATAAGGAAAGCTAGGAGCTGGGCTACATTATGTTGCAGAAACTAATAACCTCAACAACTTCAATGGTTTAACACAAAGGTTTATGTCAAAGTAATGCCAAGTCCATTGCAATTCAGATAAGTTTTTAGAGCTATTCTTCTTAGGTTCGTGTGGGCTGAGGAAGCCCCCATAACTTTTGGAGCACAAACTTTTGGTAAGATGAAAAGATAAAAGAATCATATGCCAATTCTCAAATGTTTCACCCTTGAATGTTCTCATTCCCTTGTATTTTATTCATGAAAGAAAGTCAGATGGCCACGTGTAACCTCAAAGAGTGAGTGAAGTAACAGGAAGGGAAGCAGAACTAGCAGTATTTGGTTAGGTTACTCTGCAGAAACACAGTACTCCCTGCTTCTTGGAACTAGCAATTGACTACACAGTCTAGACAAAGATTCCTGAACTCCAACACTATTGACATGTAGACTGGAGAATTCTTTGTTGTAGGGGACAGTTCTACAAGTTTGGTTTTACTAAATGCCAGTGGTAACTCCCAACTGTGGCAACCTCAAATATTTTCAGATGTTGCCACATTCCCTAGGGGGGAACACTGTTTCAGGCTGAGAAACTTAGGTCCCCCCAAAAAAACCTGTTTTATAGAATAGATTATAAATCTGTGAGATTTTATAATAAAAAGTAGCGAGTGCTGAGAATATAAATAAGTTTATCTCCAAATAATATATCTGTTCACCCCTGACCTTCACAAAGTCCTTCTTAACCATATGAGAAACTCTTCCATTTTAGTTTGCTCCAAAAAAGAATGGCAATCATATACTCTTATAGAATGACAATTGTTTCCTATACCAGTGGGAAAAAATGTGTCTTTTTAACAAAAAATATGGGCGCATTAATAATATTCTAGCCAGAAGTGTGGCCTTGGGATGTTTCTCTAAAACCCTGGCGTGGTGACTCAAACATCAAAAGCATTAAGCGTGAATTCAGGGCAGTCTTCACAGGGAAACCGGGAGGTGGAGATCAGTTGCCAGAGATGCAATGCCGAGAGAATGTACTAGGACAGTGAAAACAAGAGAACACCAACAGCCAGGGACCAGATGGTTTCTGTAATAGGGCAGTTGCTGTCAGAAATGAACACGAAGTGTTGAAGTTTGTGTTCGCTCGTAGATGCGTGTTCACAGCTCAGATTTCTGGGCTGAGGGACGAAGAACAATGGCGCCCCACTGGGTGAATGCAGAGGAATGGGACCGAGAGTCACCATCCATACATTAATAAACCAAAGGATTGGAAACGAATTCCAGCGAGCAGGGAGGCTGCCTAAGGAGGGCAAAGACAAAGTCCTCAGCAATATTGCTAAGGAAAGAGAAAGGAGCGAATCAGTTCCAAGTCAGGACAAGCCTGGATATTTTCTTTCCAGTTCTCTTAGGTATTAGTGATACAGAAGCATTTGGACCCTTCCATGATGCATTATGGAACACAGGGAAGTGAAAATTATAATGCAATGTGTGTTTTCAATCTATTTAGCTATTATGAATATTTATGTGCTAATTCATAGTATAATAAATTGATAAAGTAGTGCCATAAAATTGATTCACTGGCATCTTGTTTAAAGCTTAACACTAAACCTATTTGCTTTAAATTAAATCCTATAATTTTCAAGGAAGTAATTCTTTAGTATCTTAATCTATAAATTGTTTGCTTAAGCAAATAGCAAATATTCTATGGTCACAGTGATGTTTAATTTTTTTGAGAAAAGGAATAATATGTAATTATTATAAATGATTCAAATAATAAAGACATGTATAAAGAATGGGAATTCTCTCTTTTTCTGCCTCAAATCCACTCCCCAACCTTTTGGAAGAGTCACTTTAACCTGTAAACAGTTTTTGGATTCATATGTAGCCTTCACTTTTCATTTTTTTTTTTAATTTGTGTGAAATCTGTTCCTAAACAGTTGCTTTTGCTTTTGCAGGGTGACCCCACTGTTTCACAGAATTTAGAGGAGTTTCAATGTCAATTTTTGAGTTGACATGTGCAAAGCACTGACTCTGCACCCGGAGAATATGGATTAGGTGATACACAGAGGCCCTAGGGCACAGGGCCTGTATGTGATCTGAAATCCTCCAGAACAAAGCATTCTTACTTTGTTTGTGGAATACGAGAATTTCTCTATGCTGAAATATGTATTGTTTTAAAATTATTATTATTACATTTGCATATATTTTCATTTCTGTGGGCAGAGATAAGACAGTCCATTTTAGTTCATACAGATAGGTTCAGAACAGGACATCATTTATGTCAAGGACAGCTTTAATGGCAAATATACGTTTAACCCCCCTCACCTAGTAACAGTTAAATGTCTAACAATTAGGAATTCAGTAAATGATACTAAATGAAGTTGTACTTTATTAATTATAACTACATAAAAGAAAAATGTGAGCATGTATGTACAAAACATGATTATTCAGTCTAATTCTAAAGAAAACACTCTTATTTCTGTACTAATTTCTATACTTAAAGAAACAACCAAAATATTTCTTAGGTGTCTCTGACTACTGTGTTCAGTGCTAGGAATAGAAATACCCCTAAAGTTCTACCTAACCATTCTGCAGACTCCAAGTTTATGCATAGATACATACCCTTTATGTAGGACCAGCTACAGGAGCCTACACTGCCATACACAATTTGTGGAATCTGGTGAAAACTGGAGATGTGGAATCTTCCGTCACAAATTATTACAGGGCCCTAAACACAGCAGTTAGGACAATTAAGAATCTCAACATGGGAAGCAAGCAGTGTTATGCTAAACCTGGATGCTCCAAACCTCGAAGCCTTGGGAGGAGTCAGGGTTAGCAAACAAATGTCAGAAACCCACAGCACAAACAGGCTCCCAGGCATTATAAGAACAAAGAAAAGTGACCTCAAAAGAAAGACAATTAATGTGATTCCCAGAGTCCCGGCCTCTGGGTGCTGAGTTAACCCCACTTCCGTTTTAAATGCTGTGTTGACCACTCACCAGGAGTGTGACTTTGGGCCATTTGCTTTCATTCTCTCAGCCTCAGTATTTTCTGTACTTCACAGGACGACTGAGTCAGACAACCCAAGTTAGGTTCTCAATTCAATGCCAGGTCCATAACAAGTGCTCAATACCAGCTGCAGCACAAAGATACATTTGGGAATCCCTAGCCAACTCAGGGTGCCTAGCATGATGAAAAATGGTTCAGGAATGAGAAGAGTGCAACTTTTTAAATGGATTTCTTTTAACTCAGTGGTTCCCAAACTTGTTCGCCGCATATTGGAAGTCTATGGGTGTGGCAGGCAACCCCCATGTTAGGCTACTTTGTACTTTTTAACTTCTGTGCTAGGACCCCGCGCTTTGCTCCTTTGTCTCCCATATAAGGTAGTTAGACCTAACTTCTGCATTTAGCTTCTGTAACCTCGCTTTGCCATGTAGGCAGGGGGTCCGAGGCTATTTAAACCCCGGAAAGTTAGAGATCGGGGCTCAGGATTTGGGTTCTTCCCCTGAGCCCGCGCGTAATAAAGAATCGTGCTCTGCCATCTCTCCTGCGTGTGAGTTATTTTCTGCAACATGGGGAGCTTCAGAAATAATGGATGTTTTGTGTCCTTTCCTCTGAGACTATGATTTAATTATCCTAGGGTGTGAACTGGCTTTGCAATAGTTAAAAGAATCCTCCACTGCTTCTAACACACAGACAAGTCTGGGAACCCTGCTCTAATCTGTTCTGTGAGGTGGTGGACCTCATAAAGTCTCGTTGGGCCTCAGCTCCCTTATATGAGACATGAGTGGGGCAGAGAGAGTATAGAATAATGAGTTCTGTTGCCAGGACCAGAGTGGAAACCAGAACCAACTGAGTATGGATAAGATTTTAGTCACTGTCTAGCTCTGCAGTGTTAGGCAACGTAGTTTTTTTGCACTTCAGTTTTCTTGTCTATAAATAAGGCACCTACAGCTATAAACCTCAGAGGGTTATTATAAAAACTAAATGAGATAACCCATATAAAGTATGTAAAGCACAATGACTGACACATGGGTAAACTTCTAAAGAATATTGGCTATTATTATTATTAACATTCCCATCATCATCATCATTATCATTATCATCATTTGTAACACACAAGCATTTCACATATTATTGAATTGTCAATTTTCACTCCAGTTTCTGTATTGATTTGTTGACTTTAACAAGGATATTATATGAAAAGACCCTCTCTAAACTCTGACTTTCTGAACTTGGAGTTACTCTATGAACTTTCTACTCTTGGCTCTTCAAAACCTGAAAAAAGTAATAGAATCAAGAAGCAACACACCACTCTACGGATCCTAGTTCAGCTATTTTTTTATTTATAACAATTTCGCCCAAAAGAAAATCAATTAAAAACATGACATGTCAAAATTTCCTAAGATTGGCAAATAAACACCAGGTACAATTGTAATAGTTTACCCTAGGTCTTATCAAAATTCCATAGTTTAGAAGAAAATAATATTAGTCCTAAGCAAACACAACATGTTCTATATTATATATTTAAATTTATATTTTAAACATATATAAATCTATATATATATATTTATATAGTTTTAAATACATGTATAAAAACATATAAATTTAACAATGAAAAAGAATAGAAAACAGAAGTCAGAGAAAAAAAATTTCAAGGAGAACATTTAAAGTTTTTTTTAATTACATTTATAAGTAGCATACACTTTCTCTAATAACATATACAGAATATTTACCAGGAAAAGAAAGTGAATATTTTTTAAGAGACAAGGGCACTGTGGCTTGTTTACTTATTTATTTAGCACAGAAGGGAGCAAAGACTCACACTGGGAAGATCAGGGAAGAAGCACAGGACTGAAGATAAAAATGGGGAGTCTGGAGGAGGCAAATAAAAGTGCCCAGTTCTCTCTGTACCTTAAAAACAAGGTGTATTTCAGTCTCCTCTTTCCAAGTGTTTCTCCCACACTGAGTTCTTTTCTTAGTTTTATCTTCCCTACCCATCCTTGTCTAGGGTACAGTATCATGAAGCTTTCATTTTATAATTTGGTTACATTGCAATAATAATGGTAAAGGAGTAGCAGAAAGATATTTTTAGAAGTAAAACAAAAGTGAGCACAAGAGGAATCAAGGTAGCAACTGAGCCCAGGTAGGAATCACCCCAACTCTCACTTATGCCTCGTGTCACCAATTACCTCAGTCTATTTAGAGGCCATATGCTTTAAACTCAAGGACCAGGACTGAGGCAATGTCCTCATAATGTTGTTATTATGCACATGTCACTTTTATATTAACATTTGAAAACCCAGTGGTGTAGAACACTAAAGATCACACTGAGAAAGTAGATCTGATTTCTCCTTCCAAATTAAAGTTCTATATCAAACCTCATCTTCACTGAGAATAAAATGAAGTCATTTTGACATTATTTTTCCCTCTGCTCATTTAAATAAATTACAAAGTGGATTCAGGCTGAGAGCAAATCAAGAGATGTTGATCAAAACAAATAAAAAGACATTTTAAACATGTTTAGAAAGCAGGGAAATACATTTTATATCAAATTGATAATTCAGTGAATTTCAATAGAAATTACTTTATTCTATTATGGATCCTCATATACTGCAGGTGAAGATGTGCACATCTCACATTGCTAAAAGGTACAATTTATTATGGACAAAGACTGAACACAAGAACTTCAAAGAGTGCCCTGTAGTTGGCATGGTGCTATAGGATGAGGCCAATGATATTGGGTTCATTAAAAAACTCAGTACACATAAAGTCTAAGCACTGTTTAAAGTTGATAATAGAGGTGATTTTCTTCTTTCCGAGGTAGGAGATAGTCAGAGAGGACACTGCAGACGCCCCACAGGGCTAAGATAAAAAAAAAAATCCATACATGACAAAGACCCCCTAAGACCAGTTGTTCCTGTTTTCTGGAATAACTCTGAATCATGGAATGTACCTGCACACTACCCCTGATTCAATATAATAGCATTATAATGAATTAACATTGTGGGACTCCCTTCTCCAGTAGCCAATCAAGAAAATCCTGGGAAACCACACATGTGCAGTAGCTTTGAAATGTAACTCTTTATACCTGCCCAATAGAAGCCCACCAAAGACTAGCCAGGAAGCTTCCACCCTATAAGAAGAGGATCCCTCCAGCCCGTGTGGTCAATCTTTGCTCAGAGCTGGCCTGCTCCCATGTTCTGTGGAGTGTACTATCACTTAATAAATCTTCCCTCTTTCTTTATGCTATAAACTCTGTGTGTTAGGTTCAATTCTTTGTCCTCGATCACTAAGAACCTGGTTACCTGTGCACGCCTGTGACATTTCTAGATGCTTAGATTTTAACAGAGATCTTCCAAATGAACTTACTGACAAATACTAACCAGTTAAGTAAAATCAGAATGGCAGGTAGTGGTGATTTACTGCAACAGTCAGATAAAAAATAAGCAATATTAATAACATTAACACTCACCAAACACTATGTTATGGACAAGCGTGTTTTAAGTGCATCATTTTAAATCTTCACAAAATCCCTTAAAGAGGTAGAGATCCTCTTGTTGCCCTCATCAAGCAGTTGAGAGTACTGAGATAGAGAGATGTGGGAGCATGCCAAGACCCTTAGCTGGCAAGCAGTAGAGCTGGTGTTCAAGCTATACCATCTAATTAGGAAGTTTGTGTTCTTAGCTACCATACCATTCTGTAGGCCAAGAGGAGGAAGACTGGGCTGAAACTCCAAGATTCAGTTCTTACCCAAAAGATTTAAATGCATGGTGTGAATGTCCAAGAATAGATGAACAGTGTGGTGTATTGAAGATAGAAGGTGATGGAACCAGAGAAAATTTGAGAGAAAAGGGAATGATGTATTTTTTAAAGACTTCAAGTTTCACTGTAGTTATGAGTACAGACCAGAAGGAGACATTATCTATTGGTATTCAGAGCATCACTGAGTCCACTAGGAGGAATGCATCCTGAAAGTAAAATGCAAACTGCAATCATTTGGGGCTATTATTATTACAGAAATTAAGGTGATTCTATCAGGGAAAAAGTCCACAATTATTCTTGAACAATTTGTGATTAAGTACAAATTAAAATCATACAAAAACAATTTTCAAGGAAACAACATTTAAACACTCTGAGTGTATTAACTCACATCAGGTTTTCTGTAATATTTACTTCAGTACTAAGCATCATGACTATAAATGCTCTAAGTTAAAAACTATAATAATAATTAAGAACTAGTGTCACCAATCATCCTGGTTCACCTAGAACTTTTCTCGTTTTAACACTAAAAGTCCTGCATCCTGGGAAACCCCTCTGTCCCTAGGAAAACTGGGGCGGTTTGCCCAGTATAGTTCCCATGAGTCCTGCTCCCAGAGAATCCTATCAGTCCTGCTCAAAGCAGGCGTTTGGTCGACTTATCAGGGTAATATATTATGCTAAAGTCTCATCATAATTATTATGAATTGGATCTCAAAAGGGGGAGTTCACATGGTTAAAAATTATTAACAGAAAGACATTTAAAATAAGGAAGAAAGACATCAACTTAAACACAGTAAATCATAAAGATATGTATCATAGATTTAAAACATGGCGCAACAAAAATAAATAGGTATTGGAGCTATCAAATGATCTCATAAGTGGCCTCATGAAACGCTACTTCATACCAGCTTTTCTACAGACACACTACTTTCAAGAAAATTCCAGTTATCACAAGGGTTTGCATTCAAGAATGAGCAAATATTAAAAATAAGTAACATTAAATGTGGTAAAAGCAATAATCAGAATAATACAATATTGTACATTTCAAAAATGTATATAACAACTGAATAAAAATATCTAAAATCAACCCACAGATGTGTAGAATTTCTTCTTTAGTATGTATTGTAGTATTTCAAGGTTTAGATATAAAATACTTTTAAACATATGTTTAATTGGACAATTCATAAAATGGCTCCATTTAATCATTTTATATTGTTTTTAGGTTACCCAAAAGACTTGCACATAAAGTCAACACTGCAGATTTATATACTGCTGCCTGCGCAAGAAAATCACTGAACATTGAGTAGTATAATGTTAGCCTACATCTGGGTGTCAATGAACTGTATAGTGAACATAAAATGTTCTGGATGAAGTGTGTTAAATTACTTATATCATTTAGTTTGATTTCCATTAAAAAGCAATCAGGTCCAAGCAACCACTGGAGTGAGAAGAAATACTAGAAGAGCAGACGCAGCTTTCCAACGCTGTCCTCACAGGTCTGTCTAAATTACTGTGAACACAGAGACGGACAGCCTTTTCCCTGCGTTTGGCCAGTCAAATCCTTCCTCCTACTTTTTATATAGTTTTGTGAACTATATTTTGAATATTAAGCAAAATGTTGCACTACAGCCAAGCATAATACCCTCTTAATTACAAACAAAACCTTTATCATTTAAACCCAGAGCACATCAGAACATCCACAAAAAGATGATTTCCCTAAAACAACGTTTTAAACATGGTAAAGAATTATGAGAACAAGGTCTTCACTAGAATTTGGGAGACTTGCCATTTGATCATTCAGGATCTTGTCAACAAAATTGCTTTGTGAAGAAAATACAAAGACAAACCAATTATGCTGATTATACAAAGCTGGGATAGAAGACTAATAGGATCAGAAATTTAAAAAGTTATGAGATTGTGGGCAATTCACTTATGCTCTACAAACCTCTTTTCTCCATCTGTAGAATGAGGATAATAGTCTCTATCCCTTTTGGAGATGCTGTAGTAAGTCATTAAAATCAACAGGGCACTTAAATTAGTGTAAGGACCATGTTGTGTTCAATTTTATGATTACTACGTAGTTGATCACGTATTCACAACTTTCTTTGCCAGGTAGTTGGGTTTCTATATCTAATTGTAATAGATTTTTTAAAAGTTTTTCTTCTGCCCTGGCTGGTGTGGCTCAGTGGATTGAGCACAGGCCTGCGAAACAAGGGATCGTGGTTCGATTCCCAGTCAGGGCACATGCCTGGGTTGCGGGCCAGTTCCCAGTGGGGGACACATGAGAGGCAATCATACACTAATATTCCTCTCCCTCTCTCCTTCCCTTCCCCTATAAAGATGAATAAATAAAATTTTAAAAAAAGTTTTTTTTCTGTGTTACTAAAGATATGGTTAGTTGAGAGTCTTCAATTATTGTTCCACAGCAAGAGAAACTGTAAGGCATTCATGTAATCCTTTCTAAACAAGCCTCCTCCTTGAGCTTGCAGTCATTCAAGTCCAATTCTTGACAATCCTATGAAGTCCTGGCAATTTGTTTCTGTGCTGGGAAAGCCCATGAAAGAACCACAGCTGGTCTTCCAATATTTCACTTCTCTAAAAAGTCAAAAGTCTAAATGTCACTAAAAAAAAGCATTGTCCAGAAATCAAGAAATACTTCCAATATTGTGAAGACCCAATTTAAGAAAGAACGACTAGGTCTTTATACTATATCCTCAGAATCAAAACAAACTTCATGCCCAAGATTTGACTTATGCAGCTCTTTGGGAGGTTCAGACATGTCAAACACTAACTCTTCAGCCTCTTTGTGTTTTATACTGTGTTACACTGTCTGTGTTATGCTGTCTGAGCTTTGACATCACCAAATCAAGGGACTAAATTAAAATTCTAATTTTCACATCTAGAATCGGTCGTGGTCCTCTAATTTCCTAAATCCTATGAACAAGGCAAGAGTTTGCAATGTTGCAGAGCTGAAAAGGCCTAGCTTTTGGCCTCTCTCAGCTTCCTGCATGCCTTTATCACTAAACTTAATCATTTCTAGCTTTTGATGCAAAGTGAGAGCTGTGTGCTTCTTCCTTTCACTAGAATGCTAAGAGGCCACTGTAGCATTATTAATTGACCTAATTTCAATGTTTCTGTGACTCAAGGAATAGAAAGGTCCAGAGAGAGGAGAGGGGCATAAGGTCCATGGTACAGTCAGAACACACATAACATTTATCCATTAAGTTTGCTAGCTTATAGATAAGTGTGTGTGTGATGCCCCCAAAACAATTACAACAGTAACATCAAAGCTTAATAATCATATAACACCATAAAAATATAATAATAATGAAAAATTGTGACATACTGCAAAAATTATTAAAAAGTGACACAAAGACAAGTGAGCAAATGCTGTCGGAAAAATAGCACCAAATAGGCTTGCTCGTCACAGAGTTGCCACAACCTTCAATTTGTAACACATGCAATATCTGCCAAGTGCAATAAAGTGAAGCACAGTAAACTGAAGTGTGACTGCAAGTGAAGTTAGGATGGTGAGAAAGATGGTGCAAAGAAGGATTCTTTTTGTTTAGTGTGATTTAATATATACACACAGACACACACACATGGAAATCTCCCAGTAAAAAGAAAGAGAGAATTCAATGAGAAATGGGAAGAAATATGCAATCTAGGACACAAAACAGAATTTAGTCTTCCACAGCACTTGGAACCCTTCTTCCAATGTCAAGCTGGGAAGAGGATGCTATGAGTTCCTATATCCTTTAATTTCCACTTCATTTCTAGTTACTGTCAGGTTATTTAGAGATTCAAAGATATGAGTTCTTCATGTACAAGTTTTAATTCTACCACTACCCCAAATGTGGGAATTTCTTTACAGGTTACATTATCATCTCTAATTCTGAGGTAAGGTGATATTTTAAAATATCTTACACACAAAAGGCTGTAATCACTTCTGAAGATTATTCACAATATCTAGCTTTTATGATTTTTTTTCTTTTTCTTTTGGTTTTCCAGATCTTTCCCTCACCCAGTGATGCTTGGAGACCCTGGGGTCATGACCAGGCTATCTCTATGTGGCTCCTTGGTACCCCAGGGCTCCTGAAAAAAATAAGACCCAAATCTCTTTGCTATTAATCAGAGATAACTGAGATCTAGACACATTTCTCTGTCTCTAAGCCCCAGGTGTAGAGCTAGGGATTGTTCATACCAATTGCCTCCAGGGAGAAAAAATAATGAGGGAGGCAATCTGAATGACTGAACATTACTGAACAAGCACTTGTTAGTATAATAATTGTCAGCCTTGGCAGATTCAACTGGGAGGAAAATTGATGACAGTGGCTCAGCACAACTGTTTCAACCAAGATGACAGCGGAGTGGGCAGCAGGGGATGTGCTAAGTGGAATAAACAAATGGCCACTGAGAAGAAAAGTCAAAGGAAAATATTCAGGGTTTCAATTCAAAGCCCCAGTACACATATTTTTGCAAACCAGATAAACTTCTCTTTTCTAAAACTGCCCACTTTTGTTGCAAGTTCATTAAGCATATGTGTTCAGATCTATTGTTTCTCACTATCTGTAGCACTGTCCCAGAATACTCAATAGAAGATGTTCTTAAAAAAAGAAAAAAGCAATGCCTTGGCAGTCCAGTACATCCTGCATTCATATGAAAAAGGCATTGTAGATTGACTAAATTTTCTTATAAGGTACAATAGTTTGTTGATAATTATTCAAAATGGACAATCCACTTGCCATTTTTTTCCATGTCTGCTGAAATATTTTGGAAACTGGCATTGAAGGAAATTTCTTTTTCTCCTCCCATTGATGCTTTCTTTTTCTTTCATTCTTTCATTTTCATTCAAATAAGCAATGGCAAAAATCTTGAGATTTGCTTAGTAGGTTACTTTTAATACCTATCAAATTCAACATCTGCTTACTAATTCATTCAAGATAAGTTATATTTCAGCAGGGATGCGTAGAGTTGAATGTCTTCTTGTCCTCAGCTCATTGTTTTATTTGGAGCAAATTGTAAAAGAGTCAACAAAAGGTTCTTTTCTAAGTCAAATTGCACGGGGAGATATAGTTTATGGAATAATTTTAAAGCTTTTCTAATAAGAAAAAAGGAAAATTTCTTTAAAACATTATATAGCATAAAATACAAGAGGTAACTGGAAAATATATGTCCATACATGTAACATCTACTTTGAATAAACAAAGAACAGTTACTAAGATTTATATTAATTTTCATATGATCAACATTGAAGAATTTGAATGATAAATCATATGAGTAAATGGACTATAAATGAACAGCTTACATGATTTCTCTATGCCAATAGTGAATGTTTCTGACTTTTGGTTAAATCATTAAATAGATATAAGCCACATCATTTTTTCATGTAAACTAAAGAGTTCAAATGAGCTTCTCAGGTCTTATGTCATTTAAAACCCTATTAATCCATTATATTATATATTTATATGAAAATTGTGCATTTTTATAAAGTAAACTAAGTCTAAATATCCCAAAACAGTGAATATTGCCGCCTGACATTCACACTCAATTCTTACATTTCTGACTCTAAAAATTTAATATGTAAATAGAGAACTCTAGAGAGTAAATTTAAAGAAAAAAGGAAATAAAATAAACCATGTGTAAGCTTGCAGACTCTCTATCATAGGCTCTGGCAAAGACCAACACTCCAATGCCATCGAGGGCCAGGCACGTGAAAACGGAACTGAGTGTAATGGACCCCAGGTAGATCTGGCTCTGGTTTTGAGAACCATGGCACACTGGAGAATACATACCCTCCTGAAGCCATTCAAATTAATAGTTTTAAAAGTTTGACCAAAAAACAACAAAGCAAATAAAAAACAAGCCTGCAGACCAAATTCAACTGGTATGTTTTTACAGTTTTAATTCTAATTTCTGTTCTTCAGCATGTGTCACCTATTGCCATAATAATGCTGTGTAACAAACCACAGCAAATCTCAATGAGTTAAAACAACTCCCCTTCACTCTCATGCTCACAGGTTTGAGGGTAGCTTGAAATTAGTTCGTCTCAACTGGTTTGTCTGGGCTCAGCTGCGACTGTAGGTTCTACTCAAACCACATCCATGTGTCTGTCTCATGTAGAGCCCAGGCTGAATGGGCAACGTTCACTCAGAACAAGAAGGCAACTGTGTATGCACATGACTCTCTGCTCTCATCATTTCTGCCAAAATTATATTGACCTAAGTAAGTCACATGGCTGTCTGAAGTCAGGAGATTGGAATATACACCTCTCTAGTTACTGTGAAGCTGTGGCAGAGATATGAAGTGAAACACTGAGAAATGAAATAGTAAAATGAAGAATTTAACTAACCACAGCTGATTAATCATGGGAGATAACTGCCCTCTGGTCAGCACTGAGTGTTAATAAAATAATAATATTTTTTTATTTAAGTGACAGATATGTGTGTGTGTAAGAGAGAGGGGAGCAGGGCCAGAAAGCTGGAGGGAGACAGAATAACAAAGACTGTGGCTGAGTGTGGGGGTGGGGATATGAACTAGGGTGATTGGCTTTCTTAACATTGTCACCAACCATGGTTGTCTCTAGGTTTTCTTCCATGAAGCAATGCAGTGACATAAGTAAGGTAAGTGATGGGTGATAGGTTTCCCTTTCTTTTGTGAAGCTAAGGAGGCAGGAATATCCTTTGGAATATCCTTTGTGATAGGGCTGGTGGGGGAGAGGGGAAGAGGGTGGACAGAAATCATTTGCCAGGGCTTTCTCAGGTGCATTTATTTTAGGAAAGACTATTCACAGAGATGAAAATCTGGAAGTGTATTCCTAAAAACTATTCATCAGCATCTTGGAATCTTTTTGGGTCTCCAAAAAGTATGTGAAATCCATTTTGAAGACCACATGTAAGTTCCTAAAGGTAGGAATTATGTCAGTTTAGTTCTCTGCTACAACTTTGGCCCTAAGCACCTATAAGAGATGCTCAATAAATAGTTATTGAAAATTAACGATAGTGACAAAATTCAAATTGAATTTCTATCCATAATCAATATATACTCTATTTTTCATAATTAAGTGAATAGAGTAATATTAATGAAGGAACTAGAGTAATGAAGGAACTAAAGCTTTTAGTTTTTAAAGAAAAGAGCAGAATCAACCATTACTGGTCAATATCTACTTTTATAAATTATATGTCCTCTTTGAAAATTGATAATGCACATCAAATGCCCTAGGAAATCCTGAGGAGGGTTGTTGTTGTTGTTGAACTTTGTTTATATTTCCAAAATGTATTTGAATAATCAATCCTTTTTAATTCTCATTTAAAACCTGTAAACATTCATGGAAACCAGTAATCTTAGAACATGAAAAAATAAATGTTGATACTAACATAATATAACATGGTAGATTAATATTAGCCTAGCACTGCTCAGTTAGAAAATAAGAGAAAATTTAATAAAAAAAAGTCATGAGTGGTTTTTATGGAAACAGTGACTATTAATTAAATGAGAGCATGCTGGGCTCTAGTTTTGATTGCTCCTTTATTCAGTCACCAGACAGAGAATATTTTGGCTCTAACAGTAAAACATAAAAAATGCTACCAAAAGGGAGTAAATTGATAATAAAGTTAATTTCATATCAAATTAAGTAATGACAATTTTACTAAATAACCTCTATATAAACGTATAATGAACTGGTAACCATGGATATTTAAAAGCTTTATTGATTTCCTCATTTCTGAGGGCAATATTAATGTGTCTATAGCTTGGGTAACAAGGAAAATGTTAATCACTTGAGAGCTGTAAAGAACTGAAAATAGAGCATTTAGTATATTAATCTGCATTTTCAAGCAGGACTCCCTAAGTTTGTTTCCTGATATTCCTTCAACGGGAAAAACCAAGTCTGAAAGCATTTCAGCTGTGAGCATCATAAGAAAAGTAGTCATTTATATATTAACTGAATAGGGTCTAATGGGTAGGAGCCTTTGGGTTCCCCTTTACTCCTTGTTTGTCTCCTGGCCAAGTGTATCTGAGCCTGACCACTGCTTCCCCGTTTCCTGCTGCCTCCTGGTCTCAGATATTGTCATCTGCAGATTACTGCAGTCATCTCCCAGCTGGGAGTCCTGCTTGAAAGTTTACCACACTAGGGTTTCTTTTCCAAACAGCAGCTAGCACCTTACTTTTGAATGTTTGTCTGATGATGTCACTCTCGTGTTTTCAAGCCTCCCTTACAAAACGCACTTACAACAAATCTGGGTCCTGACTCCATTTCCAACCTCATTTCTTTTCACTGCCTTCCAACATTTCAGCCGGACTAGTCTCCATCTTGTTGCTTGCACATATCAAGTGTTACCTTGTCAGAGAGGTCTTCCCTGACCTTCATACCAAAAACATGCCCTTTCTTCCCCTCCCCCACCTTCCACTACTGTCCCTGCACACATTCACTTCACCTGCTATTGCCTTATCCTGATCAATACCTTTATTTTATTCATTTGGTTATTATTGGTCACTGCAATTAAAATGTAAAATGAAAGAAAACACATGGTAATCCCTGTTTTCTTTGTTGCTTTATCTCTATCACCTAGAAGAGTACTGATGAATAGCATGACCTCAATAACTACTTACTGAATAAATTCATAATGGAAATAATTTAAAACATGAAAATATTTACTAATGCATTAAAATAATATTTTACTTAGAATATGCAAAATTACCAAAAATAGTTAACAATCATTCCACTTCATCACACTTTACATAAACAAATCTATATTCATATCTAAATGAACATTGCCATATAAAGAAAGGACCCATTTTCTTGCAGCAATCAAGACAGTTGGTTTAATTATTATGGGCCTAACCTGTAATAAAAATTTTTTAAATTAAGCACATGCTACTTTAGCACATTTAATATTGTACTGCTTTTAAAATACCTCTATACTTTCTTAGATGACTCACCTGCCTCCCTATGTCAAAAGTGCTGCCCATCTCCACTCCCCATAAGTGTGGGCCAGACTGGTGGCTCACTTTTCAGGAAGAGAGTGTGGCGGAATTGACAGTGTGTCTTGTGAGATTAGGCCATTAACAACACTGAAATTTCCTTGCTCTGTCTCTGGAGGGTGCCAACAGCCATGTTGCAAGGACACACAAGCAGCCACATACAATCATCCATGGGTCAACTAAGGGAGGTTCCCAACCAACAGCCTTTTGAGTGAGCCAGCTTAGAATTGGACCCTCCAGCCCCAGCTGAGCCTTTCAAACCCTGCAGCCTGGACAGGCCTCTCAACCACAGCCTCATGAGAAACCCTGAGCCAGACTCACCCTACTTAGCCACTCCCATGACCTCAGAAATCATGTGAGATAATAACTGCTTGTTATCTAACCACTAATGTTGTGGAAATTTGTCCTGCAGCCTTGTATCACTGATCCAGACATATAATGTACGTTTTTCACTGAGAATTCCTGAAGCAACCACTTGACATATAACTTTGGCTAATTTATTTAACCTCTCTGAACCTCAGTGTCTTCATCTGAATAATGGGATATTATCTATCACACTGCTTTACTGTGAACATTAAATGGTTTTTATCTGTGCACAATTCCTAGAACCTTGTCTAATTAATTTCTGTTGGGAACTGCCTTGCCTAGTTTCAGAAGCTGTAACCCCTCTTGTCTAAGGCTGAAAAGATCTTGAGACCATAAGCCACTAAGGAGACAAAGCTTATCTTCCCAGCAGGGATGATGAGCTTCACCCTGCTTGGCCCTGGGTAGATGACTGTTTAGCCAACGATGGGTAAGATTCCTCAAGGGAGGGACAACTTAAGAAAGGCATTGTGGCAAAGGGGCCATCAGAGAAAGACTTGGGGGACTATATAAGAAGGGGGTGATGGACCCTCACCCCTTGGCTTTAACATAACCTGAGTTCTCATTCTACCTGTAAGAAGTCTCCTAATCTCTTGGCTGACTTACTTCCCCTGCCTGACTTAAGCCTGAAACAGTGCCAGAAGGTGGTGCAGCCCTGGGCAGGAACAGGTGGTTCCCCAAGGCAACCAAGCCTAAGAAAGAATTCATAAAGTCCTATGAAATCTGCTTTGCTAAGAATACCCTCAATTTAAATGATAAGGGTCCAAGCATGAAATGAGTTTGTTTCCCAAACTTTTATGGCCCTTTGGCTGCCTGACCCTGACTCAGAATAAGCCCCCACAGTTTTTTGACTGTTATCTATTGTTTGATCATTACTGCCTGGCAATGATTGATGAGCTTTACCCATATGCCCTGTATTCGTATGCAGATTAAACCCAATAAAAGCCCATTGAGGAACAGGCTCAAGGCCCTTCTCCTGTGAGAGATCGGCCATCTTTCCTCCCCAAGCAGATCATGTCTTGGTAGATTTATTCTCATCCATGGCAGACAGGGGGGTTCTGTGAGTGGAGCCCCCCACAAATTTCAATTTAGTTAATTTTTTATCAACAAGGAGCCAGCAAACATATTATATCATTTTTTTACTCTTGTCTTAAAAGACTGATTGAAATGGAGTGAAGCCTTGGAGTTGCAGAGAGCCTAATTTCTAAATGCAACATTATACAAAATCAAGCACATAAACAGTTTCTTTGAAATAGATTTTCTAATAAAAACTTCTAGGTAAAAATAATACAACAACTGGAAAGCCCACTGAAACCTATTACAACTTATAAACTTCCTAAAGTAGTTACACGGGAAACAATAATGGAATGATAATGTATTTATAGAGCATTCTGTGCTCAGATGCCCCTTTGAGACTGAACGATTTATGTCCAGCTGCTGGGAGGCTGCCTGCTGACAGCTCTCTGTTCTCCCACCTTCTCCAGGACTTAGACTCAGCTGAGGATAGCTGCCTTACCCAAGCCACACCCCCTTTCCTGGGGCAGCCAGTATCCAATGCTTGGTTCATGTAAGCTGTGAATGTCCAGCTCCCTTGCTCCAACTCAGTACTGTTTAAAAGAGGCATCCCTCTCCACGACTCCCCTTGGGGCTGGCTAAGGCTACAGACAGCCCAACTTTCCCTCTGCCCTCATCGTCTTCCTTTCCTGTAAGGGATAGTTCTCAATCCTGAGAGCTTGCCCCACCCAGTAAACTTCCTGCAGGCAAATCTCCATCTCAGAATCCACTTATTGGGGAACCCAGATTGTGACATTTTAAAGTGTAGTGCACCTCCTCAAGGGTCTCGCTTTGACTTTGTCTTTAGGGGCCTGCTGACACCTGAGCAGAGTTACAGGTCTGGAAGCACAGATGGGTGCTGGGGTTGGTCCTGAGAAGACTCAGCATTGTCTTGCCTGGTAAATGCCTTAAAGGGGCCAGTTACAGATTCCTTAGGCAATGTAGGATTAGTCCTCTCAGAGGGGAGTGGAAAGAGATGGTTTGGCAAACAAAGTGCTATTGTTTAAAGAATAGGAGATTTAATTAGAAGAGCACAGAGGGATACGAATTTTTGTGATCATTTTCACGGTAACTCAAGAACAATTTCAAGAATGGTAAAAAAAAAAGTAGAGCATTTGCTGCTTATTATAGGTATTTTTTTAAGGATTTTATGTTTCCTTAATGCTAGTGTATCAATAGCATGATTCACTTAGGCAGGCGCAAATCATGTTTAGACAGAATAGTGCCGTCATTAAGATTACAGCCTTTAGAATCTTAGAAAATAGAATTCAAATCCAAGTCACACTAGTAGCTCTGAGTCCATAAATTAGTTAACTTTTCCTAGCTTTGATTTACATATTCATTTCATGGGTATGGGTATGGGAACATGTCTTAAAACCTCAATCCTTGGTGATTATTTTTGTTTTTGATTGCAAATCAGGAAGTAAAACTACTGAAAGATATTTTTCTAATGGGTCATCTTAAAAGAGAGGAGCAAAGAAGAAATATGACAGTGTTTTACCCTAGGGAAGTTCCTCATGTCTCAGAAATTTAGTTGAAGCCCCCAAACATGAGATCAATGGAAATAAGCACTTCCATATTCTAGGTAAACCCCCACAAGATTCTCTAAGAAGTGACCAGACTGGACCTTCTGCCCTTAATCTACCTTTCTTCAAAGAATACAAATATAAACATAAGATAAATATAAAGTAAGAGTAAACATAAATAGAAACATACACAATAATTTTAAAAATATATGGAGGAGGCACGTATTTAGCAAGTTACAAGGTTAATAAGACTTAGATGCAAAGAGGAACTTTGGCTATTTGCTGATGCTCCTCACAGAACTGCTAGGGACGTGCCAGGAGAAGCAGGAGCAGAGAGTAAGGGCCTATAAGAGGAGGAGATGATCATCCTAACTCTCACCTAAATGCTGGGAAACATGCAGACACTCAAACCTACACCAGGATTCAGATGTCCAAAGGGAGTACTTGGGAGGGTTTGTCTTTCTACTTGACTGTAAAAACTGGTACCTGCTTTTCCAGAAAGTTCTGGAGGTGGGAGGCAACTGGACCATCATTTCACAATAGAACAGTAAAGAGTAGGGGCAACAAGAGTTTATGGCCATGGTCCTGTGCTGGTGTGACAGGGATCAGCAAGGTTTTCCTGGGCATGTTGGGTGTTCAACGGCATCTAAATATGAGGCAACTTTATGGACCCCAACTCAAGGGAAGCGGTGTGGAAAAGAGGTGTTCCCAAAGAACATGAAACACACAGCCTAAGAGAACCAGTATATAAATTTCTGTGTGGCTGAGGGCACCAGTAGCCACAAATTGTTCTGGTCATAAAAGATGTTTTGTGCTTTTTCTTCTATTCTCTACTCTCTCCATGTGGATTTTGGAAAAGTCAAAAGGGAAAAGGATAGTGATAATAAAAGCACAGATCACAGTCTCATCTAAAATGGCACAAGCTAGGTAGAATGGGGGAATAGGAATAGTATCTGGGTTCAATTTTGAAATTGGGTCACCTAAAGATTGTTCATTCCTGAAAGTGAGAATTATAAAAAATAAGATTTCTGATGATTGAAAGTTATAAGAGAGATACGGTGTCTTCCAGAGATGTATCCTGTGAGCTGAGAAGGAAAAGCTAAGAGAAATGTTGAAAGAATAATGGGAGAAAAAATTTAAGTCTTTTCCAGTGGTATATTATGTTCAGCTCATTTAATAATGGATTTAGTTAGAGTTAAAAATATTTCCAGGTAGAAGAAAAAATACATACTGCTTATGAGACAGCAAATGTAGTTTTGAAAGATCAAAGATGCAGGAAAGGAAAAAAATGATATACACTTCCTTGTTGCTTAGGAGTAGGGGAAAAAGAGGTGAAAAAATGTTGGGTGAGATGGTTCCTTTTTCTGTGCACCAGGAGGCGCTATAAACCAGGGTAGATTTGGTTTAGTAGTCACTAGGCCAGAAGAGGAAATGGACTTACAAAGACTGCTCAGGTTAAGTGGTGTACACTTAGCTGTTAATCTTTAGGTGATGTTCCCTAGCTGACTGTTCATGACCTGAGATGTATCTATTCTAAGACAAGAGTAAGCCACACAAAAAAGGAAAAGAAATTGAAAATATATTTCTTTGGAAACATAATCCCGGTTGCTAAATAAGTTTCACCTCCAGTGGATGCTTCATCAAAATCAATGATGCCTGTAATCAGAAGTGCCCCATTCCTGTTTGATTCCCCTACTTTCTAACACCTATAAATTCAGCAATGGATTATGAAAGTGTAGATCACACTTGGGCACCTAATGTGACTATAAAGAAGCATTCTCTTCCTCCGTGGAATTACTCTTTTAATGTTCTTCGTTTCCAATTTACATCGGTTAGAAGCTGTTAAAGTAATAGCATAGGCATTAGAAAAATAAAGGGAATATGGAAAGGAAGATTGCTTATGTCTGTTTTATTTATCACACTGCCTGTTGAGTTTCTATCCTTGGCTTCAGATTTACCCAGTTCTATTCTTTTATGACTGAAGACATTAAAGGCAACCTGTCAGCTCTGTAAAATAACATTTGTAGTGCTCTGAATCTTCTCAGTGTAATCTTTAATAACTGTCTTATGCTCAAGTTGACAGCAAGCAAGTAATAAAATGCCTAATACCATTTTATAGGTCACATAATACAACAGTTTGTTTTAGTTCAACAGGGCAATAACAGGTAACAGATAACAAAGTCACTATAGATTTGTATAATATAGTTTCAGAGTTGGCAACCGTTTCAGAAAAGCCTTAGAAATCTTCCTTTGAGCTATAACAAAACAGAAGCACATTTCCCATTTTCTCTCTTTCTAATGATTCATAACACTAAAGTTAACCTCAGAGATGGTGCACTTCAATTTCCAGAAGTTGATGTATATTATTATGCAAACAAATTAAATTTTAATGGGGAAAATGTCTTCTCCCAGAGCTTCAAGTTGCATACATGAAAAAAGCAAAAAAGCAATTATGTATGAACTATTCAGAAATACAAAAATATCTGAAACATCTGTCCAGGGCAGTCACCTGGCCACCTGTGACTATTGAAATTATAATTAAATACAATTTAAAATTCAGTAACTTTAACAAGGTCAATTTTTTTATTATGGATTATCTCCTCTATCAATTTTATTAGTTTAAACACAGTTTCTTTAGAGGCACTTTCATAGAGTTGAATTATTTCTAGATATCTTGGTGCTAATTCTATCCTTTGTTGCATTTAATAACACTGCTTCTTCATAGGAACGAATACTCTATGGCAGTTTTAGGTTCAGCTCAACACTGTTAGAAGAATTGCAATTCCTATTCCCTCCTGGGCAGTAAAACTTAAGATGTCACCCTTAGGGCCTGTATCCATAGTATGGATCTAAGAGCTATGTCCCTATTTCCTCTCTCTCTCCCTCCCCACTGCTTCCCCCCATCTCTTTGTCTCTCTTTTTCTATCCCTATCCCTCCCTCCTTCTTTCCCTTTCTCTTGAGGTCTACTAATTTTATTACGTTATTTTAACGATCTACTCTAGGAGGTGGATGTGTTCAGATTCCTACAAGTTCAATGTCATTCACTCACACTGTCTAGTTAGTGATTTTTCTTTGGCCCATTTTTGATCTTCTTTTCCCCATATCTTCCCATGTGTGTGTGAAGTCTAATTCCTATAATAAAATGTTCATTTTACATACTTCTAGTTGAACTTTTATACAAAGGATCACTGAATGTCTACAGCTGATGTGTTAGGAGGATGCTACTAAAGTGCTGGCAAATGAACAACCATGAGGAAATGCTTCCAGCTGCAAGTAACAGAGAGTCTAACAGATCACGGTGGTGTGCAGAGCTAACTGAATGACAAATACGGAAGAAGGTCTCTCAGAATTTAAATGAACATTTAGTTCCCAGGCTCCACCTTTACTTTCCATCACCCTCAGCTCTAATCTTTTGTTTTTATGCGGGGTGTTTCATTGGCATAGAGGGCTGCCATGTCTCCAGGAATTACATCTCTTTTCAATCAGTAAAAGAGTATAAAGTGCAGGACTGGCTGCAGGAGTTGCTTGAGTAAGAAAATCCAATGTTATAATACATTCCCCCCTAACTCATCTCTCCTTATATCTCATTGGTCAGCATTGAGTCAGTGGAAAAATGAGATCACAGTGTCTGGTGCAGGCTAATATGGATAATCACTTGGAACTGGAAGAGGGTCTACATATCCTCACCGCAAAAGATCTCCTGCTGCTGGCCAAAAAATCAAAATTCTGATAGTAGGAAAGGAATACATGAGGGGGAAGCAGGATGCTTTTTGGGTAGGCAGTCAACAGTGTCAGCCTTGGAGTGGGCAGGGGAACAGGATATATTCAGGGTATTGCAAGAATCCAAAGGGGCTGGATTATATAGTTATATTGGTGAAATGAAAGTAAAATAAACAGCAAAAATGGCATGCTCAAATTTTTGGACTTGACTTTTTAGAAAATTTAAAATACTAGAAAAGTTTGAAACAACAAAAAATGTACAAACATACCAGTATTTTAGAATGGTATCAAGTAGAATTTTTTGGTCTCTAAGGAGAAATAAAATATATCCATGATGACTCCCTCTTTTTAGGATCTTTCCCTAAGGAGGAGGAGTCAAGGAGAAACTCCAGGATTCCGGACCCCTTTTCCCAGCGTGGAGGGAGTAGTTGTGCCATAGTGCAAAGTCAACTGGGACTCCTCCGAATGGCCTTTTTTTCTCCTCTGTCTCATGAAACAGTCAGGACCAAGCCAGCAGCCAAGGTAACCTCAGCTGAAGGAGAGCACTTCTCCTTGCTCCGCCCATGGCACCTGGTGCAGGATGGGTTTGAGAGTGCTAACCTCTCAGCTGTACCTACAGGAAGAGAAACCGAGGCCAAATGAGCCTTTTTTGCCTTGCTGTTCTTATTGCTTTATTTGTGTCATAAATTAGCTGAGCTCCGTATTGTGTCCTCATTTTGATGATGGTGCATTCCTACCATTGGAAACATATTAAATTCTTTTATGATTTAATAATTTTCCACAAATATCTCACTTAGAACTTTCAAAATAAGCAAGCTTATCTTTTGTAACCAGTATTCACACATTTTACAAAAAAAAATCAGTGGTCTCATCAATTTCAAGCACAATTTAAGAGCTGGATAAAGAAATAGGTGTACTTATTTTAAATGGCATTATCTGAAATTATTTTCTAGGAAATACAAGACGATCGATATATACTGCAGAGAAGTGGATGTCTGGAAAGAAACTGCTTCCCAGACCCACTGTTCCTAAACTTGAAAACTTCACATTAAACAACATTGGCTGGCACATTCATTGTTGATTATTTTTGTTAGATGTTGTGTTCTCTGCTCATTATTTCAAATTTACACTTAAAAAAATAAGATGTGTTTCTGTGAGAGCTCTTTCCACTCTCGGATACTTTTATGTTGAGGGAACATAAAAGAATGGACCTATTTCCAAAAACTGTAACAGCTAATCACAGGAAATCCTATAAGTCACTCAAGGATAAAGGGCATGAGAAAATACAGAATAAAAGTACTGATGAAATAAATACAACTTTCAAATAAAATCGGAATATATATAATGTTGAAAATTTGTTAAGAGTCAGAGGAATCTAGATAAATGGTATTGCCAAAGCAAACCTCTGCAGCATCTCCGGGTAAATTATGAAATTACAGAAAGCATTAAAATTAATGGACAAGGTTGTGTCTAATTATATTATTTGTAACAACTTACAATTTCAACTAGATTCAGTTCACTCACTTTTATGAAGCTCTCTTTTTATTCATCTTCAGAAACTGTTTACTACCTAGAAATATTTAAGAAATGGCTATGAGTAATATAGGAAAAAAACCCCATATTAAGAAAAAAATCATTGAATCGAGCATTCTCCATAGTTTGGCAAAAGTAAAAATTCTCTATGTGTTCATTTAGCAAATCTGTGAATAGGATAAGAAGTGTCTGTGGACTGAATACTGTGAAAGAGAAAGGTAACAGGATATTTATGACGTAGCTCAGTTATGGCTGCTGAACAGGATGGTCCCGTGCGGGCTTTGCACAAGGTTAAAGAATGCATATGTCTACCTAGCAACTTACCTTCCTCTCTTACCCTAAGAATTAAGTTAATAATATTTTACAGATAAGTAATATTTCAAAATTCTCATCCAATTCTTGTTTACCTCTTGATCATCTTAATCAAGCTTCTCCCCAATACAGTAGTCTCACTGATATTCCTGGTAGATGGCACCCTATGTAAACAATGGGAAGGCTAATATTTCTCTCAAAGTAGGATGCAGGAGTCTGACACGAACCTGAGGGAGAGGATTTCCTCTACCTTCCTGCTGGAGGTCACTGGGTGACTGAAGAGCAATTGCGGGCGTTTCCCTCCCAACTGTGCCTTGGATTACAAAACCCATTACAAGCCCACCATCACTGGTCCCCTCTCCACTCTTCTGGAGCATCTTTTGCAGTTAATTGTACTCCTTCTTCTATATGCCTTTCACTTCCCAGAAAAAAACATTAGTCTGTATTTGAATGTACTCAGAAAATACCCCTGAATATTTTTGAGTTAGCCTACAGTTTTGGGGGTTGGCATATGTGGAAGCTGAAGTACAGAACACATCTCTTCTCCTGGGACTCAAAGAAGGTCAGGAAAAGCCCGCAATCTAAGTTTCCCTCTCTGGGTGCGTAGTTAAAGGCCTCATATACATGTCAGGCTGTGTTCACCCTGCCATTTATAAGTGATGCATTCGATGAAAACCTCACCACCAACTCCCGTGAAGGAAATCAAAGACCATTAATGCGCTGGCCCTGTGACGTCTTCCTTTAGCAGCTGATTCTGTTTGTCAGGGTATCTCTAGTAAGCTACCAAATTCAGAAGAAAGAAAATACGATGTGAAATTCTTTTCTTGAGAAGGACAATGATTTACACCTGTAATACTCATGGTAGGTAAATTATACGATTATTATTTTCATTTCCACATCTTAGTGACAACAATGAATTTAAGCATTGAGGGAACTGAGTCATGGAATCATAAGTCAGACTCTTTTCTTCCAAATTAGTGTAATAGATGGTAACTGAAGCCTTCCTGTGGTGCAAATGTCTGTGTCAGGGTAGAATTTCTTCACTGAACATGAAAAATTCCTTAACTAGACATGGGCAAAAGCTGTGTGCAACAGGCACTGAGGATTAAATGTTGACACTATATATTCCCTGGAACTTACTTGGTGGTTGAAAGATAACGAGTGTGACTATCACATTACACAACTACAGATTTTGGTTACATCAGAGACATCAGTTCCTTCAAACAGAATCAAGCACTCCCTAAAGAATGCCTTCAAGGATAAACCAGGACTCAAGGACAACAGACACTTGCTGAAGAGCTGGCACAAAAAGAAGTATTATACTTATGAAACTTTCTTCACGGATTAGGTCACATTGTTAAAATTTTTTAAGCAAAGTGATTTTTAAATCTAAAATATATTGTTATATAAAGTAAGCAAAAGTGAACAAAAGAAGCAATGGGATGGAAGTTAGATCTACATGAAGGAAGGGGAGGGGACAGGAGGAAAGAGAAGGGGAAAGGAGACGAGTCAGACAAAGAAAACTCGGAGAAGATAGTAAACACTGGGGGAAGGAGGGAACAGAGGAGAAGCACCAAGAATAGAAGGAAGTGTCTGCCGCTGATTCCTAGTGCCCTGGATTGCACGTGCTTCCCTGGAGCTGTGCTGTTGGATTTTACGCTGAGCTTCTCTGGAGGCTCAGGCCACGTTAGAAGCCCCTGCTCTCAGAACAGGAAGAGAAGCGACGACTGGTTTGTCTCTCAGACCATTTCGAGGCACTTTCATTATTTTCAGCAGTTTGGACTTTTAGCTCCAAGCACTTCAAATCACTATTCAGCTAGAGATCTCTTCAGTCATTAAAAAGAAAACAAAGACAAAAACAAAACACCCAACCAGCTTCCCTGTGGGTAGACAGACACAGACAGACTTGGGAAAGCCCTTGGAACGGACCCACTGGAAACAAAGCGGGGTTCTGGTCAAAATCCAGACCTTTACTCATCTTTAAGCCCCGAATTATTAACTAAAGTCATAATTTGGAGACAAATCCAATAATATTTGCCTTTCAGGGCTCTGTTTTTTATTTTCTAAATTCCTTTAAGTTAGTTTTATGTAGAAGAATTGGCAGTGAGAGAAAGGGAAATGGGAGTAATTTCCTCTGAAGGGAATGGGGTGAGAAGAATAACAGGCCATCATTTTGCCATTGTTAATGCTTTATTCTTTAGGGTAAAAGGAGTTCAAATTTCAAAGGTCTCAACCTTTCCTGAAATTTAATAATTGCTTTATTTTTTAAAAGTATAAAAAGTCCCACTCAACAACCTTTCTTAGAGAGAAAAGCATAGGCAAGAAATCAAAAAGCATGGGTCCCAGACCCACTGTGGGCACCCATGGCAACACTGTGCAAATAATTAGGCTCTTTATTTTCCTCCACTTGTAAAAAAAAAAGTATAATATTCGCTTCCCTCTCTTACAAAGTCTATACCTAGTGGAAGTTAAAGGAATGGGGAGTCTGCACCATAGGCATCAGAACTATTTTCTGAATTGAAGAATTCATTTGGAAGCTCTCTGAATAGTAAAAGCATACTATTTTTAGTATTGTTTTAAAAATATGCAGAAAGAGGTTAACTGCCATTCCCAAATATACTTATAGCAAGAGAAAGATTTCTCTTTTGTAAGGCAACTTTTTATGAACAAGGTTATTTTATATAATTCATGAATGGTTTTGCATCCTTTAAAAGGGCAGGTTATCCTAGTGTATTAAAAGGAACATTATTATAAAATATGTTATTTTCATTTTTTCTGCCTGTATATTGATTTGATGTTCTCTGCACATTTCCAGGAATCTTCAAATTTGTTTCTTGAGTATTCTGGTACCCTAAGTAACTCTCAGTCGACATTAATATTTTCCTACGGTATGTTTTTCCCTGGGGCTGTGTACCTATAAGATGAAGACATCTATAGTGAAGTCCCCAAAGGGTTTTACAGAAACAAGCATCAGCAGCTGTGTGCTGGGCTTGCCTGTGCCAGCTCATTTGCTCTGAAGAGAAAAGGCAATGACAAGCTGATCCCACAATGATGGGCTGGAGCGAAGGCATTGATTATGTCAATGCAAGAATAATTGGATACGCCGTTACCATAAATAGCCTTTGAAGTGTTTCAATAGCTACAATTCCATCCACTGCTATCATCTAGCTCTTGGCAGAGAAACCGACTCTCAATTTTTCAATGGATGAATCTAAGCAAAAGCATCTAGTCAGTCGGCTGCCTCAAACTAGATTACTGATAAATGGCAATTGAACAAGAATCCTACATGTTGGTCACTTTTGATTGTTTTAAGAGAAAATTATACAAGCAGCTGGCTGTCTCCCCCTTTTAATTTCCTGTTTCAAATATCAGTTGCAGGCTACCTTATATTCCTACTATATTTTCAGAATTTGCTTAATGCTAGGAAATAACCTCCCTCTTCCTTTGAACTTTTATACTCCCGTTTCCACCCCACTCTCATTTGATTACTGTCTGTCAAGGGTGCTGGGGTACTCTCGACCCTTTCCCTCTCACACCTTGGTGTGGGGTAGCTTCATTCTGTTCAGTGGTTTCAAAACGGTCCTCAGACAAGTAATATGAGCATCACTTAGGTAAGAAATTAGGATTACTTAGGTAAGAAGCTCTGAAGAGTGATTTTGATGGTCTCTGAAGTTTGAGAAACCCTTGAATTAGTCCAATGGTCCTCAACACTAACTACACAGTTTAAGCATGTGGGTAATTTTTTGAAAGGCCAATTCTAAAGCCCACTCCCAGAGATTCCGAGTCACTGGCATGGGACTGGCCCAACCATTACTGTAAAATCTTCCCAAGGGATTCCACTCTGATGCCAGTGTTCAAACCCCTGATGTTAGGAGTCTTTCCCTCTTCTACATCATTAATCTCATTTCTACCAGTGGATTATTCCCATAAACATGTATGTACCCCCTAATCATTTAACTTAAAAAATTTCCCCTCCAGATACTCTGAATCAAAGCCATGCACAATGACCTCCCATTCCCAATTTCCCCTTCACTTGTCAATGTACTCCAATCCAAATTCTACTCCAGCACTCCAATGAAAATGTTCTTGCAAAAGCTGCCAATGAACTCCATGTTGCCAAATCCAAATGATGCTCCTCTGCCTTTATCATCCCCTTTCACTTTCCCTTGTTCTCCTTAACAACTCTTAGGGGTGGGGTTTATATCACTCCATGGCCCTGGATTTCCTCTGCCAGAACGGCCACTCTTTCCTAATGTTATCTGTGAGACAACCCCTCTCCATCCAACTGCTGAAGCTTGGAGATCCTCGAGCCTTATTCCTGGGGTTTCTTTTCTTTCTCAGATATTCTTTCCAAAGAAGTTTTTATCCATTCTCTTGGCTTTGACTATCACCTAAGTAAAAAACTCAAATCTACCCCTCATTTTTTTTCTCTGAACTTCAGATTCAAATATCTAACTGTATTCTTTTGCAAGTCTCACAGTTATTTGTAACTAACTCTCCTGGTTTCCCTCAACTGAGTAAATACCATCAATTATCCACCCAGTTCCTGGAACTGAATGTTAATTTCTGAATACTTCATGAACACTTTTTCCTTCTTTAATTCCCCGTGACTAAACAAACAAACAAAAACAGCAAGTCCTACAGATTCAAACTGTGACATATATCTAAAATGTTTTAAATGGATCCACCTTTTACCTTTATTATTACCAACTCACTGCAAACCTTTAGGACTTCTTATCTAGACTTGTCTTTTAATCTCACTCCCTCCTTCTAGGTTAAGCTTGTTCTGCTCTATTCTCCATAGAGCTTCTAGAAGAATAAGTTCAATACCTAAATCAGATCACTTAACTCTCTCTCATCTATTGTTTTCTGGAAGTTTAAATATTTTATTATTGTTCTGTTACAATTGTCCCAGTTTTTCCCCCTTTGTCCTCCTCTGCCCAGTCCAACCCTCGCTCCTAGTCAGTCCTCACATTGTTGTCCATGTCCATGGGTCATTCATGCATGTTCTTTGACTAGTCCCATCCCCTTCTTTCCACTATTATCCCCCACACCCCTTCCCCGTGGTCGCCTTCAGACTGTTCCACATTGCTGTGCCTCCAGTCCAACCTCCTTATCATTTTCTCATTTCACTCACAATAACATCACACCTCATCCTGAATTCTCTGTACTCTGCTCTCCATTCATTTCTCCGACTTCTCATGTCACACTCTCTGCCCCTAAACTTGATCGCTGTGGTCCCGTTTCTCTGGTTTTCTTTCAGTTATCTGTGTTCAGAATTTTTTTCCTTCTTGACTATTTGACTATACTTTTGGATGATTCCTTTTTTTTTTTTTTGACATTCAGGTTTTAACTTAAGACCTAGCTCCCCAAAGAGAAGCAATGTAAAGAAAGAGAATGTTACTTATAAGCCTCTGATGTCTGAAATAGGACCTATAGCTAGCACTGAAGCAGAGCTTTGTCTGGAACAAGAGGATTTTACAAATTCAATTATTAACTCAATAAATGGGAATCAAGTATAGAAGGGAGGGCAGAAATCATAGATTTTTCTTCCATGCAGTTAGAGATACCATTTTGCCCATGATCTGAGGCCATAAGACATGTAAATATAAGTACAATGTACACTTCTACAGAGAAAGACAAAATCTAAAATCCAACATATTGTGAGAAGAAGAAGGAAGACAAACTGTCACATACCACATGGTAGAGCTCTGAACAGCCTCCTTCCCATCTTCTTCTGTATAGGTAATGGCATTAGAAACATTTCAATCAACATGAAGGGACCTGACATCACAGCCTGGTGAAGCCCTTCCTTTGATGTGGCCTTGGGCAACCTTTAGGTCCAGGTTCAGCTTTGAACCATCCAACATGGTGTGAGAGCACAGGGATGTATCAATGAATCTGAGGCCAGACTCTTAGTTTCCTGTGGTCTGAAATTATTGGATGAGAGACTTAAAAATGCCCTTGGGCCTGAGTAGGGACACCAATGATGAGAGCTGGTGGCATGGCTCAGGCAGAGGCAGAGCAGGGACTTGAAATGTATGGGAACCTCAGCTGCAGGCTTTGTCTGGAAACATCATCTCTGGTGGTGGAAAACATGATCCCACCAAGAAAACCCAAGATGAGACCTTAGTAGTAAAAGGAGAAACTCAGACAACATTCCAGCAAGATCCCATGAGAATTCAGTAAACAGTGACCAGTGAGAACTGAGATTCATCTCTTCCTACTGCAACTCATTTGTCTTGCCTATAAGCCTAGACACCATCAAAAGAAGACCAAAGGAAAGGGGAACAGATCAAAGAAGACTAAGCATTATATTTAAAAGGACTGAGTTCATTTAAAAAAATTTTGTATAAGGTTCATTGAAGATTATAAATTATAAAATTTATACTGTACTCTTTCTTACTCAGTGGGTAGAGATCATAAGAAAGACTAGATAAACTGAAAGAACCAATAAGGATGTACATTTTCTTTACACATCTAAGTGTTGTCAGTTAATTAGCTAGATCACTATATTTACAATGTTCAAAGTGAAGGTGTGCCAGACACTGCTTTTTAAAAAAATGATGCCAAAGAGCTTTAGGACAGAATATTTGTTAAAAGACTAAAATAATGTGTGTATCTCTGATTACTTCTGAGACGTGGAAAAGAGTAAAAGAGCTATATCAACATGAAACTGGTGAAGCTGAATAAATTATTGTAAACTTCCTTTACATAACTTCAGAGATAAATCTATCAATTTAGTCCAAGTTCATATTATCCATGTCTTCCTGTTGTAGGTGGGAATTAGACTCTTCCATGGGATCACATGGAAAGCATTCCAATGACCCACACATGGGAGATTGTCGTGTGGCATGGTTTATTCATGTGGAAATAGTAACTGCCCCGTTTCCAATGTTCCATCACCTTCTGTCCTCCTGCCTTAGAGAAAGTCCAATGGTGTCCTCAGCCAGGCCAAGACAAGAGCCAGCATCTTTAAAGTTTAGCCACGTGGAGCACACCGGTGGCTGCTAAGTGGTCTCGGTCCCCATCCAGGTAGCTTATCTTGTTCTCAGCTGCTGTGGTGGCAGAGCCCATATGGCTGATTACCATTCAGCTGCTATGGCCACTTGGCTATGGAGAAGGAATATGCAAGCACGTAGGACGAGCACATTACCAGGTGGGCAAGAGAGAGCACTTTTTTCATTACCCTGGCATTATACTAGCTTGGACTTGGGAGGGGCCAGATGCCTCTTCTAAATCACCAATTTCATAGGCATTAGCAAACTTTGGGTGGGTTTACACCCCCTAATTAGACTCATAAGCCTCTTTGGTCTAGTACCTCCCAACAATCCAGACCAGAGGTGGGGGAGGGAGGAGTGTTAATCCCCTCAGCGAAGCAAAACTGTAATTCCTTGGAGTGCAAAAAGCTGTGCTTTCTCAATGTTTAGTTTAAGCTCAACATCTTGATTAAGCTCGATGTCCAGTTCACTTGCTTTCTTTTCCCAGATAAATACCAATAGTAACATTCCTTTTATTCTGACAAACATCTGTTAAAATTTCATGTTGGGTGGGCCACCAATGCATTGTTAGGTTCAGTTTCCCTCAAAGATCCTTTCTTCTGTTTCTTTTGTTTTCATTTTTGTTATTATTATCTTGATCCTATATGGCTCCAATACCAATGCATAGACTTTTTGACCCATTTATTATCAGAAAAGAAAAGGACATATGGCTCACTCTCCCACATTCCCCACATTATATTAGAGCATATGTTCATAATTGCTGTGTAAATTTATCTGAAGACATAATCTTAATTGAACAGTATTCTGCAATAGCCATTAATTTTTATCTTTCGAGTCTAAATTCACCCTTCATTGACTATTCTATAACAATGTTGATGGACCCTGTAAATATTTCTAATTTGTTAACTGGCATGATGTTAGGCTTTGTCAGTTGAGGGTGCTAAAGAGACACGTGAGGAAGAAAGGGTCTTGTCTCCTGGTTCTGGTGAGCTCTGGAGCCCACCTCCTGCAGGACTAGTGGTTTCTACAACACCTGGGCCCCACAGGGTGCATGGGCTCTGTAGGTGTGCTTCTAGTGGTGGCTAGGAGCACATAGTACCTCCCTGGCAGCCACTTCCCTAGGCACTCCCCCAGGTGGATCGAGACCTCATTCCTAATGATTCCTTGGCTACACTCTATCAGCCCAAGCAGTAATGGGTGCTCCCTCTGTGTACTCTTCCTTTATTCTTTAGAGTCCTCATTGCTGACTACTAGCTTGTCTCTCATTATCTTAATCCTCTGTGGTGAGTAATAATTCTATATTAAACTTTTCTTGTTCAGTTTATTATGAGGTTTCTGCCCTGGGAGTGACCCCAGGTGGTAGACCTGTGTAAATGGGATTTGGAGAGTGGTCTGGTTTTACGCTTAGGCTTGATTGCTGTGCTGAGCTCTTGCTAATAGCAAATGGAGTTCTAGGAATCCATGACATGCAGTGACATCACAATTAATTAAAATACCACCTGTGGTGTATTGTAATAAAGCGCCAACTGAAGCAAGTGTCTTGAGAGCCCACAAGTGGCTGCTGCACTTGACCATTATGGAAATAAAAATGACTACGAGGATTGTGGTATAGGAGAAATTTTTCTGAGTTTACTTGAGCACTTAACAGAGAAAAAAATGACAAGCTCTCCGCTCAAGTCACAGCTTGAGGACCGAGCTACTGTGACAACCATGAAAGAATATTTTATTTATTGTAACCACAGGGCTGATATTGCTGAAGTCAGACACAATATTTAATCATGTGAGTTGCTAAATGACAGCAATAGTTGCAAATGTACAATCCATAGCCTTCTCTATGACAATGGAGCTGGACCGATAAACATTCTTCCTTGACAAGTTGGCACAATGTTAAGCTTTCTCAGTAGAAAGTACTGAAGGGAAAATGAAGGAGGAATGGGTTTCTCTTCTGGGTTCTGGTATGCTCCTTGAGAGAGCTTCCTGAAGCATGTCTAACTTCTGCAATTTCTGGCTCCAGCCACATCCACCAGTTTTTGCAGGGCCAGCTGCTGGCATTCAAGGAGTGGTTACTCTGGAGCCCCTCAGGTGGTCGTCTTGGCAGAGTATTGTTGCCATGGCATCTCCTTGTAAATGTATTCCACTGGCATCCCCTTGAGCAGCTTTGCAGCCTCAGAAAAATTTGCCATTTAGACAGCCATGGTCACACCCCTCCAATGAAGCTGGATCTCAATACCTGGTGTGGGAGCTGCCTCAGGTTCCTGTTCCATCTGTCATAGACAATTTAAGCCCCAGGGAGAGTGGTTCTGTTCCTGGATCTGCTATCACTATATTCTTTAAAGTTCTTTTCATTCATGGCTAGTGCTGTTACAGATAATAATTTTCAATGTTCGGATTTCTGTATGGGTTCATCTTTTCCCAAATCCTGACTAATACACCTCTTAAAATTTTAATATTTCATGTAGGTTAAGTGTTAAAATTAAGATCTGACTTTATCATGATCTCCCCAAATCACTCACTTTCAGTTCTTTACCATGTATAGCTTATCTATTCTTAAAATTATCTAAAGTCGATTAGATGAATGAAATAATTATTTTTCATGTTACTTAAGTAAAGTTAAAATTGGTGAACCTATCAAAACTTAGTGTTACTAAAACTTGTATAAGAAGAACATGGAAGATTCAATTTTATCCTATTTACTGATAAAATACTAAATATATTAAGAATTTAGTGAAGCCAAAATCTTGGAAAGTTCTGTTAAAATTAACAGCAAATGTTTTACATATGTAATTTTAATGGAAAGATTAAACAAACATAACAAATGGGATATAATTGAAATATAATGTTAGCTTCTATCAACATTCTTTTAAACTCTAGGGGAATCCCATTTTTCTCTTCATTCAGGATGAAATCTTGAAATGCAGTAGGTAGGTCCCTTTGCTTATTGGCTAATTTAAAAAAAAATACAAAGCTCTCTCATCACTTTTATGATAAAAACCATGTGAATGAGAAAGTCTACAAGAATCGTTGCTTTATTCACTACATCTAAAGTAAAGAGACACAGAGCCCTCTAATCCCTTTGGAAAAAAGATGGGATTGTTATTACTCCAGGGGTGCAATAGTAGTGAAACTATATATATTTGATAACTATATTTTGGTCTGATATCTCATTTTATATGGCACCTTCTATTGCATCTTGGTGCTTAGGTTGAAAGATATTCTACGCAGCTTCTTCCCTCCATGATAAAATGTGAAATGAGGGAAAGAGAATTTACTTATATCTCCGCTCTTATCCTCAAGGGAATAAAAGCCAGCCTTGTGATTTTATAGGAACACACATGAGAAATTATGCCAAATTATCTCTGAGTTGAAGGAAATGTGTGCTTGGAGAAATAGAAAAGAAAGCGGATGCTTTTGAAATGATTTGTACTGTATCCCTTGTGACAGAGTAAGAACTCTGGACATGAGGAACTTTGATTTCACTGATACCCCCAGAAAATCAAGACTTTGATCGAGTGCCTACAGTAATAATGGCTTTGACAGGAAGAGCAATAATATTCCTTGCCAACAATCACATATAGTGGAGCTGCCCTCCTTCAGTAACTCTTGTGAACTTGGACGAGGAGCATGCCAATGTTGACCAATGGCTGCCGAAAATCAGAGAACTTTTTCCAGAATTTTCTGAACTGCTAGTAACACTGAGAACAGGGGTATATCCATGTTGTGTATGTGTGAATAATGGTGAAGTTGTCAGGGGAGAGGGTCACAAAATATAACCAAAATAGAATTTCTTCCTAACTAGGCAGGGAGAGGAGGTTCAAGTACACTAAACTGTTGGCAGGCAATAAAATATGAAATGACCTGCAGTCTTGTGCCATGGACAAAAGTGTATATCAACAACAACTCCCAGAAGACAATGGTATGAGAGGAAGTGAACATTCAAGTTGACTCAATTGTTTTGGGAGAAGCGAGAGCAAGTCATATTTTAGGAAAGAACTTTCAGTGCATGGATTGTCACTTAAGTCACAGAGAATGGCTTTGAAAATACCTACTGAGTGTAAGAGAAGAAAGCATTTCAGACAGGGTAAGACTTTTGTCCAATTCACTGGAAGAAACATGCTAAATGTGTGAGGGTAACTCAAAATTGATGTAAGTGTGGAATGCTGACCCAGCTTCCAGATGTCTCTCTGAGAATGGTCATCATATCAACACCAAATAGAAGGTTTCAGGCTTCTGTTTTTCTAACTGGAGAGCCTTCATTTGAAGTTTCTACCTGGGAACCAGGGACCTGTCATGTAGCCATGGGTGGGTGCCAATCATATCAGGGCCTATTCACAAGAGAGGAAATGTCACGTGCTGAGTAAGCATATACAAATTTGTTTAATGCCTTAGCAATTAAGGAAATATACCCTAAAGCAAGATTATATTTTTAGACTAGCAAATAAGCAAAGATAAAAATAAAAGGATCACCTACAGTGTTAGTGACAGGATAGAAAAATAGGAGAATACTAAGATTTCAGTTAGGCAAAAACTCCTGGAAGAAAATTTACACTATTTATTGAAATTTTAACACTGGCACACTATGTAACACAGTAATTTCCATTCTACTACTTTATACTAAAAACAAAATTAGAGCTTTGGACAACTTCTCACAAATGTTTATCATAGTGCTATTTGAAATAGAGAATAGAAAAATAAAAGAGAAATCTGCTTGTTCAAAGTTGAGGGACTGCTTAAATAAAATATGATATTCTTAGACAAAAATATGCTTACCAGGCAATGAAAATATTTCTGCTGCTATGTCAGTTGACATGGGAATACATCCATGATAATTTTTTAAGTGAAACAGAAAGCTTCTAAGTAGTAGACATGGTGTCATACTATTGATTTCATTTGTGTGTACATACATATGTATACATATCTGGGTGAAAATACTCTCTGAGAGTGGAGTAGGTGACTAGAGAGAAGTGTTGATGGTTTGCAACAGACAGGAGGTCCATGGGAAATGAAGCGGATCAGGTATCAATAATGTAAAGAATTTCTTGATATACTTAAAAATATGGGTTGTAGTTAGTGATCAGAATGTTAGAGTGACAGCAGTCAATCAAAATAAGCAATATTCTTCAGCTTGTCTCAAAGTCTTGATTACATATTGAGAATGGGGACAGTATGTATCTAGAAAGATGGGGATTTATAGGAAAAGTATGAATGGTGGACAAGTGCCTAAGGGCTGACAAAAGAATTTAAATGACCAACCTAGTTGAGTGGAAATGGCAATCATGTCTCATGTGTTCACACAGAATAAATAATAAAGTAAGCGGTCATCCTGGGTTTCATGAAGACATTGGACTTGCAGTGGACTTTGAAACATGGGAAGGACACTAGCAGAGACTGAGTATAAGGAGATCCCTTACCAACAAAGGCAAGTGTGTCCTGACTGGGGTCCCTGGGAAGGCCAGAAGCCTACCAGTCACACTGGCAATGAGTGGGAGCTGCCACTATAAGGATAAATTGACTGGAGCCTGGTTATAGAATTTTGAAAATGCTAGGTTAAAGAACAGGGATTCTGTTAAGTGCTCTTTATCAATTTTTCTTCAAAATTACATGTCAGTTTTTTAGATATTTTCAGAAATAATAAGACTTTGGGGGTCGAACTAGAGATTCTAGGAATAAATAAATGTAAGTGTAAAGCTCATAACATTTCATTGACTATGAATACTCAGGTGTAGAATGCAGTACAAGGGGCCTATTATAAATGGGCTATCTACCAAGCTTCTAATGTTATGGTTTCTGGAGTGCATTCACTTGAAATTAATAGAATTTTAGAGAAAATGGGACTTTGTTGAATTCTAATGCTTATAAATAGTAAGGTTCTGTTTGGACTAAACTTTTCATAAAAATCAATTAGCCACTGTCTTCGCTGTCTCTAGTAGTATTCGAACTGCATTTGGGAGTTACAAAGCACCAAAATTGACCATGAAGTAATGAATAAAAATGCTTCACTTATAGCAAAGTATGAAACTATAAGATATATAAAGAAATCTATCTATCTATCTACTATCTATCTAGATTATCATGAGTGTATATATAAGGTGCTGGCAAAAAGGCAAAACAAAGAGATGTGAGTTCGCTGAACAGGCACCACGTACCCACCTGTGTGCTAGATATCGTAAAAGAAATGAAATCACACACACTCTGTCATACTGGTAGTGAGCTGTAGAGATGGGGTGTAAGCACTAATAGAAAAAACAACATACTACTTTCACACTGAACTATTTCCTTATGAGTTCTATTTATCCTATGCTAAGATGAGAAACACCAAAATAGAAACTGACACACTTTATTTTGCCAACTATAGCTTCTTAAAAATAGGAATATATAAGCTTTGTGAAATACCAGTTGAAATACAACCACAGAAAGGATTCTCTGGCAAAAATAACATCAAGTCAGCAGTGCTCTTGTGCCTATAAATTGTAGACCAAAGAAGATGAAATTAATTATAAAAAATGTACACTTCTTGGAAATCTTAGCATGGCTCCAAGGACACATTTTAAATCACCTGGTGACAATAGACCTCATTTTACAAATGAGTAAGTGAAAGCCCGGAGAGGCAATACGATTTACTCCAAGTAACAGAATGAGTTAGTGGACAAATTGGGCTTTTATAGAGATCCAGTTTTATGGGGGTTAGTGCTCCTGCTACCTTTTCTTTAAAGACACCAGGTTTTTTTTTTAATCTTAATAAGATAAAAATTTAAAAAGTGTTTCCATGGGAAAGTGTAGTCCTGATATGAATGAAAAGCATCTACCATGTCAAGTTCTCCTTTAGAATTCGAAAGCCCAGGAATGAGGGTCAGGACAGTTGATTTGTTACCCACTCCCCAAGGGAATAGCTTTTATCTGCTGTGTCCTTGACACTGGTAGCACCTCTCATGCTGGCCAATATCTATCGCAGCACATGATGGGTGCCAGGTGTTGTGCTAAGTGCTTTGCAGTCATGATTTCATTTCATTCTCCTAGTTACCTTATGAGGTCAGAACAGTTACATTTATTCCCATTTGAAAGGTGAAGAAACAAAAATTTATTTTTAAGTGGCTTGCTTTTATTTTGATGATCTGGAAAACCCGTAATATTATGAATTATCTGATTAATCCACAAAAACAAAATTCTAGTTTTGTAACTTCAGTGCCTACATTTGGGTAGATGCTTGTAGTCACATCGATGCCACATGAAGGTCAAGTGACATCACTGGTGAACTACAAATCTTATGAGATAGTACAAGTGGAAACAAGTGGTAGGAATATCAAGTTCTCACATGGTTCATTTTGGAATAGCTAATTATGCCTTAGCATAGTCATGAGGGGCAATTTCGTGTGGAAAGGAATACTCTCATCTTTAGAAAAACACTAACATCCCTCCTATTACATTAACATAATTAACTTGAACTGTATGGCTTTAAAGTTTCTTTTCAAATTTTATTTATTTATTTTTAGGCAGAGGGGAATGGAAGAAGAGTAGGAGGGAAACATCAATGTGTGGATGCATCTCACATGCCCCCACACCAGGGAACCTGGCCTGCAACCCAGGTATGTGCCCTGACTGGGAATCAAACTGGCAACCCTTCAATTTGCAGGCCAGCACTCAATCCACTGAGACACACCAGCCAGGGCTGAAATTTTAATTGAATTAAATAAGTAACCAGTTTTTACTAGTTGTATAAAAGCTAGCAGAATCAGGGCTTTATTGTTCACTTATAATTAATGTATATCATATGTTCTATATAACATATGTTATACATATACATTATATTTAATATATAAAATCATATTATAAAAATAATAGCCTCACCTTGGTGAGGGAAGGAGGTCTTGTGAGAGGCTTCCTTTCTTTCCTTTAAAAGGTGTCCGTATATTTTTCAAGTTGGAAACACACTGATCCAGCTCTTACAGAAATGCATTCTGCCAATGTAATTGCCATCACTTCCATGATGGATTCCAGTAGATGGATCTGTGGAAACCTCCTTTCTTCCTACATATGGCATCCTCTGTGGAATGACATCAATCTTGGCTTTCAAGTGCACTAAAATTCACTATGCGTGCTTCCTGTTATCAAAGACTGCTTGAAAAATGGCGATGTTTTATTACTTGTCCACTATAATCTACTTTGCTGATTTTTGTCATTGCCCTGCTTTAGAGGAAGAATAATGCTGTTCTTCCGCAGGTAATGTTATGATGTTTGGACTCATTTTTTTTAACAGAGCAATTTCTTCTATTTCACTGACTGTAAATGTTTCATTCAATATTTTACAGCCCTGAGTTTGGTAGACAGTTCCTGTTGGGATGTGTACTTCTTAATGATATTTTCATTTTTTTCCAGTTTTTTAGAATTGTAAATTTCTAGTGCATTCTACATAAAAACTACAATATGAAACGGTGGCATAAAAAATGAGCTCAAAGTGTTTAGACTCTTCTTACCAACACTAGAAAGAAAAAAAAAACCATTGCAATCAAAACCACTAGAAAATAAAGAATTGTTATGGGAGATAAATAGAACCATCTAGCAAGTATGAATCATATCCTGTGCCACAAGGCATGCTACCTTAAAGTACATTGCCTAAAATTACAAAAAGACAGGCTATGAACATGAGAAAAATGAAAAGATTTTTTTTCCTGGGGAATCAGGTGACCGCTTCTGTAACTGAAGAGAATTCTGAGTAGTCAATGTTTTACTGAAGCTTGTTGCTACTTGTCAGACCTCTTTCCACTAACCAAGTATTAGAGAATCAAAAGGGCCAGAAGGTTAAAATTGCTCATCTGTTTTAAATTGAACTGTTTCAGCAAGAAAAACATGAACTCTCTTTATGAAGAGGGTTGGGAACTAGCATAGGTATTCACTTTCACAGTCTATTGTTAGATACCGCTCATTCATTCATCCACTCATTCGTACGTAGGAGGGCTGTGGAAGAGAGGCAGAGGGAATTCTGACCTTCTGCATATCAGAATCATGAAACAGCACCCATAACACGACGCTTCTCTGTTGTGAATACAAGTACCAAACAGTGCATGCCTAAGACAAACTCAGTGTTTATTACACAGATTGCTTTTTCTTTTTTGGACTAGTTTAGCAGCTATTTCAGTTCTAAGCCTGTGACTTATCTAATTAAATAGCACGCATTTGTTACTGTTGTGTTACTTTAAGTAATCATAAATAATTTTGCATTACTTGAAATAATCATAAATATTTTTTAGTAAATAAAACAGTGTCACTATCACACGGGCAGTCACTCTTCAGAGAACAAACTAGCCCTGGAATTCTCCCTGGGTATTATTGATCCTCAGACCTGAGTCTGAGAAATCTAATTCAATAGAACTACAATAGATCTAAGGTATTCACAGCCACAAAAAAAGCTCCACAGGCTATTCTCAGTTGCTGAGTTGAATGCCACTGGTACAAAAATTTGGTGATAAGGTAGCTGGTCATCAAAAACAACCAAGTTTTTCCAGATAACAAAGCTAAACACTTGACACCTATTATTACCCCATGTAACACTTGAGTGAGGTGGGAGCAGTTATTTCTCCCATTTGACAGAGGGGTTACCTGAGATACAGTCGGCCAGTTAGTGACTGCCCTCCTGGGTTCAGCTATACGGAGTAAGAACCTGTGTCTTGCAGGCTTACTCTCATACAACAGCGAGAACCTGAATGGGCAGCATATTAGGGCCCTTTGCTTTAAATTTCTGTGAGGATTTGGAAGCGTTCGCTTGCCCTCTATCCTGGGGTGACTTTAGTTCACAGGTACCTGTGCTGTGGCTTCTATTCATCAGCCGAGCCTTTCTCTCACCAATCCCTGCTTCCTTGGCTCAATACCAGTTCCGCAAGTCTAGCCTTGAACCTGAGTCCAGCTGGCTGAAGGCCTGACCACCACTTACCTAGCACTTGTTGGAACTCATCCTGACAGTCAGACATTTCTTCCATAGCCCCCTCAAATTGTCTCACATGACCCATCTTCATCTATTACTCTCTCTCTCACCGCAAGTCTGACCACTTTGGATCAGAATCAACTAGATTAACCTCCGAGGCACTTCAGTGCCTTAACTTGGTGATCGGCAGACACCATCGTCAGCGGAGGGGTGAAGCTAACTCTTCTTCCACTCCTGCTCATCCTGGTGCTTGCTGCTCTCTTTCGAACAGTTCCCTGATAGGAGTTCCCAGCAGTTCTCTACCTGATATAGCTACCTTATCTAATTATGCAAAATATCGCAATTACAGCTTTTAAAAGGCTGAGTCCTTTTAAATGGTAAGTTATGTTAAACTTTCTCGATTCTTTCTGAGAGGGGAGATTGTAAGAGGAACTGATTTATCAAAAAAAAGTTAGAAAAAAACAGAGGTTATACATGGAAATATATTTTAGAAACTGTGAAACTTTTTTTAATCTATATTTTTCTGAAGTAAAATGGGGTCAGGTATCAATTAATGGATTTATATGCAAATGGGATACTAACATGAGGTGACTTATTTAATAACTATAATTCCAAAACTTCATTTAAATTATAAAAACAATGCATGCCTAGCATATAACATACATTAAAACTGAGTAATTTCATCAATAACTAATTGCTAATGGTTGGTATAATTCCTTCTAGACCTTTTTCTTTCTGTGCATGTGATAGGTGATGCCAACTCTATGGATATGTGCTATTTTTTATACATGGTATAACTTTTCTACTATGGGCTTATATAGATATTTATATACAGAATAAATGAAAATATCTGTATGTTGCACACATACACAAACTTAATATCATATCAGATATCATTTTTCTACCCTGTTTTATTTTCAATAGCAATTTCCCTTTCATTTTCTCCACTTCTGGTTAGAACAGCTGTCAAGTGTGTGGTTTTCTCCCTAGAGGTGATTTTCCAACACAGAAGCTGCAGGAAGATGGAGGATCTTTTGCATGGTCTGTTAAGGCATAAAATTCCCTAAGAGAGAAGTTAGGGTGTGAAATGAAGCTATAGCTTGACGGGGCCAGAGATAGGACAATTCGAATGACTCGACACATTTTTGATTCCAATGACCATGAAATGATTTCCAAGTTGGTGCACCGTGTGCAAACTAAGGCTTTTGCAGTTGGACAAGCTGGAGCTCAAATTCAGGCTTTGCAACTTATTATCAGAATGGGTATAATATATAATCACTTGCCAAAGCTGTTATAAGGACTAAATAAGATTAATATGAAAATCATTAAGCATTGATGCTTGCACAGAGTAAAGTATTATTATTTGTCACCTACACTAATACCACCACATCCTTATGAAGGGTACTCCTCGAAGAAAGAAAGCAACTTGATCTCTGCTCTTTTAATCTACAGATAACTAAAGACAACTCTTACTGATGGCAGGCCATTATGGAAGGATGGCTCAGCTTGAAGCCCAGCCTACACATTCATTCATTCATTCATTCATTCATTCATTCACTCATTTATGTATTGAGTCAGTCATTTACTCAATAATGGTTTATCAGTCTCCTAGTACATGCCAGATATTACAAAGATATGGATATAAAGAATAAACATAAGACACTGCCCTGTGTATAGACATGTAAAATGAGCCCTTTACATGCCAGAACTACCATTTGAGAAGTATGTACACAGTAAAGCCCGAGCTATTTGCGGAAGGTTTCTTGCTGGGAAGTGAAGGAAAAGCTTTTTAGAGCAAATGAGTTTTGAAAAAAAAGTTTTGGTAATGCATAGGGATTTGCCAGGTAGATGGAACTGCCAGCAGAATAATAGTTGCTCTTTTTCTCAATGGAAGCAGTAATGGTGAATAAAATGGCAAGGAAACTACAAGTAGGGTGTAGTGTCTAATGCATAGTAAGGGGATTAGAGCAGGGTACACAGCTATCAAGAGAAGTGGGATTCATCTGAGAGTCTTGTATGTAAGGACAATAAAATTTGATATGGATTCTATAAATGATTTTGAAGAGTGCGGAGCTAAAGACTTTTAAGCTGTGGAATGCGGTGTCATCAGGTTGTTTGAGAAAGGACACCCTGGTATCATTTCTAAGGCAGATTAAAAGGGTATAAATTCAGTTACTGGGACTAAGAATATTATAAGAATTCAGCTTAAAACAGCTGAGTATTCAAACTATGGCTGTAACATAATGGGGTTCCATGTTGACTGTACTCTCAGGAGATTGTTTTGTACTTTCCGAATGTGGAATGGCATCAGTAAACAGCTCTGTTTACTTAGGAATAATTCAAGAAAAGACGAGGACCATATGAAAAAGTAGAACTCTGCCTGACTGGGAATTCGGTAAATGTAAGTTTAGTAAACATGTATGAGAGCCACAACTCAGGAAAACCAGACAGATGTAAGCAGATGAGTCTACTTGGGCCAAGGACCCTGGGTTAGACATGGTGGAAAGGACCCCACTGCGGGGAAGGGCAAACTCCTGGGGAACAGGTATGATGACCCAATCAAATGTCCTTGGGTTCAGACCTGGAAAAAACCCACAATGAAGTAGTTGAAAACATATGTAACAGACACTATTTGCTGCTTTTCCTAGTTTACGATCTTGGCATTTTGTTCAACGATTGCTGATTCCTTACATATTTCCTTTCAGGACTCAAAGAATTGAATAAACACTTTGGCTGTTGGACTCACGCTGTGTTGGTAGATGGTGAGCTTAAACCCATAGAAAGTAGAAGACATCAGATCAAACTCTTATTCCCTCTTTTATTTCTTCTGCACATTTACCAAATGCTTTTGCCCAGGATTTGAGACACAGGCTGGCTTTACAGGACAGAGAACAAACTACTGACCAGTGAAAAAGCATAAAAGACACTACATTCAGTTTTCATGATGGCTTGTCAACATCCACCAAATGGACTCTTGTCACTAAAAAATAGAAAAGCTGGATATAATAATATATTACATTAATCAGCCATGTTTTACCCCCATTTACCTTAATCTCAAGGGCTTGCAACACAATTTACTCGACTTGATACTAATTAAGAAAAGTCAAGGTGCTGCAGCGAAACCAATAAATAGGCTATAAATTAACATGCGAATGCAATTAAGTAGCAGTTTCCTGAACTTAAAAACTGTTAAGGCTATTATTTAATAGAGTGTTATTTGTTGCCCTTATATCTGATTAGCTTTAGCTGCAAGAACATGCATCAGTTATACATAGAATAATTTCTGAATTTTATAGTCTGGGAAATTAAAATAATTAAGAGTAACCATAAGAAATCTTTTTATTAATTAACAATTTCTGATTGATCATTTTCCTCTACCCACTAGAAACCAGAAAAAATAATGTGCAAAAAACCTACACAGCATAGAATTTTTACAAATAGAATGATAGTGCTAGGTGGTGACTTTACTAATCACAGTACTAATTCTTCGTTTCTTATTTATAAACAAAATTATATTGATCAATGTTATCAATTTTCACATATCTATCATTTATTAATGTATTTTATAGTTATCTGTTTATATCAATTATTATTGGGACTTAGCATGAATGCTTTCTGATTTAGCTTTATTTTTACTCTTTATAGATAAATGAAGGTTGGATACATGCAGGTTAACTTTGGAACAATGAACCTCAGTAGTATATTGAGAAAAGTACACACAGAAAATGAATAGACATGATTTCCATTCTTGGAAAAGGGTAAAAAATGTGAATGGACTGTCAAGAAATACAGGTTCCATTCTGGGTTAAGGCCCTGTTTTACTCAGGGGATGAACTATCACCTTTCCCATGGGGGAAAAATAAAGAAGAAATTTTCTGCCAAGTTCTTGCTCTCTTTAGTGAATCCAGAGATGAAAAATTGAGCAAGTAATACATGTATGGGTAGTGACCATGAACATGCCCAGGAAGTATGGACTTCAGAAGGGAGGAAGAGAGAGTGGAAGAGAAACAGATGTGAGAAAGAAACATCAATTGCATGTACCCCAATCAGGGACCAAACCTGCACCCAGGCATGTGACCTGACTGGGAATTGAACCCATGACCCTTTGATGGTGCTCCAACCAACTGAGCCACACCAGCCAGGGCAGGGAGCATGAACTTGTTTTTCTGTCTTTCAACTAACTAGCTATGTGGCTTTAGTCAACCCCATTATCTCTCTGCATCTCATGTATAAAAATGATGAATTAGATTAGGTCTCAATGACAAATCATTTTAGCATCGGTGCCAATAATGATGGGTTGGAAATAGCTGCTTAGTGCTGTGTTGAAATAGATTGCAAGCTTGTGTCATGGCTCACTGAGTAAGAACGGGCATGGGGTAGGGTCTGTGACAGTTCAAGTGCTGCTTATTTGCTACTCCTGAATTGGTTTATCCCTGGGTAATTTCTAGTTTTAAATCTCCCTGACTCTATAATTTAATATCAAGATAATAGGCAATGCTGAAACACACAGAAGCAGGCAATCTGCTAACAGATTCTAGGAAAGGTCCCAGTACTTAAAAATATCACCTCCAATTGCACTGTCTTACAGTGTTTAAATTGTTGTAGTTGTTCATCCCTTTGGTTAAAGTGATAAAGGCAACTATTATTAAACTGACCTGTTACTAATCATTAGCACCTTGGCTCAAATTCATTGATCAGTATAGCTAAACTGGGATGGTAGAACACCTTGGAAAAAATGAGATGTATGATAAATATGTTTGTCTGTATGAGTAAAAAGGAGAAAGGCCTTATCTGTGGGACATACCATCAGTAAGGGTAGTGCAGATGAAAATGCACAGTGGGAAATCCAGGAGCCAGGAGACCCTGAGGCTTATCTCATTGCCAGATCCTGTGCGTGTGGTGGGAGACTGAACAAATGACACCCCAATAGAAAGGAAAGCTCATTTGTTTCTACAGTGTTGCCTGTGCTCTGTTCTGCTAAAGGACATAAAGAAAAAAAATGGCTCTTTTCCAAGAATAAATATATCAAGAGTTCATTTCTACCAACTGGGATGAAAGTGCATGGTTCTACTCTTCCTAATCCAGAACGGAAGAATTCCATCCCATGGAAGTATTAGAGTCCATGTACCAGATCTAGACTCAGCAGCCCCAGCCATGGCACAGGCTGCTTTCATTTGCCCTTAATATAGTCCAAGTGAGAATAGTGATACATTTGATTATATACATGTTGTAATTATAAACAGTTAAAATGTATTAACAGATATTTAACAAGGGAAGTGAGAGAACATAAAACATTGTTTATGAATATTTAAAATGGAATGTTTATAGTAATTGAAGAAAATAAAAATGTCTAAATTTCAAATCATCACTAGAAGCTAAGTAAAAATAATTATTTCTCTTTATTGTATATTGATTCTCTATAAAAATCATATGTATTAATAATGATTTATGTAACATTAAATATTTACATTGTCCAAACTACATTTGCATATATAAAATGTGACTAGTTCTATGTGATGCAGAGGCTGTATATGTACATACATGTGGATATATAAACAATTTATATACATAGGTACAAAATATGCAACTTTAACAAATTATATTTGGTAATTTCTATGTTTGAAATGATGAATTGAACCAATCTCTTTTGTCAACTTGGTTTCATTGGTAGGAGCTTATAGGGGACATGTACTGCAAAAGATCTGAAGAACATTGGCGCTCTTGGTAAGAACAAATGCTCAGACTGATTACTGATGAAGGCTAAAAGGATAGTAATTCAGTGTTGATACTCACTTCATGTATGTGATATCCTTATTCTCTGTATCCGGGTAGGCACAACAATTACTGGGAAAACATTTCAATCTTTCAAGTTATATTTTAATACTCAGACCCAGAATGAGTAAAAAAAAAGATTAGTTGAAAAAGTGGCAAAAATATGAGTGGGCAAAAAACATCCCTCATATACCATTAATAATAACTTCAATAATAACCATTAGATATCACACACAACTGTTAAGTAATAAAACAATCACAAAAGCTCTAGATTTTCTAGAATTCTAGGGCCTATTACAGTCATTAGAGTTGCAGTACTTGAGAGATTAGAAAATGTCTGCAAAAATTATGTTACAAATTTTTCTAGAAATGTAAACTCTTGTTAAGATGCTTGGAGAGATAGCTTTTAAATTGTTGAATTCCATGTTGTTCTTAAAGTTTAAGACTATTCAGCAGCTATGGTGATTGAGAATTTAATGCTAAAAGGTTATTTTAAACTACAGCAGGGTGTGTAATGTCTGTTTTACAGTACGATGTTATTTTTCATTGTTATACACAGTGAACATACAGCAATTGAAATTTGCTATATGAAATTATCACATAGAGTTTTCTAAGGATATTAATTCAGCAATAGTAATGCCTTCCATGATTTATATGACCATAAACTGTACAATCATAGTGTATGCCTTTTAAAGAGAAAATATTCAGAAACAGTACCACTCGGATTTTGCCTTTAATGAAATCCATCATATATGGAAATAACAGAAGCATCTTTTTACCTTCATTTGTATCTGATTACCCTTCTTATCAGAGCAATTACATCTGATTTATTATGCTTACAGTTTAAAGTGACAATACCGTAATACATTGTTCTTTTGCACTGAATTCAACTCAAGTGCAGTATCAGCTCTCAATAAATATCTGTGCAAAATAGCTATCCTGGTCTTTCTACCAATGAAGGATAATGCAATTTCTCCTCCTCTCAGTTGCTGTGACAAAGGACTTTATCTGTACATTAAATGGTCTTATGTTGGTAATATATGAAGCAAAGAGATAACTTTGAGGAAACGGAATGAAAATGTTTAAATTGTTTTCTTTGTATTATATCCTAAACCAATTACATATGTGCTTATTGTATATCTAAATTTGGTATTTAATATTAAACAATACTTTTTATGGAGGTCATAATTACTAGAACCCATAGGGTAAAATCTTCAGCAGTTAAGATATACCACATTCCTTTCCAATAAATCAGTAAGTCTGATACTCAGGAGCCACACAGATTCACTTTGCTCATTTGCCTACATAGCAGTCCAAGAAGGAAGTTAGGCCTCTTGCAAAAATGTGCACAATAATATTTAATAGAAGTGAATTAAGAAAACAGTAAAAGGAGAAATACATATAAGGAAGACATACAAAAATGAGAATGTCAATTATATAATATTTTCTATAAATGAGACTAAATTTGAATTAAGCTTTCTAACCACTAATGCAAAGACAGAACCACAACAGTTAATTCAAAGTGATCATCAAATGAAGTCAAATAAATTAGCAACATAATTCAAAGCATGACAGTGCTAAAATTATAGACATGTTTCTACCGTGGGACCTAGTGATATGGTGACAATGTCCTCACAAATATTTTTCTATAAATACAACCATAGGTTTTATAATATAAGGCTATTTCTAATAGTCTCTTTATAAAAACTATATGGATAACTTTAAAAACTAATAATATAAACATTTATTAAGTTGCTCCTACATCCTAGTCACTTTATGAAGTGTTAGGTCATTTACCCATTATAAACACCTTACATAATAGGAAAAATTATTATCCTTTTCAACCGATCAGAGAAACGGCTCAGGAAAGTCACCTACATTGTTAGGATCACTCACTCAACAGTACAGGGTCAGACAGGATTCTGACTGATGACTGCAAACCAGGCTCCCCAGGGCCAGGCTGTACGAGTTCCCACTAGTTAGGCCCATACCAAGATATTTCCTTGTTTATGAACAGAAAATCCAGCACTATGGAGCTTATAGAAATATCTTAAATTATGACATGTAGAAGTATGCTTTGGCATCCCGATACTTGTGCTCTCGAGGGGATTAGAGTAAATGAGAACTTGGTAAACCACTCACAAGCCTTCCTTGGAGCAATACAGCTTTGTAATTTTCCCTCTCAGACACACAGGTTGCACAACAGTTTCCTTGTAATTGAATAACTATGTGGGGATGTTAGCTTAGAGCCAACTTAAATATGGGGTATGATTATACAAATTATGGTTTTTAAAGTTAAGAAAATGCTTATCTCTTTGGCTTCAGGAAGAAGAAATGATGTACAGACATCTTGCTCAACCAAAATTATTATTAAATAACTAGGTAACAGGTTAAATAGAATAGTTGTCTGAGTTCACACTGATATATACCATCGATTTTTCTTACAATGGCTTGATACTTTCTCAATTAAAAAAATAGACCCAAATTTAGTGTTTTATATGTTTATTCTTAAATAACCTTAATGGTCATAAATATCTAACTTGATGAATGTCACTGATGATATTACCATTGATTATTACTAATAAATAAAAAGTATTTGTATGAGAGGATTCCACTATTGCCAATTAAAAAATTAAAAATATATTTATCTTTCTATATGAGAGCACTTAGCTGACAAAGGTCTCAATCTCTTTAACCTAATATGATCATAATAGTCGCTTGAAGGTTGAAACTCTTTTTTTAGAAAAAACAATTTCCTGTGGCACAATTTCTTAACATCTGAACCAGGTACTCTACTGCCCTCTCCTGGATTTTGCACAAGTAGCATGAAGACCAAATACATCACCTTAAGAGGGATCAACAAAGTGACTTTTGTTACATGAAGCTTGTGCCAAGTAACAGTAACCCCACAAAAGGAGAAACAGCACAGTGTTCTTTATGAAGAATACTAGGTTTTTAATAAATGTCATAAAATACTTAGACACAAACACTTCAAATAACTGTAAAGTAAAATAAATGTAGTATACTTCACTTATAGTATTATGAACTATGGAATTCCTAAGGTCCCTTTCCCTTCTAAAATCCCATGACCCTAAAATATGCTATGATTTCCTTGAGTTTGGGGATCCCAGATGACTGGCTGAGAGCAAATAACTTTAGGTTGGTCATCGCTCCAAATGATAAATTGTTTTGCCATAATTGATACGAATCCTTCATGGAGCAAGAGGTAAGAAATCTTCGGAAAAAGCAATGCAAGCAGAAATACAAGCACGGTGCTCAGAGTAACAGGTTTCGGCTACAGGGTGCGAGGAAGGAAGTGAGAGAGGTTGCTGCACACGGTTGTATGGGTTGGAGCCTTCCTCTCCAAAGGGGGTCGTATCCATAAGACATTTTTAAATGATGACACGCAGGCAAGTTACACCATTAGGAATTCTAATACTCTGAAGGAAGAAATTAAACATTTTTTCCAGGGAAATCATTGGGTGGTAAAAGATGCATTGGTACCAGTGTGTAAGTGCAGCCTGCACACTGTTAAGACCAGCAAAGAGCTGAGAGGCGTGGCATCGCCCAAGCGCGACATTCTTGACCCGACTCAGCACACGCCTGGCTAACAGGAGCAGCTCAGGTTCAGAATTTCACAGGCCTTAAGAACATGATGTTAAACACTGTTGTCACTCTGTTTTCTGGTTCATTCCAAACATAAAACTATGAGCATTCCACACGTACTTTCTACTACTATTTTTTTTGGGGGGGGGGATAAATATTTTTAGAAAGAGTTGCAAGTCTCACAACACTGTCAAATGAATTAAAAATGCTTTTAGTTGTTGAAAATATGATGCGATCCAAACATGAAAAAATTTCACCTGCTCTTTGTATTGTTTCTTGGGAGATCATCTAATTCTAAAAGAAGAGAACGTTCGCTAACTTACACACCAGGGAATCAAGTCCAGATCAACTGTTCTAGACGAGCGACAGCTTATTAATGACATGTCCATGGGGGCTGCCAAGAATGCCACCTGCCCAATGGACCTTATCATTGGCTCTGCCTTCAAAAGGGATTTGCTTGGAACTTAGTACAAAATAAATACCCAGTCAGCTACTCAACATGGATTAAGGATGAAAGTAAACATCTTCATTGCCCTAAAACTAAGAAGAAATAGCAAGTAAATGTAAAAAAAAAAAGGCATTGACCTATGTCGAACGTTAGCAAATCTACTATAAAATCACATTTCCTGGGCATGTGAATTACAACTTATTATGAAGTAATTTACTTTGAATTAGAATGATTGTGAAACATTTAGAACTTATTTTAGGGAAAGTATGTTTGTGTATGTGCATGCTGACATAATGTTTCATTAATGTCTCACCACATTGCATTGATCTGATCGGTTTCTTTCATTGGTTTGGTTCTGTTTCCTTACTAAGTTCTTGCTCACTTGTGAGTCTCCCCCCCCCCCCTTTCTCTCTCTCTGGCTTGTAATTATTTCTTCTGCTTCCAAGGACTTCCAGCTTTTTCAGCCATCAAGCAGGTTCAGATGCTGGTGCCTCTCAAGGGGTGGTAGATTGGAAAACAGACTGTTTATCATCAGTTCAAAGAATTTGCTGTCACAGGACTGGGTGGTGTCTCTCTGCTGAATTGTTTTGGGAGGTGTTTGATGAGCCTTTATTAGTGAATATCTATTCAGCTTCTGCATAGTAGGTACTGTGGCAAATTAAAATATGGAGGGACTTCAGGTAAGTACTTGGAAAAGGTATAGTCAACTAGGGCTGTCAAAACAAATCACCACAGACTGGCTGACTTACACAACAGAAATCCATGTCTCACAGTTCTGAAGGCTGGAAGGCCAAGACTGAGGTGTTAGAAGTTTGGTTTCTCCTGCAGCAACTCTCCTGGGCTTGCAGACCCTCATTATGCCCTCACGTGGTCTTTTCTTTGATATCACTTCCTCCTCTTATAAAGACATCTGTCATGTTAGATAAGGGACCACCCTCATGAGTTCATTTAATCTTAAGTACCTCTTTAAACTCTCTCTCCAAATACTGTCATATTACAAGTGAGAGTTTTGACATATGAATTGGGTTGGGGGAATGTTTCAGTCCATAACATGCAGCATGGCGCATAAATGTTCCAGCATTAAATTCAGGCCAGCAGAGTTTAAATTCCACCTCCACCTCTCGCTAGCTGTGTGACATTGCACAGATCATTTCATGGAAATTTAAGTTTAACTTCTCTATCTGTGTCCTGTGAATATGTAATCTTGTATATAGCACTATTATTTATCTCACATGAAACTTCTAACAACTTTAGAGGTGTTTCCTAAAGAAAAAGAAGCTTTAAAATTCTTTCTTATTCACTTCTTATATTCCTGGAATATTACACAGGATTTGAAACACAGACCTTTAAAAAGTATTTGTTACAAATGAGTAAAATGTTAGAAGCAGGGACTCAAAGGCGGAAGCAGCCTTGAGATCATCCTTTTTTACACCAACAAACCAAAATGAGTCATCGAGTTTGTGTTTTCCTTCCAACTGGGTCTCAATATCTGGAAGGCCACTGGAAATAACACGTAGAAATGCAGGGGAGCTTTATAGCCAAATTATTTTTATTTGAAGAGACCCTGATTAAGCCACCTGGCTGTGGTCCACTGTGACATATCTGTTTTTTAAAAACAATGTGTTTTCTTTTCATCAACTTCTTCATTAACGCTAAACTCTAAGCACAGAAAATTGTCTCCTTTTTTCACCTGCCCCTGATCACTCACTGTCTCAATGATCTGTAAATAATTGACCAGGCAAGCACTGCAGCACAAAGGCAAATAGATCAATACTCCTCCTGCAAGTGCACAGAGCTCAGAAAGGAACCTGCTTCCCTTTCTTCTCTACCACAGAGGACCTCATCTACCAATCATTTCACAGTTGGCAGCCCCCAGATTTAATTCAGCATGCATAATCAGCAACATTTGCTGAAGTCTTTGATTAAACCTTTAAATTGCTTCTTAATATGATGTAAATGGAAAAAGGTATTGATTAAAGAATCTTAAAATGGTAACCTGTTCCGATGAGAAAGGAAAATGCTTTGAGTTGGTGAGCCTGCTTGGCAAGATAAACAGTGTGAACAATGCTCAAAGTCTTTCCAACGCACCGATGCAAAACAAGCCTTAAAAATACCTACTGGTCATCATGTTCCTGGACTTAAAAAAACTTGGAGGAAATTTTAAATGGTGTCACCTTTATTGTAATAAAAAATGAGATAGATAAGCTGCAAAACATAATCCCATAAGACCTAAAAATGACTTGATTCTTACCATAGAAAATTATATTTTTTTACTAAAATGATTCTGGATTTTACAGAATTAAGTAGTTGTAGCTGTCATTTTCCAATAGTATTCTCTCAAATAGAGTTATAACAATTATATCAAATAGATTATTTTTCTGCATGAAGAATTTATTCATTGACTTTAATCACTCTACAAATATTACTGAGCATACAATATAAGCCAGGGTCTTTTCTAGGTATTGATGATAGAACAAAGAACAAAATTGATACAACTCTTCACCTTCGTGGACCTTAGTTTCAAGTGTGCAAGAGTGAAAATAAAAAAAATACAGAAGTGTAATATATAATCTGTCCAACATAAATTTTAAGGAGGAAAAGAAAAAAGGAACTGTGTTTATGGAAGGGTCACAATTTGGATATACAAAGTGTCAAGAGAGGTCTACAGAGATTATGATGTCTCACTAAGGAGCTAAGTTGGTAAGGGAATGATCATTCAATTTTCTGGGTAAAAAAATAATTTACATAGAGGCAACAGCAAAGACAAAGATCCTGATCTAAAATCAAGTTCAGTTTGCATCAGAAGAAGAACCAATAGTCTAGTATGGCTGGTATACCATAAAAGGGTGGTGGTGAAAAATGATGTAAGCAAAGTATTAATGGAATTAGATTACATGAGGTTTTGGAGGCCACTATAAGGACTTTGCATTTATTCCAAGTGCACTGGAAAGGCACTGGAGGATTTTGAACAGAAGAGAAACAAAATCTGGCTTCTGTTTTGATAGGAACATACTGTCTAATGCATTTAGGATTGATTGTTGGGAGTTATTACAATAGTATACGATGGTATAAAATGGGATGGGATGGGATAGAAAGAATAAATAGAATAGAATATAGAGAAAAGAATGGAATATAATAGAATAGAATCAAACAGAATATCATGCTGTTAAAAAAGTAAGAGGAGCAGATATTAAAGAGGGGTGAGTAGGAGCTCAGTTTTTTGTATGCTACATTTGAGAGATTAATTACATATTAATCCAGTCATTAAGTAGCAATTGACTATATAGGTTTAATATGGCTATATAAGTTCAGGGGAGAGATGCAAGCTAGAAATATGGTTTAGAAATCACCAATGTTTAGAGAGCACCTAAAGCCATGAAATCAGATGAAATCACCAAGGAAATAAAATGGGTAGAACAAAAAATGAGTTCCACCATCTAAACCCTGCAGTATTCCAACATTCAAAGGTCAGGGAGGTGAGGAACCAACAATAGACAGACAGGATGTGCTCAGGAAATTGGGAGAAAAACCAGAAGATTAGAGGCACAATAATGATGATTTTTCAATGAGAAAAGAGTGACCTGCTTCTAGGGAAATAAGGACTGAGAGATGACCTTTGGATTTATTAGCAGGAAGTCATTGTCGACCTTAAAAGGAATAGTTTCAGAAAATCAGTGAAAGAAACAATACTTGTTTGGAGTGGATTCAAGAAGAAACTGCAGAAGAGAAATTGGAGATGGATAATATAAATAGCTCTCCCGATGAGTTTTTCTATAAAGGGAAACAGATAAATGGGGGTTGAAAGAAGAGAAGAAAATGAAGTAAAGAGAACGAGTTTAGGATGAAAAATTAACAGGATGTTTGAATAGTGACAGGGAATACCCGCCAGGGAAAGAAAAACTAGCGTGTCAGGAGAGAATGGGGAGAACTGCTGCAGGAGCAATGGAGACTAGGGAAGAGGACCGGATCCATGGGGTGCACTAGGCCATTGCCAAGAGAATGGTTGTGTTTCCAATGTAAGAGTGGAACACCACATACAGGCACAGAGGCAAGTAGCAAGATGCCATAAGGGGAACTCACAGAAGTCTTTGCTGATCTCTTCTATTTGTACAGTGAAATAGGCAGCAAATTCATCAGCTGAGAATAAAGATGGGACAAAGTCTATGAAGGCGTGAGGAGTGAGGGAAAATATGAAGGGGTCATCCAGTGGATTGAGGGGAGTTTGGCATGATTACTGAGCACCACTAAGGGCCCAGGGGAAGTCGATGATTGTGAATTTAAAATGAAACAAGTCAGCATGGGAATCTTGTGCATATGTGTTCAATATGATTGTCTGCATGGATGCAGGTCTAAAGGGAAAAAAAGAGTGGTATGGCTTGACTGGAGCTGATGTTTTGTCCACCAAGTGAGAAAGGAGGAAAAAAATTTTAGGGTATATGCAAGGGAGTGATTATAATGGTAAAAAGTGTAATTTAAGCTACACAAGGAGAGAACTAAGAACATGATAAGGGTAACTTTCAGTGGAGGGATGGTAAAAACAATGCAAGGGATTGTTTAACACAAATTTATTTTAACATATACCTCAATACACTATATAACCAGCATTCCATTAACTGCATTTTGTAAAAAAGTTTCTGTCGATGGATTATAGAAGTGTTACTGTAGTACAATAACAATGGATGGTCTTTATTAATATTGCAAAAACTGCCTAATGATTTAGTGTCTAGAATATAATTAATACTTAAAAATTTAATGATGTAAACATATGTTTAATAGTAACTTATCTAAAAGGCACTAAAAGTATATCAATACTATATAAGTAATTTCTCTTATTCTGAAATTCCAGAAAATGTACCTGTATAAAATGTTAAAGATATTTCAATATTTAAGGAAGAGATTAACTAGACCAACTTATTCACTGAAAATCTGTTAACTTACAAAAATACTATATAATAGATTCAGACTCTGTATTAAGAAATTGGCTCAAACTGTTCCTTTTTAAAATGAAAAAAGTTACAGTAGAAAATCACTATCGTCACTTGAAGGACTAAAAATCCAGATGTTTATGGAATGTCTTAAATGGCTTAATAGTTTGAAGTGCAGTTAACTTATCTTTTCTAATAAAAAAAAGAGTAGCCACATTCAGATAAATTATGTTTTTTAAAATACCCTCAAATATTTCATTCCTGACAGGGATAAACAAAAGATTTGGATTCTTAAATTGAATTTGGGGGGAGGGACTTTGGAAAATACTTCATATCTTCAACATCTTTTTTTCTTCATCTCCACAAATAAAATGCCCTTAATATCCTACTCAATAATATGAAAACTCTGAGGTTTAAAAAAAAGCTATTTAGCAGATTATAGAGCAGAATCCTGAACTCAGGCTCTCTGTGTGACTGCGCAGAAGTGGAATGTGTGTAAATAAGAGACAGAGAAAGAGAGACTATATATAAAATCAGACAATCAAAATTAATGCTATTATTGTATTTTATGCTATACTAGAGCACAGTATAATGGTTACGAAATTCTTACAGATCACATTTCTGGTCTGAGGCAAGATCAAGTAAACATATCCTACCCTATTCCCCCTACTAAGTGAACTAAAAACCCTGGGCAAAATGCATAAGGCAGCCATCAGAAGACTGAATGATAGAGAAAAGACGGCACTAGGTAGAGATCTCATTACTCAAGGAAATGATTTTCTACAGCTCTTCCCACCTGCACTGACACTCTCCCCTTCAGACACAGCAATTATGGAGACTACTGGGAGAAGCCTGGTTGAGGACCCTCTCCATGCTCATAAACTAAGTAAATGATAGTAGAGAGTAGCACCTTTCTCTCTCCCAACTATGAGTGAAAGGAGAATTATAGGAGATGACACTGCTGGTGCAAAAGATTCTTTAAGCTGTATATGAACTCCTGAACAGTCCCATGAGTAGCCTATATATTAAACAAAATAAACACAATGTTCTGAGAATCTACTGTATACCATGATGAGTGCAGTTAACAATGTATATATAACAACTGCTAAGAGAATAGTTATTCAGTGTTCTCACCACAAAAAAAGATAATTATATGAAGTGATGCCTCCATCACTTCACTTACCTTTTTATGGCAATCATTTTGTAATATATAGACTATCAATCAAATCATCACATTATACACCTTAAACTTATACAATATTGCATGTCACTTATATCTGCATAAAGCTGGGGAAAATAAAATAATAGGAAAAATTGCATATAAACACTGATCTACAAAAGCTAAAGTGTTATGTTATTGTTAGACAAATTAAAACTCAGAACAAAGAAAATCACCAAGGGTTAATTCACAACGTAGAGATAACCCATTAAGTGGATATTTATCAATAATAAATCTTCAATATACATCAAGAATCAAAATGGTAGAACTTAAAGGAGAGATTTTGATAGGGACTTCAAAAACCTTTCTCTCAGTAATCACTAAAATCACTAAATAGAAATCAAGCAAGGATAGAGAAGATCTAAACAACACCATCAACACATAGAATCTGACAATTATACAACATTCCATGAAACAGCAGCAGAATATACACTCTTTTCAAATATACATACTGTCATCAAAAGTCCATATCTTGGCTAATAACACAAACCTCAACAAATTGAAAATAGTTAAATCTTATACAAAGTATGTTCTCTGATCATAAGGAAATGATATTTGAAATCTTATAAAGAAAACAGTAAAGTTTCCAAACATTTAGGTAGTTACTCTTCCCACTCCTATTCAACAGCATGTTGTAAATTTAACCAATGCAATAAAGCAAGAAAAACAAATGGAAGACATACAGATTCAAAAGAAAGAGATAAAATCTAGCCTATTTGCTGATGACATAATTAGTTACAAAGAAATGTGAAAAGAATACAAAAGAAAATTCCTAGAATTAAAGAGTTTAGTAAGGTACACATGTACAAGTTATGCATACATATACATCAACCTTATTTCTACAAATAAACAATGAACAATTGAAAATAGAAATTAAAAATGCAATTTATAATAGTTCCAAAATTGTAACACTGAAGAGTAAGTCTAAGAAAATATATACAGAAATTATATACTGAAATACCTAAATAAAGGGAGAGACACACTGTGTTCATGGAATGGAAGACTCAATGTAATAATGAAGTCAAATCTCTCCAAACTGGTTTCTAGATTTAATATATTCCTATCAAAATGCCAGCTTTTTTTTCAGATATAGATAGGTTGAATCTACCATTAAATAAACTAATGAGCAAAAGAGAACCAGAGGCATAGAATCATGGAACAGACTGACAGCTAGCTGTAAGAGGGGAGGGGGGATGTGGGGATTGTTTGAAAGAAGGTGAAGAGATTAGTCAAAAAGCATATATGAAGCACCCATGGACATGGACAAGGGTGTAGGGATTGACTGTGGGAGTGGGAAGTGGGCTGGGCAGAGGGGGACAAAGGGGAAAACTTGGGATAACTGTAATAATAGCTAAAAAATAAAATATATAAAAAATAACTAAAGCTTTAGTTACTTTAAAGGAACTAAGAAGCTATAAGCACTAAAATTATTTAAAAAAATAAAGTTTGCCACATTACCCTATACTAAGACTTATAATAAAGTTACAGTAATTGGGACACTATAATATTGGCAAAAGAGTATGTGTAGATAAATAAAAGAAAATAGAGAGTCCATAAATAGAACCAAACAAGTGCAGCCAATTGTCATTGGAGAAAGGTACAGAAACAATTCAATGAAGAAACGCTAACTTTTCAACAACTAGTGTTTGAACAGTTGGATGTCTATGGACAAATAATAACAATAAAAAACCTCAACCTAAACCTAACACCCTAAACAGAATTTAACTAAAAATGGATCAAAGGTCTTAATGCAAACTGTAACACTACAAAACTAATAGAAGGAAAAGAAAAAATCCAGGAGAAAAACTGTTTGACCTAAGATGAGTGAAGAGTTCTTAGGGATGGCACCAACAGCATAGTCCTTAAAAGAAAAATACTGATAACTTGGTCATCATCAGATGAAAAATTTTTATCAGTGAAATACATTATTGAAAAGATAAGTCCTAGATTGGAAGAAACTATTTCCAAAGACATATCCAGCAAAGGATCTGTTTTTAAATTATATGAAGACCTCTGTAAATAAGGGAAAAATATAATTTGTAAATGGGCAAAAGACTTGAGGAGATATTTGAACAAAGGGGATATATAGATAATAGGCATGCTAAAAAGGTTAAACATCATTTGTTATTTGGGAAGTGTACATTGAAGCCACAATGAAATACTTTTATATCCAATTAAAGCAAACAAAATTAAAAAAAAAAACTATTACACTAAATCAAGTGTTGATGGGAAAGTGGAGAAACTGTGTTTTTTATGTGTTACTAGTTGGAAGGTATAATGAAAATGGATGTAGCAGTTTTTATAAAGTTAAACATGTATTACTATAGAACTCAATAATTGCATTTTGGGTATTTATCCTGAAGAAATAAAAACTTATGCCCATGTGAATATCTGCATATCAATGTTCATAGTAGCTTTATTTGTAGTAGTCAAATGTTTTTCCACTGATAATAAACAAATTTAAATACCTATACAATAGAATGCTACTGAGCAATAAAAACAAATGTGTCATTGACATATACACCTTGGATGGATCTCAAATTTATTATGCTGCATTAATAAAGGCTATATGAAAACTATATACTATATTATTCCATTTATATAACATTCTTAAAATAAAAAAGTGCAGCATGGGCAATGGATCAGTGGCTGGGGAAGGGGAGTCAGGTGTTAGTGTTATGGGGAGAACGGGAATTGCTTTATGGTGACAGAACAATTCTGTATGTGGTTTAAGGTGGTTATGTGAATCTAGTCATGTGATGAGATTTCACAGAACTACACAAAACCAAACCCCAAAAAAGTGTATGTAAAAACTGGTATGACTTGAATAAGTCTGCAGTGCAAGAGTATTATCCCAATGCCAATTTCCTGGTTTGACAAAGCACTATGGTTGTATAAGATGTTAACATTGGGAAAGCTGGGTAGACAGTGCATAAAATCTCTCTGTACTATTTAGGCAGCCTCTTAGTCTTAAATTATTTTGAAACAAAAAAATTAAAATGCATATGGAAAATAAAATAAAGTTGATAAATCAGTAGGAAGTTTGAGTCAATATGCACCTCAAGTTGACATTTCTAAAATTTTCTTGAAGGTCATGGGCAGGAGAAAGTTGTGCAAGAGTTGGATATATTTTTATTAATGACAAGTGACTAATGGGGCAATACACTATTCCATTTGTTTTTAAGATTTTATTTATTTATTTTTAGACAGAGGAGAAGAGGGGGAGAAAGAGAGGTAGAGAAACATCAGTGTGTGGTTGCCTTTCGCTCACTCCCTACTAGGGACCTGGCCCACAAGCCAGGCTTGTGCCCTGACTGGGAATCAAACTGGTGACCCTTTGGTGCACAGGCCAGCACTCAACCCACTGAGCTATACCAGCCAGGGCCCTAGTTCTTTAATCATTAATATTTTGGGATTGCTTACACTTGGTTACATGAAATAAGGCACATTGAAGCTCACATAATTGCTGAGCTTAAATATAAATTGGACATACATGCCACTGGAATTCAAGTCTAGAGTAATTAGATTAAAAGATTTACTACAGTGCATTTGGAAGCCAAAAACTTGAAGAGCAATACATTTCCTTATTTATAAATACATAAGAAGTTTATACAGCTCCTAAAGAAATCAGAAAATACTTCAGAAGAAAATTTAAAATTTTATTGTATGCTTTATGTACAAATGCAAAGAGTCATTAGCTCTTCGTGGGGTAGTACAATAATGATTCCAAAACAGTATTTTGTCGTTAAAAAAAAATAACTCTCTGGTAAGACTTGTTTTCAAAGAATATGTTTTCTTTGTCTTGAAATCATCTCACTATTGGAGCAAAAAGATACCAAAAAAAGAATACCTTTATTATTTAAAAATACACACCTTGAAAGTACATAAATTAGTTCACCATGTACCTTGCTCTAGATTTTGATTTGTTTACATTTTGGGCAAAAACAGCAGGAATTCTAGCTACTTTTTTCAAGTTGCTGAACTTTCTTGAGATTAAAGACACTCATTATCAAATAGGTGCTCCAATGGAGGAGAACACTGACCTGGAAAATACAAAATGCTTCTAAGTCAGCCTGGAGAATCTTTTTTTTAACCCTTACTCAAAGACCTGCTTATTGATTTTAGAGAGAAGGGAAGGGAGGAAGAGAAAGAGGGGAACAGTGATATGAGAGAGAAACATTGATCTGTTGCCTCTCTCAATGGCCCAGACTGGGGACCAAACCTCTGACCCAGCCATGTACCCTGACTGGGAATCGAACTCGCAACACTTTGGTTTATGGGATGACACTCCAACCAGCTATGCCACACTGGCCAGGGAAGCCTGGTGAATCTTATACTTCCAGGGCCTCTTTGGTGAGACTACCCATAGTTTACTGGTCTGCTGTTCACCTCATGAAGACAAGAATCAGATAAAGGACTGAAAGTGGTGCCCTAGGGAAGCCGCCTCTTGGACAAACACGCACCAGCATTTATTCCATGTTATCTCAGTGGGTTTACTCTGGCCCAAGAGGAGATGCTGTTACTCATTTCTCAGTTTTCCAGGTGAGGAAACTAAGGTTTAGGACAATGAATACCTTGATCCACAACATAAAATTAACCAAGTCAAAGTCGGGCCTCTTTATGCCCAAAGGTGAAACTCTTTGCCTTGAGGCATTTTATTGCCTCTTAAACATATAGAAATCGTAAGACAATGACTGACTGCATTTCAACATTTATCCACATAACTCGTGGTTAAATGATAGTCAATTTTAGAGATGGTTAGAAAGCATCATCAGGTTGACAGCTTGTTCAGAGAAACTGAAACATGAGAATACTGCAATTGTCATGCACAAAAATACAGGGATTGAAGGAAGCTTGGCAAACACCCAAGCCTACCCTAGGAGATGTCTCTATTTTTGGTATAATATTTAGCCACGGCATTATTGTGGGTTCCCTTCTGTTGTTGTTTGTTTTGTTTTTATACTAAACATGTTTTTTTCACATTTTTTTTTACTAAACAAAACTACATTTTCTTTTTTTAATAGGAGTTTTTACTAGTTTTGTTTTTACTAGTTATTTTTATTAGGAGCTTATATGTATAATGAATTTGATTATTTGGGTCTCATTTCAAAATCAACTGTTGCTTTTCTTTGTTTATCTTTCTCCTCATACCAATTTTCCTTAAAGTCTGAATAAGGCCCAAGTCCAAATCAGTGACATATTTATAAAGTTCAATGTGGAAAACCAAATCAAACTGCAAAATGGGTAGTTATCCTGAACCTGTAAACCAAACACACCCGTGAAGTTAGTTTAATTATGTGTGTATGTGAATATCAACGTTTGTTTGTTTAAATATTCACTTACCGCATTTTTGACCCTGTAGCTACTCTCTCCATCCTTCTTTACTCAAGGTACTTTGTGCTTTTAGTATACGTATATCATTCAAGTAAATAAGGAGCCAGTTAATATTCATGGGAAGAAAATGCAAAATTTAATAAAATGCAGTTATTCTATTAGTTTTATTTTAAAATTTAAAAAAAGTGGGAATAAATGATGATGAAATGAGGTTTGACTTGGGGTGGTAAACACAGTACCATACAGATGATGTACTACAGAACTGTATACTGCAAACCTACATAATTTTATTAACCAATGTCACCCCAATAAATTCAATAAAAAATAAATTAATTAAATTATCATCTTAAATATCATTTGTAACTTTATTCCACCTTTGGTTTGTGAAATGTTGATTGAATTAGGCTACTTGACAGAAAAATGTAAAATATTTAGTAATGTTAACATGACCTTATTAAAAAAAAAAAAACCCACAACCGAGAGACCTGATTCTAAATATGCAGTGTTGGTGAGCTAGATAGGTGGCTGGAGATAGGTAAGTTATACACATATATAGAGGTAAATGTGTAGATATGAACCCTGAGCTATTACTACAGAATTTAGTTTAAACATTAGCAAGCATAACATACTGTATTTATTGAATAAATACTATATTTCATTATGTGTATTTTTTATTCCTAACAACCACCATGAAATATAGCTATCATTTGGGGAATCTAATTTGGAAAGTACAGAGGCTGAAAAGTTGTAAAACACAAGCATACACAGCAGGCAGGCAGACCTTATTTGAATGCTCTGGTCTTCTGAGGCCCTGCTCTCAGGACTTCCTGTGACCTCTCTCCTCACCAGACTTTACCTGTGAAGGAAGCTCAGTCTCTGGTAGAGAAATTCATCACAAACACAAGGCAGAGTGCTGTTAATGCATTATCATTCTAGGCTTCTTTTCTGGGTACATTCTTTTGATTACTAGCTCTCCTCTCATGTGGCATCCCAAGATTTATGGCTAAGGAAAGAGAGAGATCAATAGGACCAAAAGAAAAAAAAAATCAATACAATTTCTGGGTTTTAAGTTTCAAAAACTGGCCTTGATTGGGTCAAGGCATCAGCAGAGAAGAACTCTGACATAAAGAGCTCATTTATAAGAATAAAGATTCAGTTGTTGTGCATTGAGATCAGAGAATGATTTGGCGTGTTAGAAAACCTGGAGTGGAATTAGAAGCCAGTGGCTCCGCAACAAGGAGCCCTGTGTTGTAGCCACTGACCACACTGGCCACTAGTCCAAATGAAAATGGGAGACAGAAGGGGACAAACCACCAGGTAGTTGGAGATCAGACTAAAAAAGGGAATTTCCTTCCCTAATGAAGACATAGTACCATGTTTTCCCCATCGCAGCTGGAGTAAACAACAACTAGATCTTCTGTGGGTCTTAGAGCAAGAGGAATGCAAGGAGGAAAGCCTGTGCCTGAAGAGGCTGGCTCTTCAATGAAGGGATAATGGAGCTGTGACCTTCAGGACTGATGACCGTGACCCACCCAGAGGACTCAGAATCAAAGCAACCTATGAGCTGCAAGGAGCACAGTGAGAAAGCTACGCAGGGTGTCTTGTGAACATTCAAGGAAAAGATTCATTAGCCTGAGGGTGAATCATCTGGTCTATTAAAATAGTAGATGAGATCCAGTTTTATTTATAGGATTTGACATAATGTTTCTACAATGTTTCATGTAATAGACGTATGCAATAACATTTGATAAATAGCTTCAGCTAGAATTATTTTATTTCCTAATACCTAATTAAGGAAGCTAAAAGTATAAGTATAGGTGACCTCATAAATCAAAAGGCTACAACAATGGGTTGGGCAGAATAAAAATCTTGTCTTAAAGCTGGAGACTGAAATAAGTCACATTAAGTACCTAAAATAACAGCCACATAGTCCTCATAAAATATTATGCTACACCGGCACTATATTACTACAATATAACTTACTTTTTATTGTCTGTCCCTAATTTGACAAATTATTAAGTCAATGAAGATAAAGTTTTTTGCCTAAAAAATAAGAGGTTCTTGGTAATATTTGTTGAATTAAGAAGAAGCACATAATATAAAATATTTTTGCTTGTGCTCACATATAGATAATGTTAACTCTAATGTTCTGATTTTCCTTAGACTATAAACTTCAAAATTTGTGCATCATTAAAAAAATCTTTATAGAATAATTCAGATGAATAAAACACTATATTGCAGAGCAGACCAAAATAATACAGAGTAATGATAATCTTATAAAAACGTAGGATAATCTGTAAGTCAGTATGTCTGCAACTTCTTCTAAACTGTGAAGCATATTATGCACTTCACAATGTTTGTTTTATTTGCAGGGTTTCTTTGTTTTCAGAAAACTTTTGTTTTTCAATACTAATAGAAGATAAGACATAAAAATACAGAAAAATAATAGAGTAAGTTCTTCAAATGTGACAAAAATTTTGGTACTCAAAAGGTCCATGCTAGGTGTTAGTGAATCTGCAATATAGTGTTTTATTCATCTGATATCATAGTTAGGTGAGTGAACCACAAATACAGCACTGAACATTCTCACTGCCATTTTATACATGCTTGCAGTTTGAGAGACCGAACAACATAGAATAAACATAAAGATATAGACAAAGGGCTGGAATAAAAGTTCGAAGAACTTTTAAAATAAGCAGCTTTGTTCTTCTCTGCCCAAATCTACTTCCTATTCTTTTGGTAAGAAGAACTCAATTTCTGTTGGAAACCACCCATTTCACTCCAACACTGGTTGGGATCAATGTCAGAACCAGGGGTGGGCATGTGACCACAAAGGCGGGGCTTTCAATTCCTTGCCACAGGGATTGGCCAAACTCAAATCAGAGTTTAAGGAATATTATCCTGGAGCTTTTGCTGCAATAACTAGGAAAAAGACACTCTGTTTTGCTGAATTTAGTGCTGGAAAAATGGAAGGCTGGAGCTGCTGGTATGGATGGTGTCCATACAGAGGAAGACTGTCCTGAGGAATGGGGATTTGGAAATAAAAAGTTTTGGTGATACCATATGCTTTCTATGTATCAGGTCTCATTCTCAGCACCTCATGTATTAAAACAACACCACTCTGAAAAAGATAACATGATGCACATCATACAGTGGAGGAATCTGAGGCTCACAGACTTTAAGAAATTTCTGCCATGTCACATAGAGCCAGTAAGTTCTGGTAACAGTAACAAAGGTCATGACATTGAACATGGCTGTCCTGTAAGCCACGCATGTCCCAGTCTCTCAGTCCCCTACCTTTGACTTTTCACTGGGTCAGTAAACTTCTTTTGTAAGTTAAGTCCGTTTGATTGGGGGGGACATTGTAAAATAACAGTTCTGAATGATATTATAGAATGTTAATAAGAACAATATCAAGTATACTGAAATAACATAAAAATCTACTGTATAATTTGTTTCACCAATAAAAAATCAACAAAGGGTGGATTCTATGTGTATGTTTGTGTTTTAATAAAAGAAAATATCACTAAAACTATTACTCTCCTAAGTAATATAATTATATTTGGAATCCATATTTCCTATCAAGTCTTTAAAAAGAATAATCAGTGGCCATGGCTGGATAGCTCAGTTGGCCAGAGCATTGGCCCTATATGCCAAGGTTGCAGGTTCACTTCCCAGTAAAGGCATATACAAGGATCAATCAATGAATGTGCAAATAAGCAGAACAACAAATTGATGTCTGTCTGTCTCTCTCTCATCAATAAAAAGAGAATAATCATTTATATATGATTAGCTTTTAAAAGGTTTCAGTTTCACTGTTAAGATAGCTTGTGAAAAAAATTGATTTTATTTTTTAAAAAATAAATGACTTTAAAAGTTTCTCCTTTTAAATGACAATTAAACTGTAGAAAAGGTTGTTACTCAGGGCAAACTGGTATTTATATTAACTAATAGCAACTAAACTAGCTAGTAAAGTGCTCTTCGTAAGCATCTTAGGTGGAATTTTTGAATGGGATCTTGATTAGACATATTTTTCCTTTTGTGGGAATACCTACTTTTGAATACTCATTTATGATGAAAAAAATATTCTCCTAAGTGCCAGATATTAATATTTAAACATATAAAAGGACAGCAGGCAATAAAATGATGTTTTCCTATTCAAAAATTAATTTTCTTAGCAAAGATTCAAATTAATTTAAAATCCAAATAAACAGTCAAATTCTGCCCATGAGGTATATAAAACTGAAGCTTCAACCTAATGCTTTAACAGGCACTCTTAAAGGCATTACATGCCAAAGTGCCCTTTTGAGTTTGCAGAGATCATGTGATTGTTCCCAAGGAAAGTTTAGCAAAGAAGATTCTATTCTTGGTCCATTCAAGAGCTTTAAAGGAGCTATTTATTTTCCTTTAGATATCTGTAATTTCTCATAAGGTCTTTAAATTTGTAATTTTCCAGATTCCTTTATTCAGGAAATATTTCCTCCACAATGAAATAGAGTTGACTCTAGAACCTTCTACCCATTTCCCTTAGTAGTTCATTTGTTGTGAAATTCACTGATAAATGAGACTTTTTTTCTGTAATAAGATAATTCCCAAATTATCTTTTGCTGAGTTCAGTGTTGGGAAGATAGGAGCCCAGAGCTGTGGACTTCAACACAGAAGTTGACCTAAGGGATGGGGATTTATTTATTTATTTAATGGGGATTTTAAGACAATGTTTCTGAGGCTGCCATTGAGTAAATATTGCCTTCCTGTGATAACTGTTTTATAATCATAAAAATATAGTTTATTATAAAAATGTAGTTTGGTCATGGCTTATCCTTAGTATTCAAAACCACTCTAGACACTCCAGACCAAAAACTTTGTGATTAGAATTCCAAGTGTGTAAAACTTGTGTAACAACCTTCCTATAAAACCACATAACTCAAAGAAACTCAACTGAGTTGGAAAATGTGCTTTATAAATCTGTCCTCAGCCACGTATGATGGTGAGATCAAACTCAATTCACTACAAACCTACCAGACCTAAATGAGCAGAGTCCAGAAGGCGTGAAGAGTCTCATACTTATGCGGGTCCCCCCTAAGTAAGTTCTGTCATTTCTAGTCTATCATGCACCCACTTTTAAAGACTTAACTGCGCTGGCTACAGGACAGAACCCCTTACCACCACTCAGCTTCCTCTATTACAGTGTAGACCACATTTTCAATCATTTCTTGGAAAACCCTTAAACCTGCCAAAGAATGTGCTGACCACAATTACACATAATTATTTTAAAGTTTCTCGTGGTGGGATCCATGTGGCTACCCACCAAGAATCTATGTACATAAATCACCAATTAAAACTAAGTTTGGCTTCAAAAAAGTAAGTGTGAAAGGTTCAGTTGGCAAAGGCAAAGCCGGTACAATTTCATTTATATGTGGAATCTAAAGAGCAAAATAAATGAACAAACAAAATAGAAACAAATTTATAGAGGCAGAGATCAGACAGACGGTTGCCAGAGGGCAGGGGGTTGGGGTAGGGGCTGGGTGAGAAAGGTGAAGGGATTAAGAGGTACAAATTGGTAACTGCAAAATAGTCACAGAGATGAAAAGTACAGTATAGGGAATAAGTGAATAATATTCTAATAGCTGTACGGTGCCAGGTAGGTAGTGAAAATATTGGGGGAACACTTTGTCAAGTGTATGATTATATAACCACTATGCTGTATACCTAAAACTAATACAAAATAATATTGAATGTAAATCATAATTGAAAAATGAATTAAGAAGAAACAAACTCCATGGCTTAAAAAAAAAAAAAAAGATGGAAAGAAAGCTTTCCTTAACAAAGGAGGAGCATGGACTCTTCTGGATGGGTTTGCAAAGACCTACATAATAGTAGTTACATACGACTTGCCTAAGGGCATCTGGATCATGTTTTATTAGTCCAGCACTACTATTTGTCTCTTTTCTAAAGTTATGTAGTTAACAGGACATGATCATAAAACTTTAGGAATTTACAAATAGTTTCCTAATTCTCTTTTCTCAGAAGTGTTAAATTGCTTCCTCAGGAAGAGAGACAAAAGCAACAAATCAAAGTGGTGAATGGCATGAACTCCAGAGAGTTCCAACTCACTACTGACCTCCCTCTGACTTCCCTAGGAGCACTCAATCTTCTGTCTCAGATTACTCAGGGGGCTGTGAAGAACTGTCAGACATGCGTAAAAGGGGCCACGGCCCGGATCCCTGCTGCTCAAAGCGGGTCCTTGGGCCAGCATCCACCACAGCACCTCAAAGCTGATTAGAAATGTGCGGTCTCAGACCCTGCCCCAGACCTGTCTAAAACAGATTTGCATTTTCAATCTCCACATCATATGTATGCAGGTCAAAGTGTTACAGGTCCCTGAGCAATTTTTAAGGGACACTATAAGTCATAAAAGTCTATACGTGTATGTGTGTGTAGTTCCCCAGCTTGTAACTTTTCCAGCATTGAACAAGAGCTAACCATAATGAGAGCTAACACTCATTTTATTGAAGTTTAACTGCCTGCTTGCACTGAATACACATAAATTATCTCACTTAATCTTAAAATTATTGCTTCTGAGATGGTATTTATTATATAGAGGATTGATTCTCAAACTTGACCCAGCAACAGAAGTGCCCGAAGAGCTAAGACATAAATTGTTCAGCCAAACCCCCAAAGTTTGTGATTCAATAAATTTGAAGTAGACCCCCCCCAAGTATTGGGTCTATCAAGTACTCAGGTGATGCTGACTGGTACCATGAATATAGAGGCCCCCAATACGAGTGAGTGTCTGTGAATTCAACTACCTGGGCCCATACCTCAGATGCCCGCTATTTGTTTTTCATACTCTTTTTTTTTTCCCTTTTGGCAAGTCCTAAGGATTCTGTTTGTGTTCCTCTCCTTCCCACAGTGGTCACTGCACACTCCCCCCTTCTTTCTCAGGCTACTTGTGAAAGACAATGCACTTTTGCCATCACTCCTCCTCTTTACTGCCCATAAGGCTCAGATCTGCGGGCTTTGGTGTTACCAGAGCTCAGTACTACAGAGTGAGGGTTCATCGCTGTGTGTAAGGCACATGCTAGAAATCTCACAAATCCTAAATTCATTCATGGGTCTTTTACTCCTGGTTTTAATGTGGAATTAAATCCCTATGAAATTCTTGGCCTTTTTAAGTTAAAATAACTCAGTTACGTCAAAGGAAATGCCCAATTAAAATTCACTTCTTCATTAAAAAAAAAAGTTCAAACTTCCATCTACATTACCTCACTGGCTTCTTTCAAGAATCTTATTAAATAGGCAAGGTAAATAATACAATGCCACAGATAATTAGAAGAAATTGGAAACAAAGCAATAACAGCATAACGTGTCTTGTTTTAGGAAGATCCACATTTCGGAAGTCATATTTCCATGTTTTCTTACATGTGTTCATATTATACACTCAACATGTACATAATTTTGCTGCTTTATTTACATAAATATTTCTCAGTAGAACAGAGTTGTATTTACACCATATTGTACCTAAAGAACTCAAGTGTTAGATGCTTATAAAAATAACATCCCAAGAAATTTGAAAATAGGCAAAAAAGTTTTTCTTAGATCAATAACTGAATTGATGCTTACTTTTATCCTCTCCTAGGTTTTTGAATAAGAATTCTTTACCTAGAAGACATATCTATTGCATTGAGTATTAAGTAAAAGATACGTGTCTTTAATTTCTTCCTTCAGGACACTAACCCAATTAGTCTGTTAATGCATTAAATTGTAGAAGGATGGGGCAGTGGTTTAGACTTAGCAAGCTTACTGTGAATGCACATATTAGTATTTTAACTAAATTTAATATTTTAAGAAGAACATCCAGAATAAAACTTAAATAAATATAACTAGTGGAGGCTTTAGCTTAATCTCAGCTACATGCATGTGAAAATCCAGAGCTATCTGGCCATGTGTGAAGTGTATCTGCAGGAGCCCCTCAGGGGATGATCTGACTGAGCATTAAGTCTCCTGTGCAGAAGGCTTATCTCAGAAGGGACTAAAAGTCAACCCTGCTGGGAGGACTAAAGGCAAAAATGAGTCTCAATTTATACCTATTTCTATTGTGTATTCACCAACATAATTTGGTTATAGTTATTTTTAATACTTTGTCCTACTAGAATTAAAAGTGATTACCCAATACTGTCATGGTAATACAGCATTCTGTTGTTTACATATACGGTTGTTATCTATTAGTTTCATACTTTCGTGCAATGTGTTTCTGAAGTCAAATAAGCCCTAAGGAAGAGAATAGCATGTGTATTTGACTCCTATTGCTGCTGTAACTACCACAAATTTTGTGGCTTAAAATGAAATAAACTCATACAGTTCTGGAGGTCAAAGCCTGAAATGAGTCCTACAGGCCAAAATCCAGGTGTCCGCAGAGTACCTTCCTTCTGGAGGGTCTGAGAGGAAAGTGCATGCTCTTGCCTCTCCAGCTTCTAAAAGCCACCTTCACTCCCCTACCTTCACAGTGCCTCACGCCAACCTCTGCTGCTGTCATCTCCTTTCCTCTGACTCTGACCTTCCTGCTTCCCTCTTAAAAGGGCCTTATGAATACATTTGTTCTGCCCAGATAACACAGGATAACCGCTTATTTCAAAATCCTTAACTTAATCACATCTGCAATGTCCCTTTTGCAAAGCCACCAGTCCCAGGGATTAGGACAATTTTAAGGCAATATTATTTGCCATATCTCAATATCATTCTACATACACAAGTCTTTGCAGTGTCTTCTGAACCAATGGGTCATACCTACAACCAGGGACCTGGTGAAACCTTGCAATGGCTCACGAGAACCAACTGTGTGCACTTCTTCCCTATTGTGTTCAGTGATGCCGTGGTAGTAGCTTGAAACTAGCCATGATGGAAAAGAGGTATCGTTATAGGTCATGTCTTTTATTTGCTTGGGAGATGTTAAACATTCACTGATGTACAACTACATACAACCATTTTTGGGCTCCCTGCTTACCTCCCATGTGCAAATCCGTGGGCAGTAAATTCATGTTTGATTCACTTGCTTTGGAAATGCTCCCACTGAGAATAAACTACAGTTCTGCTGACTGGGTTCTAGTATTCTTCTCTTTCACACCATAGTCCCACGTGAGTCAAACGAAGCCCCTATTACCTACTGGACATAGTGGTCTGACATGCAGCCTCTGCCCATAGGGCCAAGTCTTCCCTGAGGCTTTAACTGCATTGTACAAGCCCACAGACAGGTCAGCTTCATGGTTCTGAGAACTCTGCAGGCACAAAGAGCCCCACACTAACAATAGCCCTCTGCCTGGCTTAATGCTCTAGTGTTGGCATCTTGAATTTCTTAATAGAATTTGAACAAGTGGCCATACATTGGCATTTGGTGCGGAGCCCTGCAGCCTATGTGTCTGGCCCTGCTCACAGCCATCCTCAGCTACATAGTAACAGGAACTTCTGGATGACTTGTACCTCCACACCAAGGGAGGAGGGGGGACACATAGCAAAGTTGCAAATTAATATCTAAATGTGTTCATTGTAGTAACTCTCTCTACTGATTCAAATGCCCCCCTGTGAATAATTCAGTCACTTTCAGTTTTTGTATTTATTTTTCAGCTTAATTTCTGTTTCCTCAGCTCCTGTTCAAGAAGGATTTGGTACATGGAGCAAGTTTATGTGAACAAATTGCAAGGAAGGGTAACCTCTGGCCTCCAGATGCTGGTCCTTGAGAACACTCGGGTTCATGTCTCCTGGGTGTGGCTGGATGGGTGTCCCTCTGAGGGTATTTAGCAATGTCTGCTGCTGAAGTCTTAGTGCTATGTCTGAAGATCGCTTCATTTTTATCTACATCAGGAACCAGGATCTCTGCCTGTTAACTAGACCCTATATTGACTCATTTAATGCTGCAAACTGTTCTGAGTTCCTGCTACATTATTGAACCGAGCCCAAGTCTGGGACGTAGGCTTTCCTTGGTCCTCACCATGAAAGACTCCATAGCCACTCAACTCAGTTTTACACAGGGCTTCGCCATGGAGGGGCAGGGAAATACCTGAGTCCCTCCTCTCTATCAGAAGGAAAGTGAGCGACACTCTAGTGTGCAACCTAAGCTCTCTTTTCCCGACCTCTTGTTCACTTGGCACATCTCACCAGACAAAGCAGAATTACTCTGGAGTCCTAACGAAAGTATGGGCCAAAAAACTCTTTCAGGCCTTGATATTTCTATGCACCTCTCTAATATTGGCTTGGTCAAAAGTTCATTTAGTATTTTTTTTCCATATGATGGCTCTAGTAGTGCTTTGTTGTGTTTAACTTCATTTGAAACAATTTTGTTAGATTTTGTTGTGGCAGCTGTCATATCAGCGTGTATTTAAAAAAAACTAATCAAAATTGGTGAATTTTTGTGCAGTCATTTTAATACTGAAGATGGAAGAAAATACGCAGCATTTTCAGTATATTATGCTTTATTATTTCAAGAAAGGTAAAAACACAACTGAAACGCAGAAAAAAACAGATTTGTGCAGTGTATGAGAAAAGTGCTGTGAATGCTTGAACATGTCAGAAGTTTCTTGGTGCTATCGACATTTTGGCCAAATAATTCTTTGCTGTGGGGCTGTCTTACGCATTGGAAGGTGTTTAGCAGCACCCCTGGCCTCTGCCCACTAGAAATCAATAGTGGGAGATAGCTGACACACTCAAAATATCCAAATCAATGAAGTTATTGCTGAAAATAAAAAATGTGTCTTTTATTTTATGGAAAAAACTAAACAGACTCTTTGGTTAACCCAATATATCTTTCCTCTCTGGGAAAAAAAGGAAGTTCCTCTCTGAGAACTTCTCTCACTTCCAGTTTCCCTCTTCTTTTAGTTCTAACACCTCCCAAAATCACACATGTTAAGTAAATTTTCAGCATTGCTTATCACAGTAAATAACTCAGAAATATTTTAGATAGCTTTATTCTGCTTTAAATTTAAAATTCTTCAACTACTGAGTTACTAACACTGTATCTCTACAGAAAAACACATCACTCCTCTTCCAATGATGTCAAAAGAAACATGTTCTTTGGTTTATAAAATTTGTTTATAAATTGAACCTCAAAAATTAATGTGATAGCACAATATTTGGTGGTAGCTTTCTGTGTTAAGTTAATAAAGACAGTTAATAAACAGTATAATGACAAGAAAGATACTTAAGCATCACGAAATGAATCATTCAATCTGATTGTGTGATGGACAATGACCACATTATTGATAGTTTGGAAAAGAAATTATTTCAGGATCAGGCACATGGGCTATCGGGTCTCCTCTTTCATTTTTTATTTCTATCTCAGAAATACAGTAGAATTAAAATAAGCTCTGATGCTCATATTTGTGAGAATGTTATACATTGTTAAGATGTTTTATAGAATTTAAAATTTTCCTTAAGGGCATTTTATTTAAAATAAAATTTTATTTTACGGGAATAAGAACAAAAGCCTGATCGCAGGAATTATAAACTTTGGGACAGTGTCATTAGTCAGGTTGACAAATAGGGTCCTTGACTAGTTGAGTAAATAAAATGCACCTGACAGGATCATAATCATAAATTAATATTTATTGAGTACCCAGAAGATGTGTTAGGGTTTTTTGACACTATTCTAATTTATTGTCTCAAACTTTGGCACTCCTGACTAAAATAATTAAAGAATAAAGAAAAAATTGTTCCCATTTTCATAAAATTGTCATTTTTCTGGGTTTAAAAATGCTTTAAGAATAATTCTCAACCTCTTATTGTTCTGAAAAAAACGTGATGGAAGCCATAGTTCATCTTTTGTTGAAATAAAATAAGAATAATATAATTTGTTGTTAACCTTTTTCAATTTGGTCTCTATTACATTTAATAATGGGTGGATTGAACATAAGAAAAAGTAACAGTATTCAAAAGCATATTCAGATACCCCAGGGTTCAAATCAATGTGTCAAGTGTAAACTTTGAATTTTAGATAGAGAATGAAATGAAAACAACAACAACACTGAAGATCCCTCGCCCATAACTTCCTCCAACACAACAACATCTGAGAGCTAAGGACTCTAGCACATCTGTGACTGGTACAGAAAACGATTAAAAGAGAAATGACAGACTATTGGGCATCCACGTAGGTTGATAATTACCCCATGGGTATGTATCTGATTAAAGGTGTAAACTTACTTCCAGGAAAATAATAACTAATGAAGACAACATTCTCAAGATGTGAAAATACAACAAGAAAAAAAAAAGGCATACAAAATAGTGCTGAAGGAAGCATTTTGAGATAAAGTATACACACCTGGACACTCTTTTATGATGGAGATATAAAATGTGATGGTTAGAATGCTACGCAAGAGAGCAAGACCAGAAGCAAACTGTGGTGTGCAAAACCCTCCTGCCACTGCTCAGAAGGATTATCTGCTCCTCAGAACAGCTGCAGTCCTCGGGGCACACCCACAACCATCAGAGCTAGATTTAGATGTAGAGTCATTTGGTTTCATGATTTGTAGCTCTGTGAAAGTCCCTAAAACATCACTGAAAAATATAACAAGAGCAACACATTTTGATTAGTCTGTTGGGTTTACAAGTAGTCTTTCCCCAGCATATATTAAAATAAGACAGATGGCCACTTAAATATCTGTACAGCAGAGCTTTTGTTTTGTGAATGTGTATGTAAAATAGGCCACAGCCATCCCATTCCTTTTCTCTGTCCCTTCCCCTGTACTGATTATCTATTTCTTCCGAAGTTACTGGAGAATCCCAATGAAAGGATCTTGGAATGAATACCTAAGGCATCTGAGTTTTTAACAGCAAGCAGTGTTATTCTGACATGGGTGGCCTAAAGCCCCATGAGGAAAACACTGTCTTAAGCTCTCAAATCTGATTCTGCTTTGCCCACTTCACTGAGTTAACTTCTCAAAGATAACCTGACATTTTACAATTTCCAGGTCTCTAGTACCGGTTGCCTTTCTTGATCTCTCTGAAAAAGCTTTCAACACCTGCTGGTAACTGCTGCTTTTCTCTGAAACTCTTATCCTTTGGCCTCTATGCTCAGGAGCAATCCTAGTTGTTCTCAGGCGTGGCAGGTGATGTAGCATCATGCAGATGACGTGACTCTGGAGCCAGCTTGCCATGGTTCAGGGCCTGACTTCACCTCTTTCTAGTTGAGCTTGGGCAAGTTACTTATCTTTCTTTCTTAAAGAGTTTATTAATTTTTTTAGAGAGAGGGGAAGGGAAGGAGAAAGAGAGGGAGAGAAACATCAATGTGTGGTTGCCTGTTGCGCCTACAACCTAGGCATGTGCCCTGACTGGGAATTGAACCGGTAACCCTTTGGTTCACAGGCCCATGGTCAATCCACTGAGCTATGCCAGCCAGGGTGACAAGTTACTTTACTTTATGTTGGTTTTCTTTATGTTGGTATACATAATGGATACTAATAAGAACACTAATTCATAAAATATGATTAAACAAATACATAGAGTTATTAGAATAATATTAGACAAAGTAAATGCACAACAAATGTTACCCATTGTTTATGCTTCTCATATCTTCATCATTTCCTTAGCATACCCTTTCTTTTCCTCCTATAAATAATAGATTTTAAGGTCACTTCCCCTTTCTTCATTTTTTGACCATCTTATGACTTCCTTTTCAGCTTCAGTTATTGTAACAGCAAGGCTAAAACTCATGTCTTAGTAGTACAAATTGAATACAAACACAGGTCAAGTTATTATCTTTGTTATCTTCCAATGAGCTTTTTCTCTGTGCAGTTTATCAACATCAACCATATTATTGTAAACTAGTATAATAGCTACCACACATCATACAGAGTTTTAATCAAGAATCTTGTTAAATATTTTGCACCAGTGGTCTTTGTTAGAAAATTGTACATAATCTTTGAATTCAGGGAATATGAATTTTTCATCAGAATTACTATTGCACACACAAGTGTTTGTTTAATATGTGTTAAGAAAGTTAAATATTCTTATATTAATTTTGCCTTTATTCTTATCCTTTTGAAACCATAGCCTTTTTTTACCTGTTATTCATTGATTAGTTCACAGCATCCTCTGTTTTTCTACACTTCTTCTGAGTCACTGAAATAAAATCTTGAAGTGAAATCATATGTTTTTTTTTGTCACGTGTTTTCTCTAAAGTAATGATGAAACTGGAATTTATGTTCATGTTCTCTATCCTCTCAAGGGTGGCAGTTTTACGTGAGTAGTAAATATGTCTTGTTCATAGCTTTGATTTTCACACCATACAAGTAGTTGCGAATGGGAAATGCAATGTACTCTATCCTTGGTCTTTTTACCTGCATGCACTGTGTCAACCTAAACTTCAATAGTCTTGGTAGATCCCAAGTAGGAATCTAATTTTACATAAACTGTCAGTAAAGGCTGTCTTTACTGAAGATTACACAGCTGAGATGTAAGAGGGAATTACAGCACACATTTCAAAGGTAACAAATATAATATCCATATTGGACGAAGTTTTTCTCTCTATCCTCTTATCCTTAACCACAGTAGGGCATTCACTTGGTCTTTTCTGGCTTGTTAGTCCCCTGACCAATTTTCTCTCTACTTTTCCAGTATTAGGTTGGGCAGGCCAGTATGTCTCACAACTAAATGAAAACCAACACAAGGAAGTTTACCATGGTTTTCCTCCAACAGCGAGCCCCACACTTCAGGCTAGTTCAGATTTGAACAGAGAGACTCTGAAGCTTTGCTGGAAACCTAAGTGATGCACCCTTTATTCCTACCTCTGTGGGTTTCCTTATTTTTATTTATATTCAGTGTCCTACCTCATCTTCAGCTCATTTCCTTTACATCTTCCAGAAAGTCCTCACTATTTTACTCTTCTCAAGTGTGCAGTGCTGCTATGGAATTATTTATTTTTATGTTCAAATTTCTTGTGTCCCAGCATTGCAATTTTGGAAACAAGAAGAAGAAATGGATGAATCTGGGCTGCTATTTTTAAATTTTTATTACTTATCTCTTACTTAAAGATGAAATCAATATTTTAAAGTCTAATAAATTAATCTTTAGTACCATCTTAAACACACACACACAATCATAACATCATTGAGTATTTTTGAAAATGTGCAGAAAAAGAAGCACACCATGCCTGGGATGATGATATGGAAACTGGAAAGGCAATTTAGGTAGGATTGGCCTCTAACTGCAAAATATCTTGTTCAGGAAAGGGAAATTTATATGTAAAACAATCCCACCTGTATTACCTACTAGATCTGTTACCATGGACAAATCATTTTTTATAGGAAATATAAAGAGAACAAAATAATATTGAAAAAGTAAACTTTCAAACCTAGAAAAGTAGAAATGTGATTATTTTTCTAAGATTGAAGGGTAGAAAAACACTAGGATTGGAAGTTATTGGTAGCAGGAAAAGGCAAAAGGTAAGGAAACAGGAGGTAATTCTAACTGTGCTAAGCAGATATGAAGTCCAAATGCACAAAACAGTTGTTCTGCCTTTTAATTGCTATAAGCTCCCAATTCTTTTAACTCTTCAAACCTCCCCAAACATACACACACACAGAGAATCACAAATAGGAATCTCTTGTATCTCAAATAAATTCTATTCCCAAATAAAATGGCATGCATTTAATTCATTCTTTTTTCTTTTAAGGCTTCCCGTAATGGTCATTTAATCTAATTTTTCATTGATAACAGACACAAAGAACTAGACTTCACTTCTTGGGTGCAGGAGCCCACTGGGGTGGTCTCCAGACAAGGGTCAGACAGCCTCAGATTGTAGAACCTCACCATTATTACTTTAAAGAGGGGTTTATCAGGGGCGTAAACTGGATTTAAAAAAAATCTCTGCATTGAAAAAGATGGTATCCTCTAAAGGAATTAATACTAAGTTCATGTGAAGCAAGTAGCTAGTGGCTAATATTCTACCTCTTTTGAAATAATCAAATGCATTTTCTGCTCAGGGAGAAAAAAAAATCAGTAACCAAAGTCAGAAGCTTACTTAAAATCTGAACATGGTAAAATTAGCACTTGTCACTTTCTCCCACATTTTTATCCTTCAATGATAAGAAACTTAGATTGCTCAGACAAGAACAAAATGCTATTACGTAATGCTGGGCAATGTGGTATTAGCCTTTTTCATTGCTTCACCTTGGCTGACCCTTCTAAAGGAAAAGGCCAATAATAGAGAAAGCAGTGTGAACAAAGCAATATTCCTTACTGTCACACTACAATATGCCATATACTAATTTGGACATGATAAAATTAAGAGAGCAATTATCAGTATTAAATAAAATGAACCCCAAAGGAAATAACATGAATACACAAATTTACTGGTAAGTTCTAATTAGTCCACTGACATTCTACAAAAGCACAAATAGTCTTTGGAGATCAAACATGAGACAAATTTATAGATAAGTAAGTTATACATAAAACCAAGTTTTGGGGTAGCAGAAAATTCTGTCAAGCTATTTTGTTTTTAATAACTACCAATGTTATAGAAGAAGAAACATCTTGTAAATTGAAAATCTCCTGGCATTTTTAAGCCTCATCTGGGACAATCAATTCAAAGAGAAAAAAGACGAAATAAGTGAGAGCTAGGAATAAAATTTTATTTAGCCTCTCTGCTAAATAAAAGAAAATTTAATGTTAAGGTGAAAGATAAGGGTGAAAATCCTTTAGATTTATGTGCCACAAAACAATGAGCACTAAAATACTCTGGAATTGTGTTAGATAAAACTGAATTATTTGATAGCATTTTCAGCCCAATAAAAATAGAAAACCAGGCTTAACAAAATAACTCAAATATGACAAAGATGGTATGAATAAAATAAAGCTGACACAATAGGTCAGCTTGTTAGATCTACCTGCAGTCAGATCTAGCTATGACTGTTATTGAGGTCTCCTCTGAAGTATAATTTCAGTCCCAATTAATATGACCTAAACAAAGTGCTCTGATTAATTCATGTGTGTTTTTAATGATTTTACTAAGTAAAGTGCCTTGGGAAAAATATATAAGGATACAAAAAATAGCAATAAAAAATTGTTAAGTAGCATATTGATCAATGTATTGTTGGGGTTGCAGTAGAATTTCATTTTTTATGTTCTCTTAAAATTATTTCTCTCTTTGAGTGAATAAATACAGAGTTTTGACTGACTATTCATTTTGGGGAGACACTAGAGTTTAGAAGAGCAAGTACTGAAATGAGTAAGACCTGAGTTTGCTAGTTTGACTGTTTAATAGTTGAGTGATCTCCAGCCCAAAAGTACCCACCCAGGAATTTAGTTCATGGTATCCTTAATTTCCACATTAGTGGGAGGAAGGTAATGGCAACATCTCTGTGATTGTAAGAAAAACATGGATTAGAAATGTACATAAAGCCTTTAACACAATGTTAGTCCATAATAAGTGTATTGATAGAATTATTTTTTTAATTATTGATTTGAGGAAACTCATTCCTGTGATTATGGTTTGAAAGTTGGTGACTATTCTAATATTTTTCTGGGATAGCTCCGTTTTGAGTTTCTAAACCAGATGTATCTTTCGTCCTACTTTCTTTCTAGGTTGTTGTTTATTACTACTCCAAAAGAAATCAGTAATCACCAAGGTAGGTGAAATAAAACAGCAAGGTTGACACTATTGACTTCCAATAATGTAAACTTAAAGAAAAACAATGCGAAATCAAATCATGTTGTGCTTAAGACAATTTTACATAAATGTCAATGATAAGGATGGGTTTCCCTTAAGAATTTCAAAATAGAGGATGTAAAATACATATTTTAAAATATGAATTAATAAATACATTTGTACTTCAATCTAAGATGGAGGTGTAGGTAGATATACTTTGCTTCTTCACACAACCAAAACAAGGATGACAACAAATTTAAAAACAAAACTATAACCAGAATGGCCAGAAAATCAAACTATATAGAAGTCCAACAACCAAGGAATTATACAAGAAACATTCATCCAGACTGGTAGGAGGAGTGGGGATTGGCAGCCAGGGCAGAGAGGACATACAGCAAGGCAGTAGCTGGAGGAAAAGTCGGCCCCCACATTCGTGTGTGGATAAACCAGGAGGAACAACAGGAAAGTAAGACAGTCCATGCAACCCATGGTTCCAGTGCAGGGAAATAAAACCTCAAAATCTCTGGCTATAAAAACCTGTGGGGGTTGCTGCAGCAGGAGAAACTCCAGCCTCACAGGAGAGTTTGTTGGAGAGACTCACAGAGTCCTAGAACGTACACAAAAGCACCCACCCAGGAATCAGCACCAGAAGGGCCAAATTTACTTGTGGCTAGTGGGGAAAGTGACTCAAAACCAGCTGAGAGCCAAGCAAGTAGCATTGTTCCCTCTTGGACCCCTTCTCCACATGCACTGCCACAATGCAATGACATGGGTTGCCTCTCCCTGATAAATACGTAAGGTTCTGCCCCTTACTACATAACAGGTGTACCAAGACAAAAAAAAAAAAAATAGGGTCCATATGAAAGAACAGACAGATCAAATCTCCAAAAATAGCACTAAGCTACGAAGAGATAGCCAACCTATCAGATGTAGAGTTCAAAACACTGGTAATCAGGATGCTCACAGAAATGGTTGAGTATGGACACAATTTAGAGAGAGAAGTGAAAGCTATGAAAAGTGAAATAAAGGAAAATGTACAGGCAAACAACAGGGAAGGGAAGGAAACAGGGACTCAAATCAATGGTTTGGAGCAGAAGGGAAAAATAAATATTCATCCATAACAGAATGAAGAAACAAGAATTCAAAAAAATGAGGAGAGGCTGAGGAACCTACAGAACAACTTTAAATATTCCAATATCTGAATCATAAGATGCAAAACAAAGAAAACGGAGAGCAAGAAATTGAAACTTATTTGAAAAAAATTACAAAGGAGAACTTCTCCAATCCGGCAAAGGAAATAGACTTCTAGGAAGTCCAGAGAGCCCCAAAGAACCAAGGAAGCATACACCAAGGCACATCATAATTACACTACCCAAGATTAAAAAGAAGGAGAGAATCTTAAAAGCAGCAAGAGGAAAGGAGACAGTTACCTACAAAGGAATTCCCGTTAGACTCTCAGCTGATTTCTCAAAAGAAAACTTGCAGGCAAGAAAGGGCTGGAACGAAGTATTCCAAGTCATGAAAGGCAAGGACCTACATCAAAGATTACTCTATCCAGCAAAGCTGTCATTTAGAATGGAAGAGCAGACTAAGTAATTTCCAGACAAGGTCAAGTTAAAGGAGTTCATCATCACCAAGCCCCTATTATATTATATGTTAAAAGGACTTAGCTAAGAAAAAGAAAATGATCACAACTATGAACAGTAAAATGACAACAAATACAGCTATCAACAGCTGAACATAAACAACCACAAAAAACAAAACAAACTAAACAAACACAACAGGAAAAGAATTACAGAAATGGAGATCACATGGAGGGTTATCAGCAAGGAAGGGGTGGAGAGAGAATAGGGGAAAAGGTACAGGAAATAAGAAGCATAATTGGTAGGTACAAAATAGACAGGGGAGGTTAAGAATAGTATAGGAAATGGAGAAGCCAAAGAACTCATATGTATGACCCATGGACATGAACTAAGGGGGGAATACCAGTGGGGAGATGCAGAGTGGAGGGGAATAAAGGGGAGAAAAGAAAATGGGACAACTGTAATAACATAATCAATAACATATACTTAAAAAATGAAGACATATTGTCCCACTTCAAATAAATAAATAAATACACATTTGCCTTTTTAATTCACTTTGTCTATAGAATTCAGCAGCTTTCACTTACTTTCCAATGACCATTTATATTTTTACATCTCTTTGACCAATAATATCCACAATTAACTATTTGTCATGCAACAGAAAGAGAAGTATGAAGGGAATAAAGCAGCTTATTCTAAGTAACACAAAGCAAGGTAGAAATAATTTCCATTTGAAAAAATGTACTGTTGTTTTCTTCTCATGATTTGGTAACCTTGAAGCAAACTATGAAATTATACTTAAAATCTTCATGATGTCAAATATATGAACAGATCAAAATTTAGTCACATTTTAAACATGTTAAAATGCTGATAAAATGTATTTTACTTATCAAAGATGAAACATACCACCAGAATACCATATTGTAACGCTTTGGAGTTAGTACTGTTTTCTCTCTCTACCGTCCCTAGTGCAGGAACCCACACTCCCCTCCCTCTCCTCTCCAGCTTTCTCTAGTAACCTTCCATTTGTTTCCATGTGTGTATCTTTTTGCTATTTTTAAAATGCGTGTATTCCTAAAATTAACATATACCTTGAAATAATAGTCTAAAGTGTAGTCTAAACAAATCACTTTAAACTGAATTTTCACTAGCAAATTTAAACAATCTGTATATATTAGTAGATTCTATTTTATTGGTTAAAGCACTGCTTTAAAAGATATCTATTTTCTTCAAATCGATTTCAATCTTACCAACCAATAGAAGCCTCTGACATGCCTATGACAAGGACAAAATTCTGAGATGTCATAAATTAAATTACAGCAAGCCAGAGGGAGGACGGAAGGAAGAGATAAGAGAAGTTAATCAGTGAACAACTGCAGGGCAAACCCAGCCCAAGACTGCTTACATTCCTGAAGGTGTGTTGAAACTTGGAACATCAGGTGGCTATTTTTATGATTCCTAAGGAGAATAGCCAGGCACCACTGACTACCAGACACCTTTGTGTCCTGCTTACACAAGCATTTTCCACACTGTTACCCAACAACAATCCAACAGAGCAAACACTTGTTCCTTATGGACTAAGCACCTGTCCCAGAACTAGCCGCCTCAACGTCTTCCACCTCCTCTGTGCACAGCCAATGTAAAAATCTTCCCAAACAACTTACATCTTTTTTCCCCAAAACATTTCCATGGAAAAGCCCATCAACACCAGAACAGTGGACATATTTGTCTATTCCAGTTAGCCCTGCTGTGGAAAGTTCAGACCAAGGGACCCACAATGTGGCCCTACAAACACTTTCTTTCAGAAAAGTTGTCAGCCATGAAAGATTTTTGTTTAACACAACAAACAAACAAACCACAATGTGCCGTGTAAAATATAAAAGGATGCCTATTTTGAAATAAGATATTAAAAGCAAATGAACATCAAGGAACTCTAATGTCAACTTTTTCAAATAACAACAAATGTCCAGGGTAATGATTACACCTTAATACAGTCAGTTATACACACAAACAAAATTTCCTCTTCTCTGAAAGCTGTGAGAAGTTATTTAGTTTAATGTACTATGCTAATAAAGCTTTCATTTAATGATTTTTTCTAGGTTTTAAAAGCAGAAACCAATCCATTCTCTTACCTTCACATCTGTACTTCCACGAATAGTTTAAGTTGGCGGTGTGAAATGGAGAAGACACAGTTTTAGAAAAACTTACCATTGTCGTTCTTCAACATCCCATTGCTGAGCTGCTTTAATCTCTTTTGATGCGATTTTCCGTTGTAGTGGATCTGAGCTTGAGCGGTCGAGTTCAGCTGGATGTTGCACACGCTGCACAAGGTGAAGTTCGCATGTTTCTTTTCTCTTTCTGGTTTTTCTTCGAAGTCATCAGGTAAAAATTCAGCCTCACTCTCTCCATCTTGTGTGCAAGTGAAATCTAGGGTTGCAAAGAAATTTATGAATACGCCACTCAAGATTTCTGGATTCCTTTACATAAATTAAACTGAGTAGCAAATAAAGATAGTCTAGACACTCAGAACTCAAAATTTTCACTTTGTCTCATTTTGATCGGTTGCTTTTGCCCTATCCAGAAATGAATAGCCTCTATAATGGAACACAAATGGCAAATACTTTGCATTATTTTTTGTATGTCAAATACTGTGTTAAATGTCTAAAAGTGTTTAGTACAAATTTAGTTTTATAATAATAGATCAGGCATATAAGTTTCCCTGTTTCTTAACTGAGGAATCTAAGATTCGGAGTGGGTGGAAAACTTGCCTGAGGTCACAGGCCGGCTAATCACCAGCATAGTTGGGATCAGCACTGTTTTATTGATCTCCAATCCCAGGTTGTTAATCATCCTGTTCTCCAGCATTCATTTAATGTAATATTATACATTTCCCTTTTAATTTAACTAAATCTAATTCTCTCATTTTTGCATTTCTTGCAATTAAGTAAAGTCACTTATATCTAGGTGGACACTACCTAAACATACAAAAATACTAAAACTATTTCAAACTCTAAAATAGTATATTTTCTATCAGCAGCACAAAACAGGTTTTAATATTCAAGGTAGCTGCATAACAAGGTGTAAAAATGTGTAACTGATCTGTAAGTTACATTTGCATACATTATTTTTAGATAAATGCATGTTTTTTATACTCAAATCTAAGAGAAAAGGGCAACTAATATTTGTAACACCTCTGGGCTTAAAATGGTAATAATTAAAGTAACTACTGTAATACATATTTTACTATTGATTTATAAATCACTTAAAATAATAATGACTCCTTTCTAAATTTTTTTTCTGTGCTTTCTCTACATAGGACTTTGCAGAACCTTCATGGTCCAGACAGGATTTCTCCATTCTAATTTTCCATATTCTTCAAGAATTTATTTCATAGTCTTTGCAATTATTGGGAAAGGAAAACAACCATTTTTTAAATTTATTTATTTTTAAAGAGAGGGGAAGGGAGGGAGAACGAGAGGGAGAGAAACATCAATATGTGAGAGAAACATTGATCAGTCGCCTCCCACATACCCCCAACCAGGGACCAGGCCCCCAACCTAGGCATGTGCCCTGACCTGGAACGGAACCCAGACCTTTCCTTTTGCAAGACGATATTCAACCCACTGAGCCACACCAGTCAGGGCAGCAATCATTAGGTTAATGTGGTAGGCACTTTCTATGCAGTAGAAATATGTGGTAGGCACTTTCTATGAAGATGAACTGATAGGCAAGGTAAGATTTCCTGGCCATTATACACCTAACCTGTAATGATGGAAAGGGTGTGATGGGCTCTGGGACCAGGTAAATGAGATAACAAATGCACAGACCATGTTAACAATATACAATAATTAGTTTGCTGGTAATTAAAAAAACAAACAAACAAAACAAAAACATAACAACTGAACTTAAGCCAAAAACAATAGTTTTATCTCTTAAAGGATGTTGAGGGGACTATTTAATTTCTAAAAGGAGTATAAGATTTTTAAGTATATAATTTATGCTTTTTGTGGACTAATTTATTTAAAAGAGTTTTACCTTGTTTTAAAAAGCAAATTTTCTCTTTCTTAGTCAGGTGAATTTAAATAGTCATACTTAAAGGAAAATTTGTAAACTGTGTCATTATTACATAATTTTAGTTAAAGCAAAATATATAAACATATTAGCTCCTTTTATTTTATGTAAGCAAATGAATTTCAGCCTATACTCCAGGCTGCATTCAGAATGTCTCAAAACTTTTTTCTAGAGTGAGTTATGGTTTTAGTCTTTTATCTCAAATACCATTAAATAATGAAAAAGATTAAGTAATGATGATATACTTAATTACGGTGCTATTGTATAGCCAATAAAAGCAGATTTGGAAAATTTTATAATGTGGGAAATTTACCACTACAATAAGTAAAAAACACACACAAAATAGGAATTTACACACAATATGTTTACAAATATGTAAAATACAAATAAGACAGAAAAATGTTAGTAGGAGGTGTTTAATGGTGGTATTAGAGTTGGCTTTTTTTCCCATATTTTCAACATTTTAAATTGAATTACACTTATTATGAAAAAGATAAATTCATAGATTTGAAAGAAGTCTAAAATGAGCTTTATTCTGTAGGATGAAAGGTTTAGGTTTGTCAGGCCCAGGTTGTAGCACACAGATAGTCATCCCAGCCCATGAGCCCTGGTGACACATCATTTTTGCCAAATGTATGGACAGAAAAACATTTTCTTCCTTGACTCAAATTTCTGTCTTGGCTCATTAAACAAAAACTCCAATAGATTAATGTTTATTATTTGTTAACTGTGACAAACAGCCCATGCTAATCCAACATGTCAATGACAGAGGAACCTGGGTACAGAGTTATATGGGGACTCCACTCGTGTGGCAACTTTTCTGCAAATCTAAACTGAAAGATTTTATCTTTTTAAAAGTTGGGGAATGGGCCAGAGACCATCCTGTGTTCCTCTCCTGGAGCCATAAATCAGGAATTTCCCTACTTTTATAAACTTGTGTAGTACTCTGGGGAGAAACAACGACGACGACAAAACTAAGAAAGCAGCTTCTCTTCTTCCGTCTCCTGCTCCTTCATCTGCACAACAGAAAAAGGAAGCTGAGTGACTGGGAGGGTGGGGGAAAGGACCACTGCCTCATGGGTGACCCACCACCTTGGCTCTGTGTTTCTAAATCAGCCTGGAATTACATTCTCTTGTCTCCTCAGTTGCCATTTATGAACCTAAAGGGTAATGGCTTAGCATCCCTGAATATTCTCTAGCTGCCTCATAACTGTGAGGTAAAGACGATTCAGAAAGGAAAAGGCAGAAAAAATCTAATACATGCTCTGATTCCAAGCCATTGTCTCTAAGTCAACTTTGCCCATTAAATCACTAAACTACCAAGCCACCAACAAATACTCTAACACACGTCAACTGAGTCCGTGTGTCTTTTTACAATTTGTTCCGATCCAGGATGAAGACTGTGCTATTCAGACATTCACACACCCACACGCTATTTGACCCATCTCCACATAAGAATTGATCAACTTCAGTTTTAACTTAGCATTTCAACTCTGTCACAACTCATACAACCATTGATGAAAAATTAAAGTATCTAAGAGACAGCAATGCCTAATTTTATTGAGTAGAACACTTTCCCTACAAAGAATTTCAGTGTTTTATTTAAAAGTCTCAATCAGGCTCCATGGTTTTGCCCATTACTGGTTTTATCCCTTGCTGTTGGATCTGCTACCGCATAAAATGGCAAGCCTCTAAAGTCTCCAAGAAAAGTAAGGTCCTATAATTGGAAATGACAATGAAATGTTGGTAGATGGCATCTGCTAACATGAAGTTTAGAGTACAATAAACCACATTTTAAAGAATCTTAAAAGTGACCTATAAAATCATACAACTGTAAATGATTTAAGTAAACTAAATCAAAATATTTTTGTTCTTCCAATGGCTTCTTCCACCATAGATTTTTTTAAAATTAGGTAGACAAGGACTTTAAGTGCAGAATTCATGTACAGACTTGCTCCCATGAATCAGAAAAAAAATACTAAACTTCTAAAATTCTAGTTTGACCGTGTATCTAGCAATCATTTTTCACCAAAGAGAAAAAAAATAATCTATGGATATTTGTGATACCATTGCTAAATGACTAGTTAGAAAGGATGAGAACCAGCTGCTTAGTAAAAAAAAAAAAAAATAGAAGTCCTATGTTTATTTGATAATGTTTAAGACTCTGAGCTTTAACAGTATTTATACAAAGGATAACAGGTGACAACTTATTACTATTTCTTTTAAAATAAATTCCTTTGAGATAATAGTAAAAGTCTAAATATTGACCAAAGGTAAGACAGCGTATTTTCAAAAATCCTTTCTGAAAGAACAATCTAATGATATTTTTTATTTATTTATTTTTTATTGTTCCTCAGGTATGGTTGTCTCCATTTTCCTGCCACCACTTGTCCCCTGCCCCACCCACCCCTACCCGCATCCTACCCGCCTTTGGCTTTGTCAATGTGTCCTTTATACATGATCTTTGATGACCCTTCCCCTTCTCTTCCTCATTATCCCCCTTCCCTGTCTCCTCTGGTTACTGTCAGTTCATTCTTTATTTCAATGTCTCCGAATATATTTTATTTGCTTGTTTGTTTTGTTTATTAGGTTCCATTAATAGGTGAGATCATACAGTATTTGCCTTTGTAGTGATATTGAAAGCCCTAGAGAGTCTATTATATTATGAAGGACTTTATCAATTAATTGCTTTATTATTTTTTAAAAGGTTCTGTTTGGGAAAAACACATCAGTCTAGATCATTTCACTAAAGGGAAGTTGTGCTTTGTATAACCTGTACAAATTCTTATAGGGTTTAGGGTTTGTAGTTCTCATGCAAGTTTTCTTGATTGGCTCAGTGAAAAAGAAGGTAGAAAATATAACAAAAAAATAGCAATTATTTGTAAGAATATGATCTCACAACTGTAACTGTCAAATGTCATTTTGATAAAATCTTTTAAGTGCCATCTTAAAATTTAGTAAAATTTTGTGGACATCATGAAAAAGCATTTATAGAGTGAAATGGTTTAAAAAATACTATATTACTGTTATGCAATTTGATGTCAGTTACTTGTAATAAAATTTCTAGGGATGACATTATAAATAAATTTTAAAGGCATTCATTTAATTTAAAATAACTTAGGAAAACAATTAGGTATTTGAAAAGTGGTTCTCGAGTTGACAAAGACATTATTGTCAGAGTGCTTATGTAGAGATTAGAGTTGCCTCGTGAAAGTAAGATCATAATTAAAACATTGCAAGTAAATATTTAAAAATCTATTCTCACTCTTAAAATTTGCACAGAAAAATTGGTCAATCTCCTGTCTTCTTGGTAGAAAAATGAGGCTTTAAATTTTATTCAACATTTCCCTATATAAATACTTCTACGTATACACATTTGTATGTATATTTCAAATATGCTGTGAGAAATCCAGAGGACTATTTCAGTAGTGAGTGTTCTTTAAGAAACAAAATTGTATTGTATTGTAATGGCTAAATATTAAACATATTATATAAATAATATATAAATTATATTTATAGAATTTCACCATTGAGAAAATTATATATCACACCAATCTTCTACATTTCACTTGCAAAACTATAATTAGTGCTATGAAGTACTAAAACTATTTTGTATTGATTTCATTCCCCACTAGAGTGCAGTATGAATTTAAAATTAAAACTGCAGTATCTAGAGAGTCCCATAACACTAGGTAGGCATAAAAATAGCATTACTGTAATTTTGTAAATATACAAATGAACATATTTATATGTCCAATATTCATCTTTAGTGGCATATATAATATCTAATGTATTTTACATAAATTCACAAAAATGTAGCCATTATAGTCAGACATTAAAGACAAATTAGAGGAAAGTCAGAAAAGCAGATACTATAAATCAATCATTGTATGTTATCAATTTTTACTAATGAGCAGCAATTGTTTTAAGTAGTTTCTTAATTTAATCATTCTTTGGGAAAATTAAAAATGAGGACATTTTAATTGCAATATCTTACTTTTAAAACAAAATATATTATAAAAGATTACATGAGACAGATCAAGGTTAATGGATTGTTACTTCAATTATAGTTTCTTATTACATCATGGCATCAAACTAAAGTTGTCATTTTCAATAAGATTATGGTTTCACAAGTTGATGAAACTCTTACTGGATATTCATGGATTCTCATGTAAAAATTAAACTCGGAATGGCAGCACAAGATACAGACTGAAACTTTAAATGTATTCCTTTCCTTTTTTTAATTCTTTTTTTTTTACAGTTGTTCTAGTGTAGTTGTTTCCATTTGCCCCTCACCACACCCCACGCCCACCCACCCCACCTCCCAGCCTGGATCCTACCCCTCTTTGGCTTTGTCCATGGGTCCTTTATACATGTTTCTGGATGACCTTTCCCCTTCTTTTCCTCCATTACCCTTTTCCCCCTCTCCTCTGGTTACCATCAGTTTGTTCTTTATTTCAACATCTCTTGTTATATTTTTCTTGCTCTTTTTAAGCAGTAAGCTAAAAAATTATAATCTCTGAACCAAAATTTCTATTTTGAGATTCAGATTAAAAAAAGTCTTACCTTACTTTTTAAGTGACTCATCATGAAATCACAGCTTGAATATCTCTGTGACCAAACAAGAGCTCATGGTTTAACCTCAGAATTAAAATAAAGGCAATTCTGTTACTTTTCAATTCACTCTTCAGTTAGAATGTATATTCAATAATAGGTTACATACACGTATATCTTACATTTCAATGTAATTAAAGTTACGCCTTACAGTTTCAAAGTCCAGTGAAAATATATATATATTAACTTTTACAAGCAAGGTGCAAATATTTTTCAGTATTTTGACCTGTTTCCTATTTCTTAAACTTTAGGAATCTCTTCTTCAATCAGTCATGTCCCCAGGGTTTCTTTGACAAAACATGACTCCGGGATCTATGCCTCCTGGGCTCTCTGCCCTCCTATCGGGGATGCTGAGGCTGGATTCTGAGCAAGGTTCTTGAGTTTTCAGGCCATATAGATATATTTTTTATGAAGCTACCTTAAGTATCAACCTTGTTCCCTTGAGAATGCACCAGATATCATTGTGCGTCTGTATCCTGCTTTGCTTCCAAAACAGCTTATGTAAAGCTTAAGAGTTGTTTGCCCCAGAAAAACTTCTGGAGACCTAAATTAAATGGAGATTGTTTTGCCTTTTATCTGTTGAAAAGTTATGTCAAGAATGGAACCAGAAAATTTTAAGGATCATTGAAAAGTGACTCAACAAATATAAGTACCTCCTGTGTGTCTAGCACTCTCTGAGAGTACCACGAAGGCATAGACATCCTGGTTTGGTGTGGAGTTTGAGGAGAGGCTGAAACTGTAGGTTGTAGGAAATTTAGGATGGCTTTTGATAATCAGTTACATGCTAAAGAAGAATAAAACTATGGTATTTGTGGTGATTAAAATTTGGGCTTGCAAATTCAGCAGTCGGATGCTTAAGTTGTTTATATTGAGAAACAGCTTTGCTTTCTCTCACTCATAATGCTTCAAGGCCCAGGATTTTCTTGTTTGTTTTTTTCCCCACAGATTCTATCTTCTTAAAACGTATTTTGATATTCTGGTGATGTCTACTGTTGTCCATGTCTATTCTTTTTATAACATAGACTCTCTCATGATGTTCCTGGAATCTAGTTTTATCATAACCATTCTTATGAATGACATAATTACTCTTCGGTCAGTGTTTCACATTTCCCCCCTTCTTGGTATCAGAGGAGTAGAGCAGATACTATTAATGATTCAGAATATCTTCATGCTGCTTGAGAGTATTTTTCACATCAAGACAAAGTTCCCTGAAGAACGTGTGCATTACAATTGTGTCATATATACTCTAAGATGGTCCCTATGATTCCTACCTGAAGGAAGCCAGACCTTTGCATAGATGGGCTGCCCTGGAGTGTATGCAGAACATGTAACTTGTTTCTACCAAAAGAATATGGTAAAGGTGATGGGATATGTGTTTAGATGGATGGGATGTACAGGGTTATGTTACATAAAACGGTAACACTCATCTTGTACAGAGATACTATGTCTCCCTTGCTAGCTTGAAACTGCCTTGTTACCAGCTTCCCTGTGAACAGGGCCACTTAGCAAGGACCTTAAGGTAGTCTCAGGCCAACAGCCAGGAGGAAGCCAAGGCCATCGTAAACAGCTGAATGCTACCAACTGTTAACCGGGGAGAGACTTGAGTTGGGGGCACCTCACCCCCGAGCTTTTTCCTCAGTTCTTTCCTCACTTGCAAGAGACAAATTCAAGCGAGAGACAAATATGAATAGTGGAAATGAGATAGTAAGTTTGTTCATGAAACACATGCAAGCACAAAGCTGCAAGCGGGCACCTGGCCAGTCTGAATGACGCAGATATAAAGGAAATAAAGTTGTCAGTAAGTTTGTTAGTAAATCTGTTCTGTGCACTTGAGCCAAGGCTGCAAGCAGCACTCAGCTAATCTGAGTGCACTGACTATTGGGGTTCAGGGCTTATATACTTTAGTCGGCTTCTAGGTGCCCCTCCTTCTCCCCCTTCTAAACACTACAAATGCTTTATTCTTATCCAGTAAAGGCTCTTTGTCTTAGCTAGTGAAATTGCTACAGGCACTCCCTTTCCCAGCACACACAGTTTCAAGAACTGCCCTCCTCCTGCTTGTGATATTCAGAACACCCAGCAATCTTATCAGACCAGGCTCAGGACTGCTGAGTCAATGGGTGAGACACGTCTCCCTCTTCCTCCCTGCCTTGTCTACTACCTGCCCTACCTAACTCAACAACCGGGAGCATAAGAAGGAAGTGGTTTCTTCCCCAGTCAAACCTTAAATGAGACCACGGACCCGGCTGATATCTTGGTAACCAACTTCTAGAAGCTTGAAAGAATCAAAAGGTCTGCTACAACCTCCCTTCATCAGTATTTCATATGCATATTTACCCTGTGACCTCACGTGATACATTTTGTTTAAAGCCATTCCGCTCCAAAACTCTTAAACCCACCCAAAGTAACTTGTGTGTCTCTGAGTAAGTTGACTCTGAGACAGAGCATTTTAATTAGCCATTCAGTTGATACTTTGTTTCACCTTTCTGTTTTTGCTCATCAGCCGCAAGCTGGCAGAGGACTCAGAGGACCTAGCTAGCAAGGTCTGAACTCCTGATGCTCCCAGCTGTGAGACAATAAATCTGCATTGTTTTAAACCATTATGTCTGCTGTGATGATGCAGCAACTTAACTAATACACCATCCAACACTTCTGCATTAATTAACAGTGAAATCAGGAATTAACCCCAATTTCCGAGTAACTGTATTGATTTGCCAATAAAATGTCCAACAGCAACTTACCACCTCAGCTTCATAAAAGTGATTTGTCATTTTTGCCTTATATATAGGCTTTAAAACATCTCAGCTATATTCCTATCTCCAAACACAGAAAGAATGTTTGAGTAAAGCAGAAGGAAAAATAAATAATCTCCCCCATGAAGGTCCGTACCACCTGATGTACATCCAAGACAGACATCACTAATCAACTATGATGCCCTCTCCTTCAGAACCTAGATCCAGTTTCACACTCTCGATAGCTCAGAATGCAAACCCACAGATTGTTTTGATTTGCTGTATAAGATGAAAACTTATTTGCTCTACTGGATACATTGACTAAAATGTAATTGTCAAATCTGACTTAGGGAGAAATATAAACCCATGTCTAAAAAGGATGAAACTATGTTGTAATGATTTTTCACTATAGTCCCATTATCGTATTTTTTCATAATCTATTTAAGCTTGAAGAATGTCCGTTAACTTTGCAAGAACTTCATAATACTAGACCCTGTACAAAGAATCAAAATTGAAAATAACTTTGTTAAATTACAGCAGTAGTTACAAATAAAAAAGTAATGCAGTGTGGTATATTTGAGACAAAATAGCTACACACATGTGAGAGAGAATTTTTTAACATGGAGAAGACTTTCAAAAAGAGTTCATTATAGTTATGTATTTCAAATGCATTATATTCAGATTTAAGTTCCAAATAAAGGCATGATAGATATGGATGAAAATATATGGATAAATGTAAAGACCACTAAAATATTACAGAGTAGATTTATAAATTTAAATGATAAAAAATTAGATTCTTAAATCTAAAAAAGAAGACTAAGAAGAACCTTAATAACAGTCTTAAATATATTAAAATATTATTAAATTGAAGGTGGTTTTCAGTGCCTGTCCACTTCTATTAATTAAAGAAAAATAACAAATGAGTTTAAATTACTGCATAAATAATTTAGGCTACCCACAGTATTATTATGAAAAGAAGTTCCTTGGCTGGATTTTGTTTGTTTGCTTACTTTAATAGATTTCCATTCATCCAGTATAGTTGAAATTAAATTCTTTTAAAGGGGAAATGATGGATTCTGTTCTTTTTTATTGCTTTGATCCCCAGGGAATAAAGTTTCACTAACAAAGATTCTTCATGAAATGAAAGTCCCTTATGGAAGTATATTTATATTTTACTGCTGCTAAATATATTTTAGTTTCAGAAACTAATTTTAGTAAGAAAATAAACTATAATTCTCCCTTTGAATGTTGCTTTGTAATTGAAATAGAATTTAGTGAAATATTGGGTTATAGGACCATATGTTATTTTTTCACCTTCTTTGTAGCTTCAGTTTTTTTTCTTTAGATCCATTTTCAATAATATACATATTTTATGTTTTTGTTATTTCACTTTCATCATCTGAAAAAATGCTATTTTTTTTAAATTCCCATTTTTAATTAGGTAAATTTTTATTTAAGAGATGTGAGGTACAAACCCACAAGTTTCACTTTATCAGAACTTTTCATGTAAATATTAACTGCAAGTCTCTGGTGAATTTAAAAAATCACTTTAAGGAGTTGTGATCATGAACTTACAGTAGTTTTATAAAGAGCAAAACTCATCAAAATGTGCTGATCATAATATTTTCCAGGTGTGCAGTCTTCAGAAAACCTTCACCCCTCTGATTCTTTTCTTGACATTTGTAAAATGAAGGGAGTCGACACGTGATCTCTACTCCCTTCTAATGCTACAACGTGCAGCCCAGTATGGGAAAGTGATATTTAACGCTCACACTCCCACTACTATTACTGACCTCAGTGCAATGTGGTGTTTCGCTTTTCAAATAATTTTTTAAATCTGATATTCATTTGTATTTTAAGGATTGATAAACTATTTTCACATATACACTCTTGCTTAATTTCCTTCTAATTATGCTAGACCTTAAATCATTGGCAACTTGTGTGTTAATCTATAAGACTTTTGACTGATGCCTCTCAGAATTAAACTCTCAAAATTAAACTATTCAAGTCTTGATGCCCTAAGAGTCCAGAATGAGGAACTGCACTAAATTGCTGTGAAGTCTCTTTACTCTCAGAGATTTTATAGATTTCTCATTCCGTATACCTCTAATGTTTAAATTTACGGTAGTACTATGTGGGTATTAAAAAATCTTTTTGCAGTCTTAATTTTTTGAGGTATGTTGAAATTAAAATGTTTCAAGTAAATATGGCTTTTCTTCCAGAAATGCTCAAATCAGCAAAAATGTTGCTGTACATGAAATATTATTTACTGTCAAGTTCAGTGCATTACAGCTGTAATTTACCAAGTAAGAGAGGGAGCAATCTACTTTATCTGATCCAAAGTCTGAGTCATGCAAATGGAAAAGGCCATGGAAACCTTAAAATGACAGCACATAAATGTATAGAACAGCAATGACTAAGGAGAAAAATAGAATGGGAAGAGAACATTTAAGCCAATGAGATGGCACAGCAGGTAAATGTTCACATTGTATTCTCAGCCTCATACTCATTCCTATTTCAATCATGCTTATCAGTAAAACAACTTCTATTGAAGCCTTAGTGAAAGCTAGACTACAATTCTGTGTGCAAAAAGCATGCATAGTGGCAATCTTTTTTTTCTCAAAACAATTTCTAGGGCCTCACCCCCAAGGCTTCTCTGCTGTCCCCTCATCAGTCAGAAGTCTGACAAGTTTGGGATGAAAATATGGTGCCCTTGCATTTTTACAAAAAGGGTGAAGTGCTTACCTCCTGAAATAGTTCTCTGTGTGTGAATGCATATGTGTAGAAAGACACACAGATATACCCACAGCATTCATGTAGATTTTATTTTTAGAAAAGATTCCTGTTCCACCTTGAAAAGAAGGCTGGTAAGAAATATGTTAGTCCTGTTGTGTCTGAAACCTGTCCAGGAGAGAAAGGGAATTGATTGCCGGTTGTCTCCAGATGTAATCATGTGTTCGACTGGGAACTCTATTTCACGTAAAGACAGGGAAATGGCAGAAAGTAGCATGAAGGAGATTTGAACTAAGCTCCTGCTGGCTTATTTTAATGCAACTCATAAAAATAATAACTTTGCTAAATTGGAAATAGGCATAACATAGAACTTTCCTGGTCAGACTGTCACCTTCTTATAAATATTTCAAAATGCAACTTAGTTTTAGATTCCGATTGTTCAATTAAGCAAGTTTACCCAGTGGGCATCGAATTGAGAAAGTGAGGCTTCTTGGAAATAAGAAAACTCTCTAAAGAATCAACCTGTGGAATCAATACATCGTGGGTCAGAAAAGGGATTTTCAAAGTTATAGTGGAGAAAAAGAATGCCCCCAGGCTAGCACAAGTTCAGATAACTCAAAGTAACTTGAGAAGGCATTCAGATATATCGAGTAATATTGACTTCAGGGATTGATCAATCAGGAAAACACATGAAAGAGTCAGAGTGACAAGGGTCACCCGGATCTATTACTAAAGCACTCTCTTAGGGAGACCATCCATCCCTTTAGACAAGAACTGGCCATCGTTACGACCATTTCTTTTATGAGAGATGTTGCAAGTATCAATGTCCTGATATCATAAAACTCTTAGTATATTTAACTTTGCCTGTCCTAATTACAGAACCACCAAGCAACCCTTAGATTTTCATCTGGCTCTCCTTATTGTATACAAGGGGAGAATGAGCTGATCACAGGAAGGTGATATGTTTTCGGTCCCGTGGCAATAATCTCCTATTTGAAATCCTGGCGTCTTCATTCAGTTCATGTTCTTCCTGCCCAGTATCCATGAAATAGTCTTGGTCAAAGCACATGTCTAGAGTATTTGGCAACAAGACCTCATTTGACACATGTTTATAATTAATTGGTATTTTATGAATAACCCTAATGAAAATTCTGGGTTTTTTTAAATGTCTTTTTTAAACTAATAATTCAGAAACAAGTATAATATTTATGAGGTGCCATATACTATTGAAATACTTTATAAATATTAATTCATTTAACCCTCAAAACATCACCAATGAGGTAATTCTACAATTTACCCAAATTCTACAGAGGAAGAAACTGAGGCACAGCCAATAAGTGGCAGAGCTGGGTTTTGAACTTCTGGCTCTGGAGTCAGAGCCTAGATCGTTCTTCAGTCTAGATTGTAACAAATGAGGAGACTGTACAATAAAATTTCCTCACATACAAAGAGGCAGGTGTAAACTTGCAAGAAAGTGAATGGCCATTCTTTATTGAAATTTCTGCATTTTTTGTTTCAATACCTTTATCTAGCAGCAACTTTTAACTGGCGTCATAAAGTCTGCACACGCTGCAGTAATTTATTTGATTGAGGTCAATTAAAATAAGATCACTAAGCACTAACAGCATCATGTGTTTTTCAACAGACTGGTAACATACACCTATTTTTCAAGCTCATGCTAACTAATAGGACATTTTGAGTTGTTTAAAACTATTTGAGACCTTGATTGATAGAACTCAGCTTGTCAAACATGAAAGCTCTCCTGCAGTGAATAACTTCTGTCTCTTCCCACACACTCACACATCATATGCATACTTTTAAAAAACGTTTCATTTGATAGGCCTGTGTCAAACCACAGCATTCAAACTTCCGTTTAAGGGGGGAAATAATGACCAAGGGGAGATTTGAATTAAAGCAGCGAGACCTAAAAAGAGGAAACAAGGGAGGGAGAAAGTTTGATTAAAAAAGGGGGGGCAAATTTCCTTGTCTGGACAAAGTTATTATAGAAATACAAGTCTTTGTTCTCTACCTCACCATCAGAAATTTTACATTTTCAGACTCGACTTGTGGGTCTCACTTTGGATGATGATACTAAGTCAAAATTAAACAGCTCAGGGTTGCTTTTCTGCACATCTCCCCTAAATAGATAGGGAAGAACTAAGTAGACCGCGCCGTATTGCTCTGTGTCCTGTTGAAGGTGTCTGTTGCTCATCACGCACGGACACCGCCTTCCAAATGTTAGGACGTCCTAGAAAGCGAGCTCTACTCACAGAGCTGTGTGCGCGCTAACCCTCACACGCCATCTGTCACTCTTTACTATCTCTAACACACTTTTGCCACACTGATGTGCTGGCATTATTTGGAGAGTGAACACTTACTGATTAAATTCAACAATAAAAGTGGCCCAGTGGGTGTAATGAAGCAATAAAAACAGTATTGTTTGGTAAGTGTTGCCATCACAGTTTGCGATTTTTATACTGCTGCTGAGGAGCAATTTCTAAAACAATTACTAGTGGGAAAATATATTAACAATATTCAAATATAGTCCAGGTTGGAAAGCAAATCTACAGGATGGGAAATTTCAAGTTGAGACAGACATTCTCTCCATGACACAGCACAACCCCTGGGCTCAGATCCCGCAGCCCCTATCAATTTTATTTTGACTTGTGCCCTCTGTAGCGATAGCCGCATTTATGATGTATAGCAAATAGATTTTTTTAAGGATAGCTCATTTCTGTTACTAATTCATTTTTAATTTATATGTAGATCACCTTGAGTTCAATTTAAATGAGAAAAAAAGTTATTTTTGAAGTCTCTAGAGGTAATTTCTCCAAATATATGTTTAAGGGTTTTGCTGTGGTCGTTGAGCATAATGTCTAGTGGTCACAGGTTCATCAAGCCATCACTACTATCATAAGCTCTAAAGGGTCAAGGCTACATAAATAGTGACCTAATGATATGGAAAAACCCACTAGAACTATCTAGAGTGACTTGGCATTGAGGTAAAATTAAATGTGGAGTCTGGCAGAAGTAATGCCTGCTTGAGTGTGGTTGGTAGGGTAACAATATGGATGTAATAAATTATAGTTTTAATTTGAACATTTCACCTAAAACGTCATGTGTTGTGCTTCAGTGTGATGTTGTTATGTTACAGAATTACACGTTTATGATTTTGTAATGAAAGACTTTGTCATAAAAAAGGGGCACTATTTCTGCTGGACCCTGTAAGTATAAAACTGATCTCTATAAATTACTTTCTGCTTCTCCAGTATTGCTTGGTGATGTTTCAATCATTTAAACACATCCATGCAAAGGAAACTACAAGTAATATGACAGAGATATTACTTTTTCTCCTTCTATGTGGATAGTTTTCCATCCTTGTAATTTGGGGTATAATTTAAGCTCTTTAAAAATAACAATAGTATGACCTGCAATTTTACCGTGACTATTTACAAAGGATATTCTGCAAAATTCTAAAATTTATAAAAAAATACCTAAAATTCATAATCAAACAAGGTTTTTCCCCCCTCAGATTACAGGACTCTTGTTATTCATCTATAATTGATTTACATAGTGAATTAAGTTAAGCATCATATTATTTTCTTTATAAACATAGGGAATGCAATGCAGAAATGGCTTTCTATGTTATTAATTGGGTTAGATAATTATTATTGGTCTAGTTAAATATACTTTCAAATAGTGTTGTATATTGACTTTCTAAAAACTATTTTTCTTCTTGTGATCACTAAGTGTCCCCAGAGCACAATCTTCTTCTAGAATTAATTCTAGCTTTTGAATATTATAATAAAATCTGAGCTTTCTGTTTTATACATCTCTGCATTGTTTATAAGCCTCTAAGCAGATAGTCTTTTTTTCCCCAAAAATCAAGAGATACTACCAAAATGTATAGAACTTGCAAAGCAGTAATCAATGAATAAATGTCTTTGATGCCTAGTCTAAAGAAATAGAGTTAAAATAAAGACTATAATGAAAAGTATTTCAGTGAAGGATAAAATGATCCAGACATTAGTAACACAAGCATTTTAAAATTTACACTTTATGAGAAACACAAGGAAAATGTATAAATATCTTACAACTGATGCTTATAGAATTATCCTGAAGTGGCAGTTTCTAAAAATTCAATGGTAATACCCAGATGCATATTATTATGCAAGATTCGTTTTGTGGGTTTTGGTACAATGATAACAATAAAGATGTAACTTTCTGCTGCCCAGCTACCCTTAAAAGCTTGCACTCAGTTCTCTCTTTCACATCCCACTTAAATGATTCAAGTGAGTTTATCAACCCTAACCCTACCCCAGACCCTGGGTTGGGAGAATGAACCCAAAACTAAGAAGTCATGATGACTTCTCCCAGAGGAGGACTTAAGACCCCAAACTGGGCCAATCAGAAAACTTCCGTGCAATTTGATGTTCGGATTCTGAGATAGAGTTACTTTCTTTTTCCTAGATTATAAACTGTGATGCCAGTGTTAGTGGTCAACAGCCATTGCTTCCCCTGCTTAAATAAATTCTATTTTAGCATAAGAAAATTAAGTGGTGCTAGCCAGATTCCAAAACTGCTCCCAGTAGTCCTTACCTCTGTATTCGTGCTGTGGTGTTATAGCCATAATGAATAAGGCTGACACATGTAACCAATAGGATATCTCACAAAAACGATGGTGCGTGACTCCTGAGGCTAGATCACAAGGCTTCTGCCTTGCACTCTCACACAGCTTTTGTGAAAAGGTACCCATGGCAAGGTACTGAGGCCTCCTGTCAAGAGCAAGCCCCAACTCACCAGCCATGCACGTGGATCACCTTGCAGATGGATTCTCCAGCCCCAGTCGGGCAGGGGTTCAACAGACTGCTGATGTGATGGCCAACATCGTCACTACAACCTCATGAGAAACCCTGAGCTGGAACCCTTAGCTAAGCTGCTCTAAATTCCCAAGGTACAGAAGTGTGAGATAATGAATGTTTATTGTTTTATACTGGCAAGAAATTGATAATTACTATTGAAGTTCATTGGAACCATAAAGTAATGAGGAGTAGGAAAGAAAAGATAGAATTCTGGCAGAAGTGTTCAACCTTGAGCCCTCTTTAAATTACCCAATATCCTTCCCATTTATACGTGTCAATTATTGCATCGGCCAAAAAGTTCATTGGTTTTTATCATACAGTGGTTCTAGTAGCACTTAATTTCTTTAACTTCATTTGAAATGATTTTGTTACATTGTATTGTGACAGCTGTGCATTTTTTAATGTGCATTAAAAAACATCAAAATTGATGAATTTTTGTGTAGCCATTTTAATATTGAACATGGAAGAAAATAAACAACTTTTTTGGTATATTGGGCTTTATTATTTCAAGAAAGGTCAAAACACAACTGGAAAGTAAAGAAAGATTTGTACAGTGTTTGGAGAAGGTGCTATGACTGATTGAATGTGTCAAAAGTGGTTCGCAGGATTTCGTGCTGGAGATTTCTCACTGGATGATGCTGCAATGGTCGGGCACACCAGTTGAAGTTGATAGTGATCAAATTGAAACATTAACTGAGAACAATCAATGTTCTACCATACAGGAGATAACTGACATACTCAAAATATCCAAGTCAATAAAATTATTGGTGAAGATGAAAAATATGTCTTTTATTTTGCAGAAAAAAACCATACAGACTTTTTGGCCAACCCAATAATTTCCTATTGCTTTTCTTGCTCAGGTATTTGACTTGGTGTTAAGTCACTTGCTACTTAAAGAGTATGAATAGGGTTGATAATGATGACAACAGCTGCCTTTCAGTGACACCTCTAAAGAACTGGGCACTGTGAAAGACTTAACTATTATCCCTAAGCCTTCGACCACTCAGCTTTTCTCTTTTTTATGACTGAATCAAAACTGAGTATGCAAGTACACTGATCAAGAAACAGAACTGGGTTTTAGACATAGGCCTATTTAATACAAAAGCCCAGTTTTTTTCCACTATGACCCTATAGTTCATATTTCCATATATGTGAAGTAAATGTTTATATCACTCTTCAGCAATAGAAAATTAAGTTATTACAAATTAAATTTTAATTTTAGGAAATTAATAGTTTTTCTTTTTGGGTATTTTCCATCTCAACTACCTTGAGGAAGTCCTTTACTTAAGCCCTTCTTCCAACATTTACCCTCCAGGCAGAATTCATTTCCCCAACACCTTGCTAACTTAGAAGTTCATTTATAAAGCTAACATAACCCTTTTACAACATAGCCTTTATTAATTAGAAATGACTTTCTCTCTCCAGTAGGTTTTAAACTTTTAGGGGGAAGTAATTTGAGCTTAGTCTCTTTTTATGTATTCTTCTATTATAAAATAGTACAGTCATACCAATTTTGAAATTAAGGAAAACATTATAATCTTAATGCAATTTTTCTAGCACAAGTGCTCCAAAAACTCACTATGTAAGGTTACCAGTTATTACAAATATGAGATCATAAGATAAATTAGTTTGGAAAAATCTAGGTTAAACAAAGTTAGGTAGAATTCTTTCCTGTAGTACAGAAATCTTATAATCTTTAGTATATAGATTCTTGTGATTTTACAAATGAAAAATATAGTATGCAGGATTTTGCTAATTTATTTGACCACAGAACTTTTCCATTACAAAGTTTTTGGATTAGTGGTACATGAAACTTTGGGAATGAGTGAAATATTCTATAACATATTTGGGCTCTTTTTGATTTTTTCTCTCACAAAATAAAGCCTAAACATCTTTGGCATTAACATTTTCAATACATCTGGATAAAGTCCTAAAATTAGTTTCTCAAATATGTGAATATTTTTCAAAGATAGCACACAACTTAAATTTTACGTCTATATTGTTAAATGATTTTCAAAATGACTATACAAATTTCTACACTACAGTGAAGGTGTGAAAATGTCAGTTCCATGAAACTCTTGTCAGCATGAGGTATGATATTCTATCCTTAATTTTGGTAGTGAAATGAGTGGAAAATTTTAACACATAGCTATTTTTAACACATAGAATATTTTTGTTTTTTTAGGCTGTAGGACATTTTTCTACATGTGTTTATTAGAATTTTTTCTTTGTGAAATATATATTTCTGTATTTCTTGCATGTATGTGTGATGACTTAAAAACCTTGTTTTTTTAGTAGTGGTTTTATAACCTTTTGTTCAATGAATATTAACTATTAGGTCATAGTTATTGGTATTTTAAAATTTTATTTATATATAACATGTATATATAATATTAACATAGGAGATATATTATGTAATGTAGAAGATACCATCTTTATACACAGGTTATAAAAAGTTACTACACTCAACTGAATTAGATAAAACATATTAGCTTTGAGGCCAACCTTAAGTAGGAGTTTGGATAAATAGAATAGCAGATTTCATAAGGTTGTAAAATAATATGCAATTTACACATGAATCAATGTATTTTGTTTTCCATTGCTGTAGACTGGAGCAACTGGCACGAGACAAGCTGTGCTAACTTTATTTATATATTTATTTATGTATATATTGATTGATTGATTGATTGATTTTAGAAAGAGAGAAGGACGAGAGATTGATGTGTTGTTGCACTTATCGATGCATTCATTAGTTGATTCTTATATGTGCTCTGGACCAGGGATCGAACCTGCAGCTTTGGTGTACTGGGACAATGCTCTAATCAACTGAGCTTCCCACTCAGTGAAAGCCATGCTAACTTTTGACAACTATTCAGTTATTATTACCAAAACACAAAATTTTCACCTCTCTTAAATATAACAATTCATACCCAAATGTTGTTTTTCCATTATATTCACAACAGATACACTGTAGAAAAGAGTTTTAGAGGTTAACATGTAGAGATATACATATATACACTATATACAGGGTGGGGAAAAGTAAATTTACAGCTGTTCGTATGGATAGTAATACAATAATTAATAAATAACACAGGAATAAAATCTGTTTCACACAAAGCAATAAACCTACTTTTGCCCGCCATGTTTATGCATATATTCTGGAAACAAGTCTTGAGCTGGCAGATGCAACTTCAAGGGCATTTGACCTGTGCAGTCATATGGAGCTTCAAGCTCAGAGGGCCTTGTCTTCAGAGTTTAATGCTCTGCAGTCATGGTCTTGAAATTCTTAATAGTTCTACCTTCATTAATATTATTTTTTATGTTGAAAGTGGTCTTCAATAGGACAATACAGCATGCACTGGGAGCTTAGGGCTTTGACTTACATATTGACCTGTCTGTCTCCACAAGACAGGACTGCCCACTCCCCACTCCTTCATGTTCCAGGCACTGCTGAGCGTCCCCTCCCTGGATCACAGTGCAGCTGCTGTCACCCTCTGTCAAGAGCAGCAACTGGAGTACGTCCGCAAGAGAAGAGCTGCATTCTTCTCCCTGGCTCTGGTGGAGTGCTCCCCACAGGCTACAGAGTCAGAGTTGGGTATACACGCTCCACTGCATCTTGGGGTGGACAATGTCACTGGCCATCCTGCTCTTGGCTTCCACGGTCACAGCATATTCAGTGACTCAGCACAGGTGTGAGTCTCACATAGCCCTGATCCAGGCACCCAGCAGAGGCTACAATCTGTTGCACATCATCCCTCTGTCATAGTAGAGCCCAGAGGATTCTTCTCCCATGTTTACTCCCATTTGCCTTGCATTGTGGCCATACCAGGCTAAGGAACATACCAAAGATTTACCTCCAATTAAACTACTGAGCCCAGACCAGGCAGCTTTTTCCTGCTCAGCCCAATGGTGACCTCCTCCTTGCTCCACAGAGACAAAAATCTCCTTTTCTTGGGTATTAGGACAGTTACTTAATGGACACATAGTTTCCTTCTCATTATCTTAGAAATATTAATGGAGTGATGAAACAAAATATGTGGACACAGGCCAGCCTTGGTAAATTAGAATATCTACATAATAAGATGCCGTTCTCCTGGAGGAACTTTTACAGTACAGAGTGTGCTGCAGGTGCAAAAACCCGAGAACAGGCACTGAAGAAAGACAACATTTGTTTACCACAATAAAGAGGGAAAAGTTTACTCCATTTATATATAGAAATAAGAGATTTGGAAATGTCACTGGCCAGAAAACTTTAAAAGAAGACTTTTCTCTGCCACCCCTACTGAATCATTATTTGTGAAATTTGCTTTATGATTTTTAGATACAATACCAAAGGCATGATTTATGGAAGAAATAATTGATCAAGTGAATGTCATTAAAGTTAAAAACTTCTGTTCTGCAAAAGACAATGTCAAGAGAATGAGAAGACAAATCATATTCTGGGAAAAACTATTTGCAAAATGTTTCTGAGAAAGGACCATTATCTAAATTATACAGACATAAAAAATTATTTTCTGAATGATAAGCTTTATTACTTATACTGACAGGTGTCATTAACCCTAACCCTGGTGTTTACATGAAAATGCTCCAGTTATTGCTTAAACAAAAAAGTAGTGAAAAGGCATTATATACGTACACACACAAAGAACTCTTAAATTCAAAAATAAGAACACAATATGATTGAAAACTAGACAAAGTCCTCAACACACACCTCACAAAGAAGACGACAAATGAGCATTGAAAAGAAGCTCCACATCAGAAGTCATCAAGAAAATGCAAATTAAAACAACAAGATATTACTATGCACCTGTTAGAATGGCCAGAATCCAGAACGATGATATCACCAAATGCCAGCAAGCAGATGGAGCAACAGGAATTTTCATCCAATGCTGTTGGGAATACTAAATGGTCCAGCTACTTTGGAAGACAGTTTGACAGTTCCTTACAAAACTGAACATACTCTTATCATATGATCCAGCAATCAAGTTCCTTGGTATCTACTCAAAGGAGTTGAAAACTTATGTCCACATAAAAATCTGCACACAGATGTAGCTGTATTCATAACTGCCAAAATTGGAAGCAACCAAGATATCCTTCCAAAGGTGAATGGATAAACAGTGGTGCATCCAGATAAGAGAATAGTAATCAGTGCTAAAAGGAAATAAGCAATCAAGTCATGAAACACATGGAGGAAACTGCAATGCCTATTACTAAATGAAAGAAGCCAATCTGAGAAGGCTGCATAACTGTACCATTCTAACTATATGACGTTCCAGAAAAAGGCAAAATTATGATGACAGGAAAAAGATCAGTGGTTGTCAGAGTTGGAGGGTGAGTGGAGGGTTGACTAGGCCAAGAAGGCTGAAAATACTCTGTATAATAAAATAATGATGGATATATGTCATTATGTATTTGTTCAAACCCATAGAATATACAACACAAAAAGTGAACCCTAAGGTAAACTATGGACTTTGGGTGGTAATGACGTGTCAGTGCAGGTTCATCAATTGTCATAAACAGACCACCCTGGTGGAGGATGTGGAGAGTAAGGGACACCATGCGTGTGCCAGGGCATTGAGTGCATGGGAAATCTTTGTGCTTTCCCCTCAAGTTTGCTATGAAACTGAAACTGCTCTAAAAGAAGTCATTTCTTTCTATTAAACTGCTAAAAAGATTGAATGAAAAAGTGTATAAGATAGACGCAAGTTTTATATTTCAATGCACTGAATGACAATTTTCTGTCTTCTGAATGAAAGCTTCTGCATTTTCATGTTGCACTGGGCCCACATATCATGTCCTCAAAACTGTTGTATAGATGCTTTGCAAATATTTTCTCCTGGTCTGTAGGATGTCTTTTTATTCTCTTAACAGAGTATATTCCAGAGCAAGGATGTAAAATTTTGACTAAGTGGAATCTGTCCATTTTTTGTTTACTGGATTATGCTGCTGGTGGCAGGTGTAAGAGTGTGTATCCTCCCCCAGATCATGGAAATCTTCTATTTTCTATGAAAAGTTTTACAACTTTCCCTTTTAATATTAGAGATTTAGGATCCAAACATTTTGAGCAACTTATGTTTTGCTCTATATTATTTCTACTCCATACTTTCTCTCTCTCCTCTCCTTCTGGAACTATACTTGTACCAAGGTTAGAACTTTTTGCAATGAACCATACATCTCCATCATTTTTTCCCTGTATTTTCAACATTTTGTTTCCTATGTGTGCTTCATTCCAGATGATTCCACTGAGTTATGTGACAATTCTAAATATTCTTTTCTGCTTTGACTAATTGACTAGTCAAACCATCTATTGAGTTCATCATTAAGGCCAGGTAGCTCAGTTGGTTAGAGTGTCACCCAATAGGGCAAAGATGCAGGTTTGACATTGGTTGGGGCACATATGAGAAACAACCAATGAATGCATAGATAAATGGAACAGCAAATCAATGCTTTCTCTCTCTCTCTGCTCCCTCCCTGTCTCTCTCTAAAATCAATTTTAAAAAAGATTATGCATTTTAGTTCTAAAATTTGAGTTCTACTTATTTTTATAGATTACAGTCCTCTGGAGCTATTCTACATCATATAATTTGCTTGGGTCAAGACTTTAATCTTAATTATATTTTATATCTCTAATACCTGAATAATATAAGGACTATGGCTCTATTCTTTCTCTTAGTATTTGGTGATTTTTCCTGATATAATTGAAAAATTGCACTGAATGGTGGGAAATATGCATAAAAATTTCCAGGGGCACCAGAAATATTTGTGCCACCTCCAGAGAGACATACTTTTCTTCTGGCATTCAACTAGAACTGAGGCAGAACCTCTTAATCCAATCAAAGAATGAAATGGATGTTTAGAATATGGGCATTTAACCTTTATTTCTAGGGTATAATTTCAGCGTCTCAGATGAAAGTCATGGAAGCTACCTTAGCTTTTGCTCTAGACCATGAATTCCAATGTTTCTCTCTCCATTCTGTGAGAATGTCAGACACTATCCTTAGAATTCCTGTCTTTCTGCACCTGTTTTTTTTTTTGTTGTTGTTGTTCAGTCTCTGGGAGTCATGACCTTATAGAATTTAGGGTTAGATCAATGCTTTTATGAACAAAAGCTGCTTGAAATCTCTATCTCCATTCTTTTTGTTTCTTTTTCTCTGGCATCTGGCCCCCAATATTTCTGCCTTCCCTTATTATACCCAGTCAGAAATGGATATCCTTTACTCTGTATTGTATATAATTTTGTGTTGCTTTTCAACATGTATGGATTTCTGAATTATTTGTATACTATTTGTAAAGCAAAGTATTCTTTATTTTTAACTGATTTTAAGAGACAGAGAGAGAGAGGGGGAGAGGGAGAGAGAGACTGATTTGGTGTTCCACTTATTTATGGATTCATTGGTTGACTCTTGAATGTGACCTGACCAGGGATCAAACCCACAACCCTGGCATATCAGGATGATGTTCTAACCAACTGAGCTACCTAGCCAGGTCTGGAAGTCAAATGTTTTAATAATCCAGATTACAAGGCTGGGGAGCAGACACAGCAAGTGTGTACACAGTCACAAAGATATGAGAGTATTTAAACAATAATACAGAAAAGAGAAACAAAATGAACAAAGAACCCTTAATGCTTGGATTTGGCAGGTTCATCTATCAAGTTTAAAAGGTGAGATTAAGTTGAAAGATATAGAAAAGACTTACTACTTTCACATTTAGAAGGAAGAGGACAATAATATCTTCAATTTATGGTGTTGAGACAACCACTGATATTTGCAGCAAAGACATATTAAACTTGATTTGTGAAAGGACATTCAATGAAAGTTGGCTTCAGGATAATTAATGATCTAGTACTAAGCATATTGTAAAAGAGAGTGCTAAGTCTTTTATACATAGAAGATAACTGATGAGTTCTTGTTTATGTGAAAGAGCTTTCAGGGAATATATATATATGCATATATATAAAATTAGAGAGAAGTTAGGTTTTGTTTCAATCAATGATTGAATTGCAAGTGTTCATTAAGCAAGGAAATTTAAAAGAATCTCTCAACAAGAACATTGCCTTGGCATGTTTCAATTCTCCTTTTAGACTTCTTATATTATTTTTCTTACTTGTGTTTTATGCTAACACAAATATAAATAAATGGCCATATATTTTCATCTCTATTATTATTATTAAAACATCTACATGGCAGACAAGCATGGCAATAAAACATGTTTAATATAAAAGTAAATAATTCACCAAACAACTGTTCCTCAGTCTTAATTTATGAGACCTTTCCCTATCATTAACTTTCTTTCAATAAGTTAGAGTTCACCATTTTTTTAAATGGGAAATTTACCATGTTGTCCTTATGCTGCATATTAATTGAGTAAACGACAGAGTAGCAACTTACATGTTGCTGCAAATATTAAATCTATCTTCTTTAACATCTGCAAAAATATAAATTCTGCACCGTCTACCATTCCTCAATATATCTCATGATTGTTGAACATTACATGTACCACATCTCATTGAGCAAATCTCATATTCCTTGCTTATGTTTCCAAATTTCTGCAAATCCTAGAACTTCTTAGTTCTGACTGAAGGGGGATGGATAGAAACCCAACCAAAAAACACAGCCCCACAATCCCACCTCCACATTAGTTTTACAATTTTATGGCATAAAGTGCCCACCTCCCTGCTCTTTTTCTCTTTTTTTCTGTTTCACCAAGCTGTAATTAACTGCCCAATGTGGATCACATTTTATATCTCAAATCATGGAAATGTGTGTAAGGAAATTCATAAGTTATAAATAACATGATTCAAATGTTTTATTCAACGCATACTTAAATAGGCAGCATCATTAACAATACTGACTGTCAACACTGCTGAATGCAAGAGCTATCTGAAAAGGGAGTGTTCATCCCTGCAAAAGAACAAGATGCTAGGCTACGGAAATATTCAAAGTTCAAAGTCTCACTTGGCATGTTCCGTACAGCCTAGGAGCTAGACCTGCTGACTTCAGGTTTAACATCACTATGCAAGTGTATGATGTACAGTAAAGAAGGGAACATTCCCTGTGCCACAGGCACATCCCCAGGATCAGAAGGGCACTCTGCTAATCCTGCAAGATGTGTCTCATCCATGTGTCACCTTCACTGTTCTGGTGGAAAACCTGAAGCTGAAAATTTTAAGTAAATTTTCTGAAGTAAGACCACTTTTTAAAGCCAGAGTTCTGACCTAAATGAGGCATATTTAACTGCTAGGTCCAGTAATAAAAAGAATGAGTATACATACAGTGAACTATATATATGAAGTATAGGCAGACTTTCTGAGTTTTACTTTAAATAAGAAAAAGGATAAAGTATGGAGTTTTATGAAAAGAGACTCAAAATATAACCATAGCAATTAATATTTAACATTTTGAATATTTATTATGTGCTAGAAACTCTTTTAAGACTTTACCTGCCCTTATGTATTTAATCATCAAAGAAACCCTATGGACTAGGCACTAACATTTTCCTGATTTATAGGTGGAGACCAGTATATCTCCTGATCTCATAGAAGGTCATAGAAAGATGAAAGTCCTATAACTCCCAGCTGTCAGAGAGGGCACAGAATCTCCGGAAGCCCAGCCCTGCCCTGACCATTCCACACACAGTCCTAGGAGACTCTATGTACCACAAATTTGATTAGAAAATTAAGAAAAAGAAGGCAATTTACTTTTATTCAACTTAATCATTAAAATGTCAGAGTCAACGGAGAAAAAAAACATTTAAAATATGCATCTTGCTTCATTCTTGTTCTAATTCCTAAAGTTTAAACAATATCCAAACACTATTTCTCTGCACATCTAGCCATAAAAAAAGTTTTTACTCACAAGGTAAAAGGAAAAAATGGAGGTGGCTATCCTGATAAAACAAATGTGAAAATTATGTTAATTTGATAATTTTGTCAAACTAAAGTTATGTTTGCATTTGCCCGTTGAACTTATATACAGAGAAGATCAGTGGTTAATTAACAAAACAAAAATAACGAAGAGTCAGTGTATCGGCAAATTGAGATATTAAATGAGGCTATACAAATTTATTTAAATGTTCTATTGGTAGCTTTTGCACCAGTCTTTTCTTTTTTCTACTTGGAGACGAGCAAACGAGGACCCCAGAGGTCTACGAACTGATGATTTACCTTCCCTCTAAGATTTATTTTACTTTTTTAAATCTATACAATAACAGTTCACTACTGATACTTTCCTGGGGTGGTATAAAGATAAACTGAATTAAAATACAGCCTATAAGAAAGCTTATGGCAGAGCCTGCAAATAAACTTCATTGAAACTGTCATACCTGGATTCTGATATTGACCTTGTGAAAGGTCTTTGGAAAATCTTGGCAATACCTTTTCTGGGGAGAGTTCAGATTCAGCCATGCTTCCTTCATCTCACAAGCAAGCAATGACAGAAAATGGCAGCAAAATCTCCCAATGGCACCCAGGAAAGTGTGCCTGGGTGAGATGACAAGCAAGGATTTGGGGGCCTTCAACTTATTGTGTATGACAGCTTTCTGACCAGCCATCAGATGTAAAGTAGTCAGCACTTTCCAGAATTTGTAAGCTAACAAAACTAAGGAGAAAGAGTGAAATCACAGTCCTTAAAGCTGAAAAGACTCCTAGAGGACCAGGTGATGTCCTTGTAATGACATATCAGGGAATCTGTGTTGCCAGTTTTGTGATGATTTCTGTCGGTTTATTGTCCCACTTGCAGGTTCCAAGGTGATCCCCACTTTAGAAGACTGTAAATGTTGTCTCAGCCTTTGATATGGCCCCCTGGAGTCCTGACAAAGGTATCATAGTGGAGAACAGCAGGCCATGAAAACACACCACTTCTCACATGCATTCAGTCCGCTCATAATATTTACTCAAGGCACACCGTAAACAAAAACACTGTAATATATACATATGTATGTATAATATATATATATATATTACAGTGGAAGAGTTAAAGGGCAGATATCACACATTCCCCTGACCAGCACGGCTACTTATAGACATGTCAGAAATGCTCCCATTCATGTTTGGTCTTATAAATAGAAAATTAAATAAACTGTTAAATTAAACTTCCAAGTGGAAGCTAATTAAAGAGACTGGTGAACACAATAGGAGTTGATTGAACTGCAGAGTATAGCAATATTTGAAGACATTTCTATTTAGGACAAACATTGTGTATATTTCATTAGTAACACTTTTAAATTCCTCTATTCTATATCTGTTATTTATATTGGTGTATTTTTATAATAAAGTTGGTTTGGGGAGAAAAATATAAAAATGAACTATAAGCAAACCATTTATTTTCTCTAGCAATTAGTTTTTGTATTTTTCCAAGACCATCAAAAGTGTTCCCGAAATAATTTTATTACTTTACATTTATTTTTGAGAACTCTAGACAAATATAGTTACTGTTAACCCTACCACCATCCTCCTAAATACACTTCATATACTTGGCTTTCATTTGTGATTGAATCTCTAATAAAATAATCATTTTTCTTTTCATTTAACTAAGCAATAGTACAAATAACACATGTAAGAGTCAACTAAGGATAAGTGTGGAAATTATAAGACAATTATTTGTTCAGCCTTATCACTGAGAGTGTGCAAGCATATCTATTTCAGAGAGTCAGTGGTTTACCACAGTAATGGGACATAGGCAATTCTTGATCTGAATGTCTAGATATCTTGAAAACTCCTTTATTCATAATTATATTTAGTTATGTTCAATTAAGATTAGCATTTGTGGATCATAATTTCCTATGTAGTAAGGTGTTTTGGATGAAAGAACCCTATCAAAAACAAAAGAGCTAATTTCACATTATTTGTACCAACTAACCACTAGGAAAAAATTCTGCAGAAGGCAATAAAAGAAGTCAGTGAGTGGCAGTTGCTCTGCTTGGCTTAATACTCATTTAGACACCTGCATTAATAATCAGTAACATGTATCTCCAAATGTAATATACATAGCATGCATTTATAGTGTTCAATACCCTAAATAACTAATGTTGTATCAAGGTCAATTTTTTCTATTTGACAAAGCATGAAAAAATAATAAAATTTGTATGGTAATCCTATACTTATATCCCTGAGCTAATAGAGGCATCTGTAGGTGAAACTGAGAATTAGAAAAGTCTAATTTACCCTTAACATTAATGAGCATAAAGTCTTAGTCAGTTAAAATGTATTCACTGATCACCCCCAAAATCCATAAAGCTGTAAGAGAAAAAAAAATGTGTGTCTAAAATGCCATATCAAGAGATGATTTAGGTAGAGAAAAAATGTGTTTGATCTGCAGAAGCCTATAATTCACTGGAATTAAATGGACATGGATAAGTATAAAATCAATATAAGTAATGTATCTGCATTGTATTTTGTTATGCATATTTTCAGAAATTAACTCATTGATACACAAAAGGCTTCTGAGAGGTCATTCATTTCCCTTTCCTCTCTAAATCTCGCCTGCCCTTTCTCTGCCCAGTTCACATTGCATGCCCTGCCCATAAGAAACAAGGACATGTGCCTTCACACCTCTGAATATATACACTTGAAAGCAAGTGAAATACCCAAAGTCAATGCACTGAATTATGAATTTACTAAATGTCAGCTTCATCATATGATTAATTCAATAAGATTAAAAAACTTTCTATGTATCCATAAACATAATGTATTCATATTAAATATGTATTGGATGCACTGATTGTATTCATCTTGAAAAGATGACATTCCTTAAAACACATTTTGATAATTGGCAAGTTTGGCAAATTGATCTTTTGGTGTATTGGCTTTTCTTTTTTATTATTATTATCATTTTTATTGTTGTTCAGTTACAGTTATCCCCATTTTCTCCTCATTACTCTCCCCTGCCCTACCTACCCCCCACCTCCCACTTTCAATCCTCCCCCCAGTTGTCCTTGCCCATGGGTCCTTTATACATGTTCCTTGACTTGACCCTTCCCTTTCTTTCCCTCATTATCCCCCTCCCATCCCTCTGGTTACTGTCAGTTTGTTCTTTATTTCAATATCTCTGGTTATATTTTGCTTGCTTTTTTGTTTTGTTGATTAGGTTCCACTTACAGGTATGATCATATGGTATTTGTCCCTCACCACCTGGCTTATTTCACTTAACATAATGCTCTCCAGTTCCATCCAAGCTGTCCCAAAGGGTAGGAGCTCCTTCTTTCTTTCTGCTGCATATTACTTCATTGTTTAAATGTACCACATTTTTTTGTTCCATTCATTTACTGATGGGCACTTAGGATGTTTCCTGCACTTGGCTATTGTAAATAACACTGCTATGAATATTGGCTTTTTGACAAATTGCTCTTTTTGAAAATTGACCTTAATCAAATGGAGAAACCCTAAACTTTCCCACTCCTTATTTGGTTTTCCTCAACTTTCTTCATCTGGCTAAGTTCTACTCATCTTCTAATAGACAGCTTGTCCCTAACTTGCTTTTCCAGGAAATCTTTTGAGTCGCCCAAAACTCTTCGCATGAACACCCTGTACATTCCAAGGTGAAGAACTGAATTCAGTAGAAGGAAGAGATCGCAGGGTTGTTTGTCAGTTTCAGTAGGTTGCTTGCAAAAGTTCCTTAAAAGAAAGGACTGTATCTTATTCATCATTATATCTCTAACCCACAGCAGATGCTCAATAAAGCATTTGGTGAATGAATGAATGAATATTTCTCAATATTTACAATAACTAGAAAATAAAATAAATGTCCTGAGCATGCAAATGTCAGTAGTCACTTTTTCTCACCCTGAATTCCCACCTTTTCAGATAATCTGGCTCCTTGGACCCTTTTGCGTAGTCAGTGGATCACCTAACATCACCAAGGGATTGTTGTACATTCATGTCACAAGTGGGCTGCTGGTCCAAACAAGGACAATCTGATTCTTTCGTCTTAGCATGTGGAACTTAGATTCAGAGATGACTTAGAATTTTATGTGGGTGGTAGAACTAGCAGGGGATGCAGAGGAGGAGGCGCAACTGTGTGTGTCCTATCTGTATATGATACACCAAACTTAAGTGTACGGGGTATGAAAGTAAAATGAGGCCTTGAGGTAGAAAAACAGAGGATGATGGAGGACAGTAGAGCAGAGCGGGAAATGGGCCAGAAAAGTTCCAGTGGTTCCAAAGTCTTATATTTCTTATGTATATTTTTATGGAGACTCTACTGAATATCTCATACTAGCATCTGTTAAGGTCACCCTATATACTTCCAGTAAATTCCTTCAATTCCTTTTTCCTTCCTAAATCTAGTTTGACTACACTTTTAACTTAACCTTATGATCCCCAGCTTTGGCAGTAGATACCTAAGCAATGTGCTCCATTCAGAAGGTTTCCCCAGTTTTTTTCAGCCCTGCCTGTACTTTTTAGACATGAGATCATTATAGATACACAAACGGTAGTTTCCCATGATGTTGTGGAAATGCAGAAGTAGTATTTTTGTGGCATCATTATATCTAGCTTTCTTTTCCACAAAGCTCTCTATTCTATGGCAAATTTAAGAAAGACGTCACAGTCTCTTGCTCAGGGACTTCCAGTGGATTGCAGAAGGCAAAAGAGGAAGACAAATGGGTAGAAGAAGCGTGCGGACTGAGACATGCTGCGTTGCCCACCCCCACCCTGCCTCCCACAGCTGGGACTCTATTCTAACTGCCTATCAATCCCTGCTCCACTAAAGGACAAAAGCAACAAAACACCAATGCTTTCCTCTCTTATGCCATCCTGCCACATTTCCATGCACACATGTCCTCCTGTAATGATTTTTAAAACAAGAAGTTTGGAGGAAAAAAAGAAATTGGTTAGCTCAGATCGAGTGCCTCTGATCCACCTTTTATAAGGTAATAAATTGTTGACCTTTTGGGAGCACATTAGTGATATTTCACTTAAGAAATTCTCTTTTCCTGGAACTAATATATCTCCAAAATGTCAGACTTTATTCCCTCATCGTTAAAGAAATCTGTCTTAATATGTTTTTCCTTTCAAGTGACTATTTTAAATGAGTAAAAAAAGCCATTTATAATGTCAACTTAATGATGATTTAGGTAAGAAAATGTAAAGGCAAATAAAAGCTTTTATTAGGGTTAAGTAACATATAATGTGTGAGTTTTTTTTATAATTAGAAAAGTAAAATCAGGGCAAAGCTAATTGTATAGCTATAGTTAGTATGAAACTATTCAGACTAAAACCATTCCCTTGTTCTCTTATTTATAGCCTATCTGAAGAAATTACTAAGTAATACTTAATTGCAACATACTGGGCTAAGATACACAACCAAATTAATTATAATAACTAAAGGGAAAGGAACATAAAATCTATTAATTTGAAACCGATGAAAGATTGCTGAAACACAGTGGTCCAAGTGCATTTATTTAAAAGTAATGAGTAAAATGTTAACTAAAATCTCTTTTTTTAGCCTCTGCTGAATAAAATCCAAGTTAAATCTATAGAAGTTTATAAATCACATTCTTTTCAGAAAACTTCTTTCATATCAAAAGTACTTTTCTCAAGGAACAGACAAAATTACAGGGAATTATTCATATGAGCATATAATTAGCAAAGTATAATAATGTCATAGTTTGCATTGGCAATCTAAGGCAAGGGTTGACAAATATTTTCCATAAAAGGCCAGGCAGTAAATATTTTAGATTTTGTGGACCACATGCAGTCACTGTTGCATATTCTTTTTTTGTTTTTATTTGTTTGTTTGTATTTATAAACTTTTAAAACTGTTAAAAATGACTTGTTGCTGATTCGTAGTACAAAAACAGCCACAGATCATATTTGCTCCATTGTGGGAGGCCGCTCTGTGTGGCGTGGGCCCAGCTTCCACTGGGAGATGCACAGGACCCACGCCCATGGATAGGTTCTCCTGGGGGGAATTAGACCTGCAATGTACCTAGGCCACTACCAGTCTCGCTTTTTGCTAAAACTCCCTCACCCTGAATTGAGGACATTAACTGCAAAGCAACTTCCTAAAATACATGCTAAACCTTCCAAGGATGAGAGTAAGGGGTCCAACTACTTTTGCCTTTTCATTTGCAAACATCCCTCTTCTGTGATGTGATTACCAGAATCCTCTCCTTTGTTCTCTGTATAAGGTAACCACCTAAGTGAGCCTGTGCATAGTTAATGAGGACCTTCTTGTAATGTGCCCAGTAAGACAATAAAAACTCATTGGAGAGAGGGCCAAGGCTTTTGCTCCCCTTGAGAGGAAAGCCCTGCTGTCCTTTTTTCTCCACCAGATTCTGTAATCCATGTGAATGTCTCATTTCATCCCTAATGACATGGACCCCAAGAGCCGGGGTCTACATCACCCCATGGGTTGAAGTTCGGTGAGCTAAAAAAAAAGTGATGGGGTCATAACCAGATATGATTTCCCTCTGGAAATAGAATACTGTGAATATCTTATATTCATGTTGATTCCTAATTGAACAAATAATAATTCATAGCACTGGGTAGGCACTGCAGATATCAGGATGACTCTTAGATCCAGCATTCAAAGTTAGTGTGGCAAATCTATTTTAATCTACTCATCAAAATATAATACAAGGTAACATCTTGTGTCATCTTCTTATGATGAAGGCCATAAGAAAGCCTCAGGCCATTGATGTTGGACACGTATTATTCACTAGGTTATTGTAATAGCAAAGGTTTCAGAAGACAAATTTTTCATGGACCAGATTTTTATAATCAGTAAGAAATACAGTCTTACCTGCATACTAAAGATGAGAAGTCTCTGGGAGATTAACGGTAAGTGAAATCATAAAAAATTGATTAAAGTCCAAATGCCAAATACTTATATCTTTGTGGCCTGTGTATTCTCCCCTTCTTTGGCAGATTTAAATACATGGGAAGCCAATTTATGAAGGACAGGCTGTATGGCTATTATGGAATTAGAGCAAGAGAAGTTACCATATTTTGCTGCATATAATTTCATCCATGTTTTTGGCCCAAACTTGCAGGGAAAAAATCTTTTGTTTTAATTTTTTAATCCAATGTCTGTTTATTTATATTTAGATATGTGTGTTTTTGTATTATAAAGGAATTTTAGCATTTATTTTTGAACACCTTTTGGCACAAGACATTTTATGTAACAAGTAACTTACAAAACGCAAGAACAGATACAAGGTATTTCAGTTATTCCCCATGTATAATGCGCACCTTTATTTTCCCTCAAAAGTTTGGGCAACAAAGTGCACATTATACATGCAAAATACAGTGGTTTTTTGAGTCAGATTTTTGAATGATTCAGAACCCACTTTTCACACATGAGATAATGTCTGCCATAGTGAAGGCTGGACAGCTTTGTGGATCAGAGCAACTTCTCCAGGACAGAGCTAAGGATTTGTTGCAAGCTCTGCCTCTATTCTCTTGCTGTATTCTTTGCTCCAGGCAAAACTGTGTTCTCAGTCTCCCCTTTAACCTTTAAAGTTTAGATAATTTTCTCTGAAACAGTTCATATTTAAGTAGAATCTGACTGTAAATAGAATCGCCATCATCCTTGTTGTCAGAATATTTTTTCTCATGTTAAAGGAACATTTTTAATATTTATTCAGTTTGATAATTTGATACAATTTTAATAAAGTCTAATAAATAGAAACATTCATTCAGTTTCCAATTTACGTCCCAGACTTTCATAGCCATGTTGCCCACAACACTACCTTTGTGGATAAAATTGTTGTGGGAATCCCAAAAAGGGAAAGGCACAGGGGACAGTTCTGATGGCAGTGATGCGGGAAGTGTAATTCTTCACAAAGAGCTAGGAGTGAGGAGGCAGGGATTTTAGGTAGAAGGACATCTTTAGTATTGTCCCAAGTGTGAAAATGCAAGAGAGGTATATAGGAAATAACCAATATCTCATAATGGCTTAATCGTAGTTCAGAAAAGGAATGCATATGAAGTATGAGTTGGGAAAGTAGATTGGACTGTGCCATGGAAAAGATTAAACAACATACACTAAGATGGCTTGCAGCTCACCCAACCATTTCTTCTGCATCTAAGGCAGCAGATGGAAGATACCTCCCAGTCTCCCTTGTAGTTAGATGTGGCCAGATGACTCAAGTCTAGTTAATGAAGATTGACTAGAATGATCTACAACAACTCTAAGCCTGACCTGTAAGACCCTTCCATGCATGATTCTGCCTTCTCTTTCACCTTCTGTGGCCAATTTGGAAGCTATGTGTTGAAGATGGGTGAGCCACAAAATCACCACTGGGCAGAGAAGTACCTGCCAAGTAGAAGCATCTGTCTTGAATTTTCATAAATAAGAATTAAACTTTGATGTATTAAACCACTAGCATTTTGCTATGTGTTTGCTGGAGCAGCTAGGATGACCCTAACCTTTGGGGGTGATCCTACAGGTAAAAGAAAATTATTAAGCAACCATGCATTTGAAAGAGCAGAAGACACCAGTAACAGAGCTGTTGCAATGTTCTCCAGGAGGGTGTGCCCCGCTCTCCACAAATCAGAGTACAGATCGTGAAGTTAGAGAGGTAGGGAAAATTTGCCAAATATTGCCCAGGCAATATCTTTATAAATGCATCAACGACCACCCAAAAGCTTGTTTTAAATCATCTCTCCAGCTCTCTGCCACGCTTCGGTTACTCTCTACTCCCTCTTCCTAATCCTATCATTCTCTCCAGTACATACTCTGTATACTTGCCATGACGTGATACACCATAAAATGTTATATGTTATGAAGTTTACAGATTTCTTTTAACTCAGAAAGTCTACTAATAAAAAAAGTGCAATTGACCTCTATTATGGATTGAATTGTGGCCTCTGAAAGTTCATATATCAAAACCCCAACTACCAGCACCACAAAATGTGACCTTATTTGATATAGGGTCACTGCAGAAGCTGTTCGTTAAAGCAAGGTCGTGGTGGAAGAGTGTGGGGTTCTGTATCAATGTAGCTGGGATTTGTTTGAATCAGGTGTGGTGCAGCCCACAGATCGGAATACTGCTGCAAAGGAAGATGTTTTTGCTCTCAGTGCTCTGCCTGGAGGAACTGCACACCATGCAGGCTGCATGGAGAAGAACCTGGGTTGGGCAAAAAACAGGAGTGAGGGAAACTCCTGTTTTTATTTTGCATAAAAGTGAAAAAAAGTTTTTACTATGGTTTTCCTAGGAAGAAATGGTAAGGTAGGTAGAATAGGCTGACCATGTTTGGGGGTGCCTAATTTGAATATTTTAGTGGGCTCCAGAGAGTAGAGACTGTTCCTAGTGAGCTAATGTCTGCCCCTGGAAGGAAGGCTGAGGAACACTGCCTTCCAGAATGTATAAGAAAAGCCAGACAGAGGAAGTGGTTCAGAATATGACCTCTGGGTTGGCTGGTTTGCCCGTCAGAGAAGTGCCGGAAGGCACATCCTTTACCATTCCTAGGAATTAGCTCACTCTGGAGGTGGCAGTTTCTCCAGTATTAGCAATATTCCAAAATGTCAAACCATCATAAAATACAAAAAAATTATAAAGCATGATTAGTGCAGCCTCTAATCGAATATGACTGGTGTCCCTCTAAGAAGGGGGAATCTGAACACGGGCACACATATACCAGAACACAGTGTGGAGATAAAGGCAGAGTTCTGGAGGATGGCTCTACAAGGCCAGGCAAGCCAAACAATTGCCAGCAAACCACCAGACGCCAGGCAAGAGCCACAGAACAGATTCAAACAGCCCTCAGAAGGAAACACCCTGCGGATATCCTAATAGCCCCCAGAAATGGGAGACACTAAATCTCTGCTGTTTAACCAACCAGTTTGTGGTGCTATGTTACATCAGTCATAGCAAACAAATACAATTGTCTGCACATTATTACATTGCCATGCAGCAAACATTTATTTTATTCCTACTCCATCCAAAGGAGACACTGTGTAGGGTGTTTTAGGAGAAACAAGTGAGTCATGCCTTCAGAAGATTTACAATCTGGAAGGGGTAAGGAGAGAGGCCCTGCATCTATAAGAGACGGCAAGAACAAATGTTGCAGAAATTGTCTCCATTAGTGTAGATAATCAAATCAAACACATGGCTAGTTTGGTTCAAAGTGAAGTACAATTTAAAAAGCAATTAAGGAACTTTAATTCTGAATACAATTTTAAAAACTGAACTTGAAAGTATTTCAGAGAATGGCTATGTCTCCGGTATCACTGAATGGAGAGAGCCTGAGATAAAGTGACCGCAGTTCAAGGCTGGGAGCAGCAAAGCCGTGACTTCTGGGGAGTAAACTCACATTTCCGAGCCTCAGTTTCCTCACTTGCAATCCTGGGGATATTGATATGACCATTTCAGCATAGTCAGGGAAATCGAATTAGATCACTCTGAAGTCTAGAAAGCACTTTCTGTATTTATTAGACATTATTATTCTAGCCCCTTACAGGCATTTTTGTACCATAATGTAAGTTTTCTGAAATATTGGTTCTAGTAGAATTGTTGAAAAACTTCATGGTTACACTGTGATCTTAGCTGTGTTATTTATATAACTCATCTAATTTCAAATTGAATATGTGTTACAGGCATCTTTGGACCTCTATTTCTGGAGAGTATTAAACAGGACTGCCTATGTAATGGTTATATATTTTAAGTACTAAATAATGGTCATGAGACTGAAATAATTGATTTCTTCTCCTATTTCTGTGATTGTAGAGTTAGTAGTTTCAAATCCTAAGAAAATGTTCTGAAGGAACCGTTATGCATGGTGAAGTTTCTGAGGCTATCTATTCACATGCTGGTTGCTCATGTTCAAGAGCACTCTGTGGCCTAAACCCTGGAGTACAGCACAGTGTGGTAGGAAGCCAGAGGGCCCCCGGTCTTGACTTGGCCATGTTCTAGTGCTGTGGCTTTGGGAAAACTCTGAACTTGCTCTAGGTCTTCCATATTTTATAGATACAAACAGTTAAATCCAGGGACCAGCTGTAATGAAACTGGGGAATGGTGTGGAACAGGGCTTAGCACAGTGTCTTGTCCATAGTAAATCCTCAACCAAATATGGAAACTTTTAAATAATAAAAGCTCATAATTCAAAAGAGTAACATTTAAAATATGTAACCACCAGAGCATCAGGGCTTCCAATCTGTATATCACCAATGCTGCTTCAATTAAATGTCTGTATCTGTATGTCTCATGGCTGCAAAAAAGAAATGTCTTAGGACAGCACAAATCCCTTCTCACATGCAAATGAAATGGGCTCACACAAAACGGAAGACTGGTTTTCATTTCAGGCTCACTGCAGGTGCCGCTGTAACTCCCAGAAACTTTAATGAAGAGGAGACCCTTCTTTGAACAACTGCTTAAGTAGCAGTTAAGGCAACTAGCAGTGATCTTGGTGTAACCACAGCTATTAAGCAGCATCTGAGGGAAATTCCACCTCTAGAGACTAAAAAAGATGGAGGTAGGTGACATCTAAAAACACAAGTTTCATATAAACTTACCTGACAGGCTAAATTTTATCCAGTTTTATACAGGCTTCATATTTCCTCCATTGAAAAACAGTATTTACTAATTGGCTATTGTTTGCCAAGCACTGTACTAGGCACTGAGGTAAAGCAATGAACAAAATAGACTTGGTCTTGTCCTATTAGCACTGAAGATGCTGTAGTACAATATAACCATTAGATATACTATTTGAAAACGTGTAGCGTTAACTAGAGACTTGTTCCATTCTTTTTGTACATTGTCTTCTGCCATGGACAGCTTAACAACTTTCCACCACAACCCAGGTATATCATTGGCTTTAGAGAGATGCAACTTAAAGTACTATAGTACATGACAGAGACAGATAGGAGGAGAATCCTGTTTCTGCGGCTTTAGCACTCTGAAACCAGGCATCCCATAATTCTTTTAGCTTGTGAAGAAAACAAGCATAAGATAGACATAAAAAAGGGATGATTAGTTTGCCTTTTCTAGATGAATTGGAGCATCATCATATGAGAATAAATCTTTGGAATATGAAACAACCAGCCCAAATTTCTACTAACCAATTGACAAATATTTACTGAGTCTTGATTTCAAAATCAAAGGGAAACAAAAGTAAGCAGTTATTTGAGCGTTGATGCCTAGTTGTATTTACACCATAAAATCATGATAATTCAAGAGCAACTTAATCCCATCAATATCGATATAAAGAAGTATGCCTGTAAATGTCCATATGTCTGTCTGTGTGTGTATATTATACATATGTACATATATATATTGTACATTATATATTCATTCAATTATATTCCTACATATTTCTAGTAGTTTTCAAAGAAAAAAAATGAGTATGGGAATGAATGATTGTAGAATATATATATTTTTTAAATTAGCATATTAGCATGCCTATTGCAGAAAATTAAAAAATAAATAGTTACATAAGAAGGAAAACTTAAAAAAACTTATCTTGGTTCATGTCCTATAATTTATACATAGATTCATATTGCATGGGGAATTTTATATCAGTTTACATGATTCCATATTTTGAACATTTAACAGCCAAACAATACAAATATTCCCTATTTTTTTTATTCTTGCCTATGAAGCATTTAGGTTATTTTAAATGTACATTCATCTAGTGCTGTTACTGTATTTTCCTGTGTATAATGTGCACCCACGTTTTTGTGTGCAATATACACCGTATCATTATACTCATTATTATACCCATGGTATGTAATCATTATGCCCATGCATAATGCACATCCTTATTTTTCCCTAAAAAATTTGGGCATAATACATGGGGAAATATGGATTTCCCAAGGATATAGTCTTAGAAGAAATACTAGGTCAAGGACTAAAAAAATCATATGGAACTATTTTGCAAAATAGCGTAGCGATTTACAATGCTGAGTTACTGTATATTACTGATACATGTTACTGATATTTCTTCAATATTGAGTATATGACAGCAATTTAATAAGTGATACCAGCTCTCATGTGCAATTTGTTGATTTTAAGGGAAACTGACTTATTGTTTCTCTAATTTGTGGCTCTTCTTTTGTGAATTGCCTATTTACATTATTTGCCCTCTCATTTGATTGGAATATTTTATACATATTTATTGCCAAGGATTTTTCAGATAACATCAATATTTTTTTTTATAAATTTGTGATAGGTGATTTCTTTTTTTTAAAGATTTTATCTATTTTTAGAGAGGGAAGGGAGGGAGAGAGAGAGAAACATCAATGTGCGGTCGCTGGGAGACATGGCCTGCAACCTAGGCATGTGCCCTGACTGGGAATCGAACCTGTGATGCCTGGTTCACAGCCCGCACTCAATCCACTGAGCTACACCAGCCAGGGCGATGACATCAATATTTTTATCCAACTCTTTTTATTTAAATATTTCTCCAGAGTTGTCATTTTGCCTCTTTTTTAGATTTCTATAGTACAGAAAATGTTTATATCTATGCAGTCAAAACTTACATAATTTCTTATTGTAATTTCTTTGGTTACTTTCATGTTAAAAATTTCTGTGTACCTCAAAATTTAATATTAGCTTATATTTTATCCCAGTTTTTCCATTTTCTCCTATTTCAGTTCTCACTCTTCAATTGATCAGGGAATTATATTTCCATATTAGTTGCTGGCTTTCAACAGTTACAAAAACTCAAGTTGTGAGCTTTTACTAACTTGAGAGGCCTATATTGTTTTCAATAAGAAATTTTAAATATAGATTTTTGTCAAGAATCTCTATTTGTCCTTAGTTCAAGGCTCATCTGAATTATCTAAAATATATTTTGGAGATTGTTCTCTGTAACCAAGAAAACTAATCTTTCATTCAACTTGACTAAACTTTAGACAAGTTTCTTCTTGACTACAGGCCCTGACTTCACTTTTCTTAGACCCTGCCCCTTTGAAATGTAAATCTTCTCCAAGCCTTTTGCCAGTTTTACAGCCCAGGAATGCTTTCTCAAGGAATTGGAGCCATTCCTTTGAAACGTAATCACCAAGAAAGACAGCACCCCCATCTCCAAGTCTCCCTGAGATGGTAGGAGACCTACACTAGTGCCAATTAACACACACAGATGATTTAAGCTAATTGACCAGCCTCCCCTTCGACACCCATGTCCAGTATATTTCTGGACACCAGCATTTCACAACTTTCTCAACTTTTGTTTCAATAGAATTGAGTTCCATTTCTTTCCCCTATTGCAATAATCTTGACCTATATTAAAGTAATCTTGAATAAAATCTTCCTTGTCTATTTAACTCTGCACAGTGCAATTATCCTTTGACACATATTAGTACATAAAAATTGACCCCATTCTTTTTACTCACTACAGAGAATAATGTGGTATAAATGTATCATAATTTGGTCATTCTTCTTTTGATGGATATTTCAATTGCACATTTTCAAATATTACGCTATGAGCAAGGCAAATCAATTGACATGACTCAGTTGAAATGTATGGCAATGAGCCAGTACTTTCTTCAGGTTTTTTTTTTGTGTGTGTGTTTTGTTTTGTTTTCCCTGAGAGAGATATTCATTTGTTTCATATGTCCTGGAACTGACATTTAAGAAATGTGATGCTTTGATATTTGCAATAAATTTAGTCAAAATTTTATATCAGAAACACTATGCTCACCAGAAAACTCCTCTTTCAACATTTTCCTAGCAAGATCTCTGATAATTTTAGTCTTTGTTTATTTTTTACTTCAGAGTTTCCCCACACCCCTTCCAAGTTTTCATGTGTATTCTAGTCAAGGGAATATACACAAGCCAAGCACTGGAAATCTATAAGGAAAACTGAAAGTTTATTCTTCTCAGTGCACATACGAGTCAATCTTTGATCCTTTTTCCCTGACACCATTTCACAAACTATTCTGCAGGTAATGTACAAAAAGTTCATGCTTTGATTTAATACAGTTATTTTACCTTTTAAGAGACTTGGTGGCATCTTATTAATAAATGACATCTTATTCCATAGTAATATAAGTCCATAATGCCTATCAGAATCCCTTACAACTAGATGTATTTTGGAATTCAGGATATTTTGGATTTTATAATGATAATGAGGTATGGGCATCATGTATTACATAGCACTCTCAGTTCTCTCTCAGGCAATGACATCATTAAACACAATACTTCTGCATGAAATATACAAATATTTATATGAAGTGGAATAAATACAACTTTTGAATAGTCTTGAATCAATTCAAGAAATGGTTTGCTCCAACTCATAGACACAGACAACATAGAAATTACTTTCTACTTTTCCTTAGGAAAGAACTGATTGTCACACAGACAATTAAAGTAATCTCTAGAGAGCAGAAAAATAAATTTCTATTCATCTCTGCATGATAGCCTAATTTCTTCCAGAACATTGCGGCAATAGCACTTAATCAGATCCAAAATATTTATTCACCATGATCTCTATAGTTAGAAGCAATATTTGTGTGTGTGTGCATATGCAAACATGGAAGAATACACCTGCGTACATGCCCGCATATAGACTCATGCATACACACATATAAATACAAAATATATGTATATGCATATGTGGAATGCATATGTGGAATATTAGAATTATAAACTTTTCTAATTTTTTATTTTCCTTACAAAAGTTGAAAAATTGGGATGATGAATTTCACATATTCATTGCCCAACTTCAACCATTGTCAATTCACAGCCAACCATATTGAATCCATACCCCTATGCAATTCTTTACCCCAACCTCTTTTATTCTGAAGCAAATCCCAGACATCATAACATTTCATTCATAAGTATGGTAATCTGTATGCACATTAACATTTGACAAGTATTGCTTTAGGATGATGCTAAGACTGAAAGTCATAGCTAATTTTCAAATTCACAGAGGCAATTTTGATAAAAGATGGTTTAATTTCACTTTGTTTTATTTTATAGAGATATCTAATCACTTCAGGGCTTATGAGAAAATAGTTTTCTTTGTAGCTGTGTATTTTTGATCTTTTTAATTAAAAAGACTACTCATTTGTTCTTTTTAACTTGTTAATATAGACATCCTAATGGTGTATAGTCTGCATGCTGACAGTGACTAAATTACCCCATATTTGTACAAAAAGCTGGTGCAAAGATTGAAAAAAATGAATTTAATTTACATATAATTTAAATTCATCTTTGTTTGATTGATTCGATTTAAGCTTTGTTTTCTTTATCATCAAAGCCTCTAAGATATCCATAAAAGAAATACCCTCACAACTGAGTAGCAGACATGAATGCCCTCAATGAATGCACAGAGAAACCACAGGTTTTCTAGGATCTTTTTCAAAACTATTTATATAGAAGATTTCATTAACCACCCTTGATTCTGCTGACTGTAAAAGCTATGTGGTCTTCACCAGCCAGCCCCGTGAGAAAAAAAGAAAAAAAGCCTGGGATGTCAGCCTGGTGAATGCACAAAATCCGCATCCACTCATTTAAAGGCACCATACAAATTCAGTAAGTTCTGAGGTCAAATGTATTTAAAGCAAGGCTCATCAAGGGTAAAGGTTAATTCTTTCTATTTCTCCATAAGGACAATGATAGTAAGGAGTGGGACTGTGAACTTCAGTTTGAACCTGCTTAGTACAGCTGGAATTGAACTGGGCTTGTCTAACTGGTGGGAGAGTGGGTTAGCAATAAGAACTTGGACAAGCCTCTTACTGCTTTGAGCCTCAGGATCTTCATCCATAAAATGGGAACAAGATCAACCCATGTTCCAGAGCTATTGTGAAAACCAAATGAAAGAATGTACATAAAAGTGCTTTTACAAATTACAAAACTCTAAGTAAATTGTTTTTGTTTATTATGAGATAACTTAGGGTACTGAACAATTTAGAGAGATTAAAGGATGTTCTTTATTGTTACCAAGACAAGAACCACAGATTGTTTGAAATGACAGTGAAAATTCTGAGACTGTTAAAGCCTCTCCTGCTGGTGGTGCTCATCTAAACAGGCATCATTGATGTTATATAACTCAGTTAACAGAACACATTTTGTCCTTCTTGTGTGGCTATGTTTTAATCACCTGATACTTCCCTGAAGTCTTCCTTTTCCAAACTCTGTGCAGTTAGGTATGCTATTATTTCTATGTTTTTAGATATTAAGAGTTTAGAGTAACCAATCTATAATTCCTAGAATGATATTATTTAATGTTTTGAATATAAGAACTATGATAATTATGTTTTGGTCTCTGGTTTCTTACTAGCCCAACTACAATTTTCAGAAGGAAATATACATTTAGACTTTAACAATAAATGTCTCAGCTCAACTTAAATCAAAGTGAGCTAATGAAAAGCAGGTAAGACAAATAATGGGAAATTTAATATATTGTGCTTATTTTTTCATGTTTCCTATATCCATATTATTTGTTGTAGAAATTATGAATAATTTTCCTACATGTAGTTATGACTTCTGGTAGACTGAGCTACTACGAGCTACTGTGTATACTGTTTACACTCAGAGTGTCTAGTGGACACTCTGGTTTCAATAGCTTTAAGACTTACCACCTCACCCGCCCAGCCCACCTGATGGAGCTCTGCTGTGGGGCACCAGGATGGGTAACTGTTTGGTTCTCTTATCTATAGGTAGGAAAAACATTCTTAAATTGTGAAAGCAGGACCCTTGGCAATCCATGTGTAATAATTACTTTTTGTTTAAGAATTTGTGATTCAAGTTACCAGGCAGAACATGAATGTCATTCAGGGCCACCAGTGTACTTGTGATCACTACAGTTTGCCTATATACTTTGTTCATTACCAAACAGTGCTACACATTTCTGTCTTCTTTTGTTCTCAAAGACTAAGATGTATCGTAAGAAAATTAGACCCTTGAAAGCACACCAACATGTTTCTAGTGGTTCTAATTCTTAAGAAAAAAAGTCCAATAGGTTTCTAATTATATTGACAAAAAATGTTTATTTACAATCACGACTAATATCATCTTCTAAAAGACTTTTCACACTTCCACATCTAAAAATTTCAGACTTCATACAGAAATCATTTGCCCCATTTACTTTCCTTCTTACATTAAAAAATAATTCTGATTGAGTAGCATGTTCTTGTAGGAAAAGATGGAACGTGCAAACTGGAATTCAGTAGTACAAATAGCAGGTGCTGTTGGTGCCCTGTCCTTCTTCTTCCATGACTCCTCCACTGTGCACTAGCCTCATGTCCAGCTGCTGGCACACGCACTACTGTGCCCACCCTGCACCATGTAGCAGGCCAGGAGTGCCAGAGAATTGGGTCTCCCTTTCCAACAGAAGCAACTTTCAACTAATGTAAATACCCAGCCCCCTTGCCTTCAACGTGGTTGTGTGCAGGGCTACAGGCGTGGGGCTGCGTGTTCTTCACTGCCTCCCCAGGTTTCTGCACGGGTCTCAAGCACCGCTGCCCACTGTGTCAGCTCTACAGGCTGCCTTTCCCTCCCTGTCCCCACTTGTCCATCTCTCCACCAGTATTCGCTGGGTTCTGCAGTCGAAGAAACTAATATTTAACTCATCACAGGTCTAGCTCTGAGGGAACCTAAACTAAGACAGAGTAGTATCAAAATTGAGATGAAGGAAGCATTTATTTATTTGACTTATACAAACATGATCTTGTTAATATTTATTAAATTATCAAAATGATCTTTGCCTGTAAGTTTATCACATTCAGTGTGTTTAGTTTAGCTTAAATGGCATTTATATACTCTTTTCAGTAGTTATATTGTACCTGAAAGAGCATCGGAAAGATTCTCTAAGCCATTCCTTCTACCTTAACCCATCTCTGATTCCCACTGAAGTTAAAACCCCACTGACTACTTCCATATGCATAGTTATGGCACTTTCACTGCAGGATCCAACATGAAAAGCAAATACAAGTGGAAATCCTAAATTATCTCCCTCAAAGTAAATGGAAGTGAAAAAAAGCATCTAAATACTGCTCATTCTAAGTCAATGTTCCCTTTTCCAAGTTTGATCCTATAAAAGGAAAAAAAAAAAACCCTCAATTTTTTTTAAAGACCATCCACCACAGCTAGACTCAAAAATTATAAGCAAGCTATCAACAGCAATAAAGGTAGGTGCTTGAAAGCACAGGACGCTGGCATGACTGGCCAGTGAAATCTTAGAATTATAAACAGACAATGGGATGGACTGTCATTTGAAAGAGCCACACAGCACCGGTGAAGAGAGCTCAGGAAAAAAAAAATAGTTGAGGATTCCCTGATTCCTAAAGTATTGCTTTATACAGACTTCAAGTTACCTACCAAAGTGTAACTGTTTTGTTCTCCTATCTGTAGGTGAGAAAGACACTCTTGAATTGTGAATGCAGGACCTTTGGCAATCCATGTGCAATAATGAGTTTTTGTTTAAGAATCTGTGATTCAAGTTACCAAGCAGAACATGAACTCATTCGTTTATGATGTGTTGTTCTATGACTTATTTTTTTTTCCTTAGACAAGCTTTCAACAGCTGCCCCTTTTGAAGTCTCGGTCATCCTTTCATAGCATCCTCTCTGCTTGTCAGTCATGTGTTTCTGTTCATCACAATCTTTTACTCTCTTCACTTGTCTTGCTTTTCTATCTAAACCAGGGGTGTCAAACTCATTTTCACCAGGGGCCACATTAGCCTCGCGGTTGCCTTCAAAGGGCCGAATGTAATTTTAGGACTGTATAAATGTAACTACTCCTTAACTTGGGGGCAAGGAGCTTGGTGCTGCCAACAGGTAGAAACAAGGTGCTGGGCCAGATAAAACAAGGTGGAGGGCCAGATTTGGCCCACGGGCCTTGTGTTTGCCACCTGTGGTCTAAATCATCATGTCATTTTATTATACAGCATTAGTTAGCATCTGTGTTGATTTTCTACCGAATATCACTATGCTGACAACCTCAATGACCTTAATTTTTTCTCCATTCAATTTTCCCACATGTTCAGTCATGTCTTTGAGCTCATTCTTCCTTAACACATTTCTGCTTCCAAACACTAACACAGAGAGTCCTAGTCTAGATTCTTGCTACTTGCAGTGTGATTCAAGCACATCAGTCAGTATATTGTAGTACCTTGCTAGAAATGCAGATTGCCAAGGGCTAGCCCAGACCTGCTGACTCAGAATCTGTATTTAATAAGGCCTCAGATTATTCATATGTATGTGAAAGCTCCAGGAGCTTTAGTATAAGTAGTGTAGATGGCAATGAATAAGATTTACAACTGTTTTAAATTTCTGTCCTAAAGGCATTCATTACTGGATCAGGGTTAAGTGGTAAGACAGAAAGTGCAAAGATTTCACAAAGAAATGAGAAGCACTTACTTGACCATAGAGCATTCTGGGAGCTCCAAATTGTAGAAAAGGAAGTCAGCCGAATGCAAAACAGCACTGAGTTTTTCTGAGGAAGTCCATGTGGTTTCTACCACTTAGTCCAAAGAGGTTGCAGAGAATTCCAGCACAACCCAGGAAAGCATCAATTGTCTAAGGACCCAGTCTTAAAAAGAGGACACACTGGTGTCTAGCGGATGAATCCTTAGAGACCCAAGATGCAATGGACTGATGTTATCAAATGTTTCACTGTTTCCTTTTCCCTCACTCCATTTCTCTTTTCTCTTCATTCATCAGCTTCCTGAACTTCTCTTCCCCTCAGCCTAGATCCCAAAGTTACTGTTTTAAATGATACTTCCTATAACACACTAAAACCTTCACACCCTTGACCTCATACCCTACTCATTTTGCAACCCCCCATACAAGATTGTCTGTGTTTAATATCACCCTACTGTTAAAATATGTTGCTGGAATAAATAAGAAATGTACTGAGTATACTAAGAAGTCATTAGCCGATTCCGTGTTTTATGTTAATACAAGTCCTATCCTTTTTCTCAAATTTCCAAAACTAACTCTGTATTTCTCACTCTTAAAGAATGGCTTCACTTTCTACTTTCCTGCAAGGACAATCTAGGCCAGTTGATGTACCGTATTTTGGTCAAATTTCTGAAGGAAAAATAAGGATGTGCATTATACATGGGTGTAATGATGACATACCATGGGTATGATAAGGGGTATAATAATCCCATGTATAATGTGCACAAAAATGTGGGTGCTCATTATACATGGCGAAATAAGGTATATTTTCTCCACTATCTTCTCTCTGCCACAATTCCTGACATATTCTCTGGATCCTGAAGATTTCACCTTAACCAGGCTTTCTTTTTAGTTCATCTTATCTCCTTCCCTCTGGTTAAAGAAATATTTTTCCTGTTCTTTTGTTTGACCACCATATTTGATTTTTAAATTCTGAGGCCAAATTCTTTACTTTTACTCTAATTTAATGGCCTTTACCTCTTATAAATAATTCATGGTCCTCTGGGAATATTATAAATAAATAAACTCCTTTCATATTCCTAATTTTCTTTATTGAGACCTTTCATCACCTTATATATATCTGTTTTCTTGCTATCTCAAAAATGTAAGAAATTATTTGTATTAATATTTGTCCTTACCTCACTAAAAAAAAAAAACAAAGCTGCACAAAACATATTCTACAGACGCAGCAAGAAAAGAGATCAGTTACTGATATATACAACAATATGAATGATTCTCAAAATCATACTGAATGCAAAAGCCAGACAAAGATTACCTACTATATGACTGCACTTACAAGAAATTCTAGAAAGGACAAACCTAATCTGTAGTGAGGGAAAGCAGACCAGTGGTTGCCTGGGGCAAAAAGTTAGGGGACTGAATTGAGAAGGGTCATAATATCACTTTCGGGAGTAACAAAAATATTCTGTACCTTGACTGTGTAATTTGTATAAGTTTATTGAAGTGCCTTGAAATGCACACTTAAAATTGGTGTGCTTTATTGCATGTCATTTATATTTCAATAAAGATGATTTTAAAATATTCCCCGCTCATTTTGTCTATGACTTCAAAACTAGATTATTAACCCCCAGGATATCTGGCTTCTGCTCACACCACTTTACTGAAACTATTTCAGTCAATGTCACAAATATAGTCCTAGTAGTCTGTCTTCTTAAACTTTCTCTTCTTTTGACTTCTGGGGGTAAATAGCTTATTTAGCCTCCTACTTATTTGAATATTTCTTCTACATCTCTCCCCCTAAATCTTTTTTCCTCTACTCTCAGTCTGATATTGGGAAGCAATTTAATGATTGTATTAAAATGCCATTGCCTTGCCCTGGCTGGTGTAGCTCAGTTGGTTGGACATCATCTCATAAACCAAAAGATTACGGGTTTGATTCCTGGTCAGGGCACACGCCTGAGTTGCGGGTTCGGTCCCTGTCAGGTTGTGCACTAGAGGCAACCAGTCAATGTTTCTCTCACATCCATGTTTTTCTCTCTCTTTCTCTCCCTCCTTTCCCCTCTTTGTAAAGTCAATAAGCATACCCTTGGGTGAGGATAGAGATATTAAAAAATAAAATAAAAAACAAAAAGGCAGTTTTTAAAAAACTCCATTACCACGCTCACGAATTACCATGATTTCCTAAAGCTGTCATCATCCTCTCATGTGTGATGGGATCAAAGCCTCCGCTCTCCTGTCTCCGACCCTGCTCTCCGCAGCTTCACCTCGAAGTTCACACATTTGAGAACAAATCCACTCTCCCATCATAAACCAGACATTCCTCCTAACTTCTCAACAATTTTGTAATCATCCAGCTTCAAAATGCGAAAGTAATTGTATCTGCACCTACTCACACTGAACATCCACCAAGTATGCAAATGCGTGATTTGTATTGGCTTTCAAATTCAGATTTTCCTCTCCATTTATATCTATCTGAACTCAAGCCGTTATCTGCTGCCTTATCAGTACAACTTATCTCCTTGCCTCCAGAACTCTTATTTTTAAACATCATCTCCTCAGTGTATTATATTGACTTCCGTCAGATTTATTGCCTAAAATACCTTGTGGCGGTTGTTCCACCCAGCAGCCTAATAAACCACAAAGATCATCCCAATGCCCTTTGAAGACAGTCTCAAATCTTGAGCTTTGACAATTGCTTCCTCCAGTAGCCTTGTGAAATTCTATCCTCAACCCAAATCATACATTTCATCCAGTCTGTAGGAATCACCGTTCCCCAAGAAGGAATATCCTAAGCTTGTTTAACTCCCAAACTTGTTTTTTCTTCTCCTCTTTGATGAAAACCTATCTCACCGTAGTCCCAGCCTGTAGGAGTCCTATCATGACTAGCAATACCTTGCTGATAAAGCAGGTCTCAACTCTTCCAGTGTAACTTTATTTATGAATGTGTAAGGGATACATCCCCAAATATTCCTCAGTTACTTAGTTTATGCCACTATCTAGCAAGTATAATATTCTTTTATATTGTAGTGATTTAAATGAACACTTTTTTGGCAGAGAATGGAAACACTAAGAAGTATGGCTCTGATATGAAGTGCTAACAGGGACCTGCAAACCATAGGCGCTCCATAAACACGGCAACTCAACAATATTTCACCAACCGCATTGTGTTATAATCCTGTTAATACTCTAATAATGTATTTAGGGCTACTTTTGATACTTAACCAAAATTTCTTCAAGTAGACGTGTTTGTACCCCAAAGAAGAAGGCATGAGTTTTTTTCAAAATTGTGTACCAAATGTGTAGCAAAACTTAGCCATCTAACAGGAGGGTTTTAAACAGTGTCATGAAGGGTTGGAGCCCAGTCGGCTTTTGTAAAAGAGTGGGATTTTGAGTGTGTGTGCATGTCCCTGTGTGTGTAATTCTGTCAAAAATTAAAAACAAACTTTTTCCGTAAGAACCCAGAATTTTAGGTTCCACCAGACACAAATCTGTAACTTTCACATATTTTTATATACATGTACTATGTCTTCTAAAAAGTGGTGAATACTTTAAAAATTTTTGCTAATTTTAACCTGGAATAAAGACGTAAATGTGGCAAATAAACCTAGAAGAAACTGTTAATTTGTCTCTAATCTTGAAGGTAGGTAAAATAAGGCTCATTACTAGAGAAAAAAGAAAAGAAAATGGCATTCACTTAACATGGCAGAATATTCCAAAGCCATAAAATTAAAGATGGATAAAACTAAAATTTTAAACTCTTCAGCCTAGCCAAAATACCCAAAACAATGTGAAAATGACAACCAGAGACAAAATATGAAATTCTTATGTTAGAGTTTTGTTAATGTTTAAAGAGCTCTTACAAAACAACACAGTTAACACAAAGAAAAATGGCCAAGTGACATGTGCAGGCAATTCCTTTAAAAAAGAAGAACCAAGTAACAAATAAACATAAAAATAAAAATATGTTCAATTGCTCAGAGTCAAAAATTAGAAATCAAAGCAATTTGTAGTTATCCACTTATCAAAGATTAATGTGCTTAAGAACACTGTGCTAGCAAAGGCAAGAGGAAACAGAATTTCACACATAATCTGGTGGGAGTACAAACTGATACAATCTCTTTCAAAGGTAGTATGGAAATAGCCATTAAAACAGGGGTGCCAAACACATTGTCACTGGGGGCCACACCAGCCTCAGAGTTACCTTCAAAGGGCCAAAATAATTTTGGGACTGTATAAATATAACTACTGCTTAACTGTTAAGGAGATGAAATTACATTAGGCCCTTTGAAGGCAACTGCATGGCTGATGTGGCCCCTGGTGACAATGAGTTTGACACCCCTGCATTAAAATAAGTGCCTAGATTAATGGCTGGCATATAAGAAATGAAAAATATTAGGTAAATTAGTATTTAAACCTACACATGCTTTTTAATCTAACAATTTCACTTTATAAATTTTCATTGGAGAGAAGCTCACAAAATACACAAGATATAACATCAAAAGTCATTGCCATACTAATTACCACAGCAAAGAATTTGTGTAAGTCTCAAAAGGGGACATGGTGCATCAAGAATGACATACAGCAAGCACAAAGAATAATACAAATTTTAAGCACAAATACAACAAGCTGTAGAAATAATTTAACTAATAACATCATCTGGGAAAGAGAATTTTATGTGTGTATATACACATATGATATATGTGTATATATATATATATGTACATGCATATATAATCATGTTTTTATATGTGAAATTATTTCCAATTATTGAGAACTGCCATCACTAGAAAATTGATTAGGAAAGAAGACTTTTAGTCATAATGGTATTTCACATGAGGCTTTATTACTAATATTATCTATTATCTATAGTATCTATTGTTATATTCAAGAGTGTATCATATCACCTATTACAGTAGCTTTTAAAATACAGCTGCAGATTCTTTGACCCTTTTTCTGTTAAGAGGCAGAGGGTCTTTGCTACTTTGCCTTGAATCTGGGTAGTGGTGTGACTGCTCTGATCAATAGAGTGTGGTGGGAGTTACACTGCATAACTTTTGAGACGGGATCATTAAGGCCAGGAAACTTCTGCCTAGTTCACTGGGAATACTTGCTCTGGGGCAAACAAGACCCATGTAAAAAGTTTAATTATCCTGCGACCACTGCACTTCAAAGGCCACACGCTAACAGTCATGGCTGTTAACAGAGCACCCAGCAATCCACCAGCATCAGCTGCCAGTTCTCTGAGTGAGCCACCTTGGGCGTCCTGCTCACCCAGGCCTTCAGGGCAGGGACAACTTCACAGGCATTTGACACGTTCAGTGACAGAGGGCTTCATCCTCTAAAGGACCCTGCCCTTGTTGCAGTTCTCCTCTATCACCACCTTAAAATTTTATGGTTCTGTCTTTGAACTTGTGTTCTGTGAGTGGCTTCCAATGGAGCAATGGAGCATATGAGAGAACAAGGAGGTATGTACAATATGATACATTCTAGAAAGATGGTTAATTACTGAAACTCTAAAATTAATTCTCTGGAATTTGAATTCCCTTTGCCAGTTCAGTTGAGCCACTTTAAGCAATTGGCTTCTTTCAGGCTTCTAACCTATAAATGAGTTTTATAATATTACCTTTATATTCATGAGGTTATTAGAAGAATTAAATGAAATAATGCATGAAGAGTAAGTTAAACAGTGCCTGGCACATAAATGCTGAATATTTACTAGGTGGAACCATTAAGAATGGTGTTAGAATGATGGCATATTTTTACATTCTTCTCAATACATGTTTATATTTTCCAGTTTTTCAAAATGATAAGTAATTAATGTTTTTTTGATCATGACAACATTACAAATCTGTATTTTACTGAAGGCTTTTAACTTCAAATGATAAACCACTTGGACCCCAAAAGATGGCAACAGTAATTCCTAGTATCTTTGAGACATTCAAGAAGTATATTGGGTTATGCTATTTAAATGTTTATTTTCCTGTTGTAATCATCACTTTGCCTCAACTTCATAGTTTATGATATTCAATTTTATATGTATTTCACATGCCTTTACTTTTGTCTGAGTTAAAAAGCTATTAGCATTCCTTTCCATATACTGAGAAGAACACAACCCAAGGAAAGCAACAAATCACTAACAGCTACTTATAGTACACAAACAAACAAAATAAAAAAGACAGAGGAATGCATCAAAGCAAGAGAAAGTAGTCAAAAGGGTAAACTTTAGTCCCTCACTCTACATATTTTTCCTTCCAGATTCGCAAATCTCTAGACTATTTTAGGGATGTTTCAATTTTTGCTTGCTAGATAATGTTCGCATGGAAGACTAATCCAATTTAAAAATGAGCACAAGCAGTGATGTCTAGTCCAAAGTACACAGCTTAGGGATTTGGCAAACTTCCTGATTTCCAAAATTTACCAAGTGATTTGCAGAATGCCACCCAACTTGTCCGGTTGCTGGTTCACCAAACCCCAAAATGGAAATATTTTTTGCCTCTTCATTTTCTCATTCAACACTACTTCTTTGGAGAGGAATTTCAATTGCCCTTTAAATCAGATTTCACCATTTCTATTTCTTTAACTGTCTAAATTACATTCTCGAACCTGTCAAACATTTCAGTAGCTTAAACATTTTCTTTCTATAATCTCCCTCATCATGAGAATGCATCTGCAGGTTGGCACAGCAGTGAGGTCATGCATATGTCCATGCAGTAGGGCCCTTGCACGTGGGCGTGCATTTTCAAAGAAAAGATTCCCGTGCTAATTGCCTTCTTGATGTTAGGCTCCGGAAATTCTCCATGCTCCTTATCCTAAAAGTGAGAATTCTCTTTGGCTCTGCTATCTTAAAAGGCTTTTAACTGACTTTTCCCACTTTTAGGAAAAATTTTAAAGAAATGAGTTTTAATATTTCCCCAATTCAAAAAGTAACATATACATTAATGGAAAAGTAGAAAAATGTAGGAAGGAATAAAGAACGGATTTAAAATCTTCAACAATCCAGTAAAACAGAAAAATAACTTTAAAATCGTGGTCTATTTCCTTTCAGTTACTCCTCTGTTTCCCTTTACCTCTCCCTGCCTCTCTCTTTCTCTTCCTTTTTCCCTCTCTCCCCTCCTCTCACCTCTGAATTTCCACTTAGTGTTCCAGGATCCCTATTCCACACTTGAACAATAAACAATAGATTATCTGTCTCCAGACTATGAGCCTTAGGGAAAGGATTCTATCAACAATCAGCACACATGCCATCTCCTCCCAGAAGCCTTCCTTGACTAAACCTCCTAATGTTACACCCACAGGTCTAATTATTTCCTCTTCTGTAGTAGCTCCATTTTAACTGTATGCTTCTGTTTTCCAATCAAAGTAGAGTATAATTAGTTTGCTTCCATATCCATTGTTTCTATTCTACCATGAGAACCTTCCATAAGCCTATATACACTTTAGTTAAGCCATCTGTGAATGTCTGCTCAGTTGAGGAAAGTTATGCATTTTTGAATCCTGAACCCCCAAAGAGAAGCTCATAGACAGACATTAAGTACAATGTATGTTTGAAAAAGGATTAAATTAATAACTTGCCTCATTATACTCTAAGAAACTCAACTAGCCTAACTGCTCTGAGATTTTTACCCCCTTTTCCTAAAATAAATGCCCAATGATGATCTCAGAAAATCAACCATAATATTGAAAGTAAAAGAAAGCTGAGTATGGAGGTGAAGATAGCAAGAGTTTATCTTCATAAACAAAAACAACATCTGGAGAGCACTGTCCCTGTGTACAAATCCTCCCCGACCGATCACCTTTTTTCTTATATCCTCTCCGTCTCAGTTCTCTCTGGGCTGTGATCTCAGCCGACTCTGGGTTCATAGTCTCTCTGCTCACCTTCATGTGGACTGACCTCCTGCCTGGATGATTAGGTACTGACCCAACTTGACTCATTTTCAAATCATGGAAAAATGTATTTTGTGTTTCTGTTTACATATTTTAGACACTTTTACACAATTGAGTTTTGCCTTCTTTAGGTTTTAGATTTATTATTTCTAAGCCTGTAGCCCTTTGGACCTTAAGGAATTAATCTTCCTTTTTGGCTTGGGAAATGATGTTACCTTCCACATCCATCCTTTTCTGGAAAGGGGGCAACAATGCTTGTATTAACTTAGTAGTAGGTCAAGAGGCAAATACTTAAGAAAGCTTTATTTTTCTCTAGGAAAAATAAAAGGCTACATTGTAGTTAATACATTTTACAAGGCCCATCATTTGAAATCCCAGCTATAATGTACAGATAACTTTTGCATATTCTGAATATGGTACTTATTTCCATTTTTTTCACAATAATATTTTCTGCAAAAGAGGTACTTTAAACAACAGGGATGACTATTCCAAAAATTCATATCCTGAAAAGTAGAATAGTGTTGCTGAATTGCACTAGGGGAAAGGTTTAAATTTAGGAAGAAAACCATAACAATTTACTCTGTAGTTAAGAGACTGTTTCTCAGTTATCAAAACATAGCTACGAATTCAATGGAGAAAAGATAGTCCTTTCAACAAATAGTCCTGGCACAATTGGTCACCTACAGGTAAGAAAATGAACACTACTACATTACTTGCATTTATATAAAAATTAACTGAAAATTCATCACAGACTTAAGTATGAAATGGAAAAATATGACTTTGAGAAATAACAGAACATCTTAATGACCTTTGGTTTTCAGATAAGACTCTAAAAGCACAATTTCAAGAGAAAAAATGATAAACTGGACTTTGCCAAAATTAAACTTTTTATGATAGCTCTATGGAAGTTACTATTATGAGAACACAAAAACAAGCTACAGACTACAAGGAACTATTTGCTAAGTAGGCAGGTAAAGGGCATGTATCCATAATATATAAAGAATACTTCACCAAAGAAGATATATTAATGACAAATAAGAATATGGAAATTTGCTAAGTATGTTAGTTATTAGGAAAATGTAAATTAAAACCACAATGACATACAACTGCCCAACCTATTAGAATGGATAAAAACAATAAATAAAAAATTGACAATATGAAATACAGGTGACATGAATAACACGGCCTCTCAGTCATTGCTGATGGAAATGCAAAGTAGTACAGCCACCTTCAAAAGCAGTATGTGTTTTTGTTTTTGTTTTATATAGTTACATATACATTTACAATATAACCTAGCTCCTACTCCTATTTATTCATGCAACAACATGGATGAAACCCAAAACCATTTTGCTGAATGAATGAAGGTGGGCCCCAAAAGATGGAGGTTGCAGTCATTTGACATTCTAATAAAATTGTAAAATTATACTGAAAACAGATCAGTAGTTGCCAGGAATTAGAAAAGGGGTGCCAACTACAAAATGGCCACACAAGTCATTTTTAGAGTGCCAGAAATGTTCCTTATGCTCTTGTGGTGGTGGATACATGACTACAAATGTATCAAACCACATGGAACTATACAGCACAAAGGGTGAATTTTATCATGTGCAATTTTTTAAAAAACAAAAACAACTAATGGTAGGAGATCCTAAAACAGAATGTAGATTGGTACAAATGAATCTAACCGGGTTGCAAATGTTTAACCTAATCTCACTGAAGAGGTTGGGGGAAAGGAGATCTAAGTAATTCTGGGAAAATAGCGTTTTTGACTTAATACTGCCAGGCTAAACACCCAAGTGAATTTTACATACAAACACTGAATGGGTTAGCTATTCTAAAACTACTTTTCATGGGTTTTAGGGCTTAACAAATATAGGTACCCACCATTGCCAACTTCAACTGAAAAATGAGTTGCCTTCTCATCCAAAGGAATAAATAAGGCCTACTTAGCAAAAATTTAAAAAAAACAAAAACCTATGGAATTATAAACTTTGGAAGTCAACAGCTCTGAATTAAAGTTCAGAAACATAAGAAAGTTAAAGAGTTGTAGGATCTAAAGAAATTGGCTTGTGGTGTTGGAGCCAATGGAAGCTTTGGAGGGAAAAAGAACTATCACAATTTAGAATAGAGAGTCCATTTAAAATATAAGGAAGGTGAAACTCACACTGGGACTAGGCAATTTAAAAGGAGTGAAAAATATCACAGAATACACCTAAATGTATGTATCTTGTATAAGAAGTCCTCTTCATATATATGTTCTAGCTTTAAAAACAACACCTATAGATTGACAAAATTAAGTGACAGTGAAATGCAAAGAACTTTTGAAAACAAAGGACAGTGACACAAGAGAAGTATGTAGGCATGGACGTGTGCTATGTGGTAGCTTTCTCAGTCTTCTACCCCCTCTGATTGTCTTAGCTCAACACCTGACTGCGAGACGAACTACAACAGTGCTCCTAGTGTGGCCACGAGTGAATGCTAGTCAGGGCACTATTTGTTACCACACACTGAATTCAGACATTGCAAGTTAATACTTCAAAAATTCCATAGTGATTTGACTGGATAATGTTATGGCTGATATTCTTACAAGATATTTGAACTTGATTTTCTAATACTTTTGTTTTACTCATTTTATTTTCCCAGTAATGCATTTTTATTATGTTTTGTTAAAATACAAGTCTGCACTCAGATGGAAGTAAAAACTTTAAAAAGTATAAATGACCGATTTTTCACTGCAGATGGTTTGAGAAGCATCCTATCAAAGTTCTTTGCCATTGAAAGAGGGTTGTCCTCAAAGAAGAGGCTGTTGAGAAGAATCTCTAGTTACAAATGGACCTCATGCCTCAGGAGGTAACAAGCCCATACTTTTACAGAAGGACCCTCTCAGATGTTAGTGAGAAGAAATGTCATTGAAGCTTCTTAATTGCTCTCTTATCTGCATGGTCTCTGTCTTTCCCTTCTCCAGTCCATGGAATATTAACCAGAAAGGGAGAATTCATATTTCTAATGCTTACCCATTTCTTTCTGCCTTATACTCAAGTCATCAGCATTTATTCTTAAGTGCTAAGAATATACTTAACTACTTTACATTCTGTGTTCTACAATGACTATCACCTGAAAAAAAGTGCTGGAGACTCATCTAATTCTCTAAGCAGGGTGCGGAAGTAAGGGATGTTGGGGGGCGGGTAATAACAGAACCCGATGGGAAGGACATCACTTTTAATTAATACTTGGAAATATTCCACCACAAACAAAACAATAATTTCTATGCAAATTCAGCAAATTATACCAGACTGAGTTACCAAGAAAGATTTTGTACAAGAAAACAATTTGAAAAGAAAGAAGAAACTTGATAATTGTATAAGAAGGAAAAAATGTTCAGTATGATAGCCAAAATGGGAAACTAGAAAAGTTACATAAAATAACCATTTTCCATTTTATATGATGCAGTGTAATAAATTCAATGGCATTACATGCTATGTTCAGTGTTTTATCCCTCATCAGCAATACATAGTTCATTGTTGTGCCATAAAAACTGCAGTAATGTACATTTCTACCTGCACGTGCAGTTGCTGTTTATAGCTCTTCACTAAATAAGCTTGGGTCTAAAGCATTAGTGTGTGGAAGTTATCACACCTGGCAAGCCAACAACCCACTCCTCATGGCCACATCATCCAAGCCAGCTTGGGAAATTATCATCCAAAGAGCCCTTCATCATTGGAAATACTGAGTGTTGTGTCAACCTGTTCAAGTCACTCAAGGTGACTTTCCCCTCCTTCAAAGACCATCAAGGGGAGGCATTAAATAGTCACTTACCATCGTCAAATATGTCAAATATTGCCTATGCATCTAGACCTTATGACCATGTTATATATTGGCCAAATGACTTGGGCTGAGCATTTTGAAGGAAAGAAAAGGTGGCTGTCAGGGTTAAATTTGAATATTTTGATATTTGCTTAAAAAAGCAATCTAGCCCTAAAAATATGTAATTATATCCTAAAGCAGTGGGAAGCCAACCATTAAAGATTTCTCTGTGAGAGAGTTAGAGGTTAAAAGATGTGTATTGAAAGGTGAGTTGAGTCAGAAAATGGAGAGAGAAATTAGTCTTTTATTGTTACAGGAGAAATAACATGAATCACTGCCACATCAGTCTGGGGCAATGAAAATAATGGACAACGGTGAGAGGATGACCTGAGAAAGTGGGTGGAGGCTGGGTGGAGGGGAGCAAAAAAGGAAAATTTGGACAACTGTAATAGCATAAACAATAAACTACAATTAAAAAAAGAAAATAAATGACAATAGGTTTCAGAGTATTTGAAAGACAAGAACAGAGCACAGTAGCTAATTGAATTATTTAAAAGGAAAGAGAGGAAGGAAACTGTTAGGTTTCGAGCCTGGCAAAAGGATGGCACTGTTATCAGAAATGGGCAAGTGGGGTGGAAAGCTTCTGGGTTTAAGAGATGCTCAGAACTTTGGAGATGGATGGAGCTCAGCACTTCATCAAATGGAGCATTCAATCGATAGTTGAAAATATGGAACTTAAGGTCAGGACATGGGCAAGAGCACCTTTAAAATGTATCCATTACCTATTTCTGGTAATTATGAGTAAAAATTTACAGTCCATAACACATCCAATCTTTCATTTAGTAAATCTATTCATTGACTAAGCACTCTTTCACAAGAACAAAGAAACTTTTTGAAAAACCTTTTAAGATAGTATTTCCCCTTAAAGCCAACAAGTCTCTACAAAGTCTACAGTTCCAAAACATGTAACACTTTGTGCAGAACCTTCCTAAGGGAAAAAATTAATTATCCATTATTAAACTTCTGTTGCAGGGTTTACAATACCTGTGATTTACCACGATGTGTTGCTTTGCTATAAATGCCTAAGACCTGAGAAGTAATTTACCTTAAAATTGTGTTAGTCTCTGGAGAGTTTGAAAAAAGATTCCTTACTTAGCTTTGAAACAAAGTGATGCTACACACATGAACATGAATAAAGTAGAAAATATCAAAAACAGAAAAATAAAGGATAATAAAAACCTTAAGATATATCCTTATTATAAATTCAGGAAACTTCTTTATTTTTTGCACCTTATCAAGTATTCCATTCAAAGTGAAACCGTAAGCTACGCTGAATCAGGATCATCAAATCTAAAATGAGAGGCTTAGAAGGATTATTTAATGTCCCTTTCAGGAACGACAGTTCCCAAAGTTTGGCTATAAGTTTGATACAGGATGGGTTTCAAAGTGTGTTTAATCCCCTTAAATACAAATGACTTCACAGTCTCTAACTCTACCCTGAAATTACTATTTCATGGAACTTTCCAAATGCAGCCATTTCTTGCCTCACAGGTACATTCAAAAGTACTAGCAAGCACTGAAAGCATTCTAGGTACACCTATTATTTTTAGGTAATTTTTGGATTAATTTTCCAGTTCATCTGCTGTACAACTTGGCCTGGCATGTACCCAGATGAATAAACATAAGATCACTGAATCTTCCAAAGCCTCAATATCAGCTGTGATATTCAAAATTTATGCTCTAAGAACTGTGACCTCTGCATATCCCAGATCCAAAACACCCTAACTTACTCTTTTGAAGTTTTCTGCACTTTTATCAAAATTGCCCAAGAAATGAGGAAATAATTTCCAAGTGAATAAAAGAAGACCTATGTTCTATCAGTCTTAACCCAACAGTAAACTAGAAATACCGTGTCATAGAATAAATGTTTGTGTCCCAAACCCCAAAATTCATCGGTTGAAATCCTAATCTCCAGTTGTAATAGTAATAGGAGGTGAGGTTTGGAAGGTAATTAGGTCATGAAGGTGAAGCTATTATGACCAGGATTAAGAAGAGAGAGGGTTTGTTCTCACTCATTCAGTTGTTCCTATAAAGGACACAAGAAGCCATCTTCAAGTAAGGAGCAGGTTTCCCCAGACACTCAATCTGCCAGCACCTTAATCTTGGACTTTCCAGTCTCCAGAATTGTGAAAAATAAATATTTGTTGTTGAAGCCACTCAGTCTCTGGTATTCTGTATAGCCACCTGAGTGAATTTACAGATACTGTGTATTTCATTTAAAGAAAAACTGAAGTTCCAGTTTGAGGATAAAGTCCAAATCATAGATACATTTCAGTGACTTCATTATTATTTTTGCTTTCAGTTTGTTTAGTCTTGATATATATTTATATTTATTTATTTATTTGAGAGGTGTCACAGTAAGAAGAAAAATGGGATTTATATCTTAATTTTTTTTAACCACCATTCTGGCCTCAACATTCTTACCAGAGAACATAAGTGTCCTGGGGGCCAGTCCTGCTGGGATTTCTGCTTTCCAAGGGAAGCAGACTGCTGGCCTCACTGCAGCAAATTCCATATAAAACAACGCATTCCCAAACATTTAGAAGTGGTGCAATATGATTCAGCTATTTAACTTTGCAAGGACAGGACAAGCAAAAAAAGAAAAACCTGAAAAAAATTACAGAGCACATTTCCTCTTCTATTGTCCTTAATCAGCATTTTAAAATCACCCGGTGAAAGCATTTTAATTTTTAAATGGCACATTTCTTTCAGATTTAATAGCTTGCTACAATAGACAATAGACAGATATGTGCAGCATAGCAACTGTGATGAATTTAGTGAAAACTTGAGATGGAATGTGGTTCAGCAAATTGTTCATTTTCTTTTTCTTTCTTTAAAAAAAAAAATTCTTTCAGCCTGTGTGGAAAATATTTAGTCCCACCTGCCTTATCAAGGAGGATGATAAACTTTCCGAACCTGCCACAGTTAGAAAGAATCATTATTGAAGACAGCATGAAGAACCTCTCTGGTCAAGTAACAATCACCCTGAATCATTTGCGGGAAAATCGTCAGAGTGGTTTGTACTTAATTGTCATGGCTCAGTCTGTGCTCCTTAGGAAGGGAGAAGTCTCAGTCCCAAGCAACCTCATCGATGGTGACAGTGCCAGGAAGCCAGTCTACCACTACTTTCACTTCCTGACACACAGCCTTTGCCCGGGGAAGTTGGATACCGTAATAGATGCTAGGGTCCAATTTATGACTTCATTGATAATGAAAGAATGTTTTAAATGTAAAGTTTATTCCAGCATTTGGTTGTTTTAATAATTCATACAAGAAGAAATATTTCTGTTCAAATCAGATCTGTCTTTCTCTAGGATATTTCTCAAGTAGATATGTGCCTTTCTATGACTAATAGGAAAATCATTTTTCAGTCCTTGATTTTCATATGGAAGGGCTAAATTTACCTTTTGGCTGATCTCTGTCCACTCTGAAGCATCTTGCCTGCTGCAGACAAAATGATTTGTCATATGTATTGTGAACACATTCCTCAACACCAGAAAGCATTAAGTAACTACATGTAGGTGGCTCTCAAAACCCACACAAATGTATTTGGCAAAGGAAATTCAACCACCGAATAAAAATCATATGCTGAACCAGACTGATGAACTTCAAAAATGTTTTCTCTCACTCCGAATCCTAGAACTGACTTTGTTATAAAGTTAACTGAAATGCTCTAGAATGGTGTTAACTTTATATTATAATGTTTGAGATTAGTTTCTCAATTGCCTGACGTGCATATTAAATCATTCAAACAAACAAACAAAAAAGCTTTGAGTAGTTTTCATTTTCTTAATCTATGGTCAAACATGGGGAGGGAGTATTGCAATGTTTTTAATCCTATGATAAAGATAGGGAAAAAAGGAAACCCATTCAGAAATGACTTTGAAAAATACTCTACTAATTAATTCTCTCTTTCTGTTTCAAACACTCCTATTCTTAAGCCTTTTTTCAATTTTTCTGATAAACAATGGCTTTGCTAACTTAGAAATATTGTGATTCAAATCATTAGGCTTAACACCTCAAATATTTTTTTCTGAACTAACATTCTCTATTTAGATATATTTGTAGTATATATCACTGTACCTTTTTGTCAATTATATGCATTTATAGAACACTCACGCTGTTCAATTTATATAAACATTCAGCTCAGTTTATCCTCACATATGCACATACACAACTTCATTTATACACTGACAGATTTATATTTGTATTTATATATGTGTGTGTGTATATATATATATATACACACAGTTTCATTTGTCCTTTATTTTTTTGTTAGATTTTAAATTTCTGGGTATCAGAAAGGAGAGCTACAATGATCACTTCATTCACTTATCTTGGCTCATAGAAATGCAGCTTTATTTCCCATTTTCTTTGTTAATAATGTATTTAGAGTGCTGAATATTTAATATATTAAGCTGGCTGATTAGTAAGAAAAATACTTTGAGCTAATTGTAAAACTAAAATAAAAATATTTTTTTCTTAAATTAAGTATAAAAACCTAAGTGAAAGTGGTAGAAGAAAAAATATGCATATTTGCCATGTAAATGTAACAAGCTTTAAATCAGATTTTTAAATTATGAAAAATCATCCTAATGACTAATTTAAGCTCCATGTAACCTACATCAATAATTATACCAATGAGAAACATGAGATCTTAAAAATGCATATTTTGATGAAGATTTTTAGAGATGTTTTGGAAACTATGTTATTCTTGAAATTTTAATTTACTTTGATTTGTTTTTCAATATTTTACGGATTGCTATTTACATATGAAAATTTTCAGTTTTCTCATATGACAATTTTCAAGTCATAATTCTCGTGGATTCAAGAGTATACGTAAAAAGGAACAGCAAGAATATTACTGTGTGTTCTATACAAATAAGTTCAGGAAAATTATATAATAGAGTTTTATGTCTACAAAAAAAATGACAACATTGATTGATAGTCCTCTGTCAAGCTGATGCAGTGGTTCATTACACAAACTTGATCTCTCACTATTCTGTTTCCTTGAATCAAGAAAATCTCAACATTTAGCATTATAGTATAATCAAGGTTATTTTAGTGGATCACTCCTTTTACTAAGGGGAGGGAAATCCAACAATTGCCCCTCTCGTACATAGAGTATAATGACGACACATCCTACCTGGACCATACAGTTGCATGAGAAGATAAGCTAAGATTTACTCAAACTTGATGAAATTGAATGTTTATACTTTCATTCATTTAACAAATATTTATTGAGCTACTGACATCTGCTTTGGACATACAGGGAAGAAGATAGACATAGCCCTTACCGTTCATGAAGTGCTTTGGGAGGAGGCAGAACACTGAAGAAAATCACACAACTAACAATACATACACAATTAAATTTCAGGTTGGTTTCCCAAGCACGGAGCTAAAATTTTACAACCTTTAGGTCACCCCACTGTCACAATTCTGATCTATATTTAAGAAACCTAGTAATATCAAATATTATTTTTTAAATGTATATAAAAAGGAGAATGCAATGCACATCGCACCACACATCACTCTTTAGGAAGGGATGAAGTCAGCTGCAAAGGGATTTGTTATGCTGCAAATTACTAAGGATAGAGATTGATACACTGAATACTATAGATAAATCTGTAAGGACCTGAAGGGCAAGAGCAATAGTTTTTGACAAACCCTTTCCAAGCTCTGCAAAATGTGTATTATTTGAAATGATGCTGAGCTTCAACTTTTAAATGTTGGAAGCTAAAATAGTGTTGCCTCTATTTATACTTAAGTCCACAAGAGTATACCTGATAAATAAGAGAGTGATGGATATTGCCGTGTCAGCTTTCCTTTCTGCAGAGAAGACTTTCCGTCACGTGGCCTACAGGATATTGATCACTCCCGCTAGACTAACTGGGCAGCACATTTCCTCTCGGGCAGATGTTACACAAATTACCCAATGGAAACTTCTGCCAAAAAACAAATCTCAACCTTCGTATAGCGCAGTTAAATGAAGGCTATTTCCAAGTGTTTAGAGTTACGCATTCTTGAATTTCTAATTTGGGAAAGAACAAAGCAAGGATGTAATAAATGTAAGGTATTTTTTTAAATATTATTTTTATATGGCAAAATACAGTGCTACACAATCATATAAAATAAACAAAAGTAATCTAACATAACTTCACAGATATTTCTTGAATTCCCTGAATAGACTGTATCACATATTTTTAAATTACTAAAGGCCTTTTAATTTTTTTAATTCCTATTTTGATAAGGATACTAAAACAGATTTATCAATTTAGATTTTAACAAACACTGTTGGCAATGAACATTTTTTGCAGATAGGTATATTCCTGGTTATTGCCCTCCCTAGGGCATCCTCTCTCCTTTTATTTTTTACTTTTTTGGAAAAAAAATAAATGCCATTCATTTAAATTGGAATTACTTTGCTATTAACTGATCCATTAAGAGTACATGGGAATATCTCCCCCAACATTCCGCTTGCTCAAACTGACAACATGTAAGCAACATGTACTTGTGGGTGAACCAGTGACATAATCTGAAAACCTCATGTGAGAGGAAAATGCGGACCTGCGGTTGAGAACTTCAAAGTGATGAGAGGAGATGAGTGATTAAACAAAGCATGGGCCTTTCTGAGCACAGGTCCCTGTGCACTGCCTGGATTGTGCAGGCATAAAGCCAGCCCTGGCTACAAAATATTTAAAGACCACTGCAAGAACAGAGCAGTGGCCAAGGGAGCAAACAGCAAAAAAGTCTATCAGTTGAGATAGACTACCGGTGTGAATCTGTGTGTCAATTCAGTGGTTTGAAAATGGAATGCTTCTTGTGAAGAAAACCTTAATCCCAAAACCCTTCAATAACTTCACTAGGTAAGGTTTTAGAATCTGTCACTCTACAAACTGGGTTTCCACACGTGTTTGCTCATGTAAAGACCCTCATGGCATAAATCTTGGGATGAGAGCAAGGCTAAGCAATCACTTTTGCCTCAGCCACATGGAAACATCCAGCCCGAAAATGCATTAGACTTCTGAGCTATTTATTCAGGTTGAGGCAGGAAAGTTAGAATGGAGAGCAAAGGCCTCACACTCTGCTCCTCCCCTTTTCCTTCCTGGCTGGAACATTTCCTGTGAAGGCAACTTTTGCTGACCACCAATTTCCTGCTCTCCTCTCTCAATTTCCTGTAGTTAAGATAAACAGAAACCATTCTCAACCAGATTCAGCAGCCATATTGAACCAAAAGTGACCAAAGGGCCATTATAATATCCTATTATGAACTTGTATTGCTGTTTTGGAACCACTCTCCCCCCAGGAATGCTATGACAGGTCTTGGGGACCAGAGAAGAAATCACTGTCGGGGAAGAGGGATGAGGATGAGCCACATCAGCAGTCACCCCACTTGTGTCAGAAGCCAAGGACCACCCTATCCTGTACTTTGCCTACATTTAATAAAAATCTCCCATCTGGATCCCACAGGGACATCTTATTCTCCAAGCTCATTAGCTCCCATTTCTTTAGTTGTTGCTGTTTTGATTTTGTTTTTGTTTGTTATTTTAATTTTTTATTTTATTTTTTGTTTTTATTTATTTATTTTCTCTCTTCTCTTCCCTTCTCTTTTCTCCTCTCTTTTCTTTTTTTTGAATACTTATCTTTGCCATAACAAATTTACTGTGTTTTGCTGAATCTTTTTCTCACCCTCAAATTCTTTCTTGTGCAGTGACAATGACCCAGATCTCACTATGGAGTTGAGGCCTCTCTTGGCCTCTGCAGGTGCCCTCCAGCATCAAGGTTAAGAAAAATTTGACACCAAATTTAAAAGATTTAGCTGATATCCATTTACTAAAATAATTTAGACCACCATCAATAAACCCTGAAAACCAGATAAAGTAGAAACATAAAAAATACTGTGTTTTGCTGTGTATAATGCACACTTTTCTGCCTAAATTGTTGAGAGAAAAATAAGGATGTGCATTATACATGGGCAGCATCAAAATGTGGGTGTACATTATCCACAGAAAAATATGGTAAGTGTTCCTATTTAACTATCATGGTTTACATAGGTGTCAACTGTAGATTTTTTCAGTGAATAATTTAAGATGAGGTTTACTCACTTAAGACCTGTAAGAAAACAAGCACTTCACTGTCAGTATTTTCATGATGATGCTTGTCTTCCATAAAAAATAAACAAAGCACCACCATATATACAGAAGGCCTGACTATGCAACTCTTCCCCACCCATTTCTCTATTTGGGAATCTCCTAAATGAGTCCGTATAATGTTAGAAGTTCTCTGTTTTTACCTTAGATCAGGATTTCTCAACTTCAGCATTGCTGATATTTTGAACCAAATAATATTTCTTATGAAGGGCTGTCTTGGATCAGGATCTCTGGCCTCTACCCATTAGATTCTGTAGCATCCTCCCTTTCAAATGTTAGAACCAAAAATGTGTCCAGACATCCCCAAATACCCTAAGGGGCAAAATCACCCACTATCTCTATCCAGAAGCATTGCTTTAGGCCTACCTCTACAAACGATGAAGTAAATGGAACAGTGGTTCAGATTTGGGGCTTGAGATCACCAATAGTATTTGTAGTTCCATGTCTGTCACTCAGATGTTGCATGAACCTGGGAAATCTACAAGGCCTCTTTAAAGTTCAATTTCCTCCTCTGTAAAACAGGGTTTATAAGATTTATCTCATAAGATTGTGGTCAAGATTAAATGAATAATGCTTATAAAATGCTTAATTTAGTACCTGGCACATATCAAAATGTTATTTAAAAACTGCAGTTGAAATGCAAATAATTCAAATCAATAAAATGAGAATAAGGACCTATGGGGATGAAGAGAGAGTGATCCATTCACAAAACTAAACAATTGTTTTCCTTCATTTGGATGTGAACTCTAGACTGGGATATTGTAGCATGTGCTTCAGAATTTTAAAAAAATGATTTAGGATGTTTCAAACAAAATCTTAGCATGTTTAAATTCACCATGTAGAGGTAAATTGAAGGGAAGAATACTGGTAATACGTTATTCTACCAATTTTCTGCAATTTGAAAATTGTTTGATATTTATTTAATCAGAAAAAAAGTATGTAGTCACTACATTGTCAGAAATAAAATGAACCAAAAGTCGTTTAAAATGGAGATCATGCCTTCTTATAAATCCCCATCTGAAGGTGGGGTATATGTGTATATGTGCATGAATCAATATTGTCACAAAGTAAGTGATATCATAAAGGTATAAACAATCAATGGGAGCAAAGGTAAGAAAATTATTGTTTATAAGGGTAATTACCATTTATTTAGGGATAATTAGGTGCTGGACATTGTGCTGAGTACTTCACATATCATCTATTTTACCTGCCACTATGTGGGTTGCTGAGAAAGGCAGCCTCTTCTGGCCCTGGGTATTGAAAGTCGGTTCATGTTCACCCAACACAGATGGGATAATGAAGAAGAGCATTATGGGAGAAAGAGATACTATTTGCACACAGGCACTAAAATATGTGGCATGTTTAAATAAATTTGACAAGTTTAGTGTGGTTAAAGCATAAGCATATTTGTGATTTGTAAAAATAGAAATGAAAACCAAGAGGGACACAGGCAAAAACTGTAAAAATGTCTTTTACTCTAGCTTATAGAGTTTATTTTTTTATTCTATAGGCATCAGAAAGTAACAAATGATAGTGTTAAGTCCAACTGTGACACTATACAATTTATTTTTAAGAAGATGATTGTGTTGGCATAGTGTGAACCTGAACTGCAGAGAAAAGGGATTTGGTAATGGATAGGATGTTGGAAGATGAAGAAAAAGTGTTATGGACAAATGTTCATCTTCCACCCCAAGGGAATGGATAGACTGTGATACCAATAAATAATATAAAGAACATACACATTAAAAAATCACATTTAAGGGTAGGAAAATGTTAAGTTTTGGTATTTAGGAGATACCACAAAAGGGTTCTCCATTAGGTTATTGGAAATAATTGTGGAATCTTGGTGGTTGGGTGAAAAGTATTAAGATACAGATGGAAAACCTTTTGTAAAGTAGATTGTAATTGAAGCCATAAAGTTAGTTGAAATCAAGAGATCAATTAAGTTGACCAGTTCATAGGTTTTGAAATTTCAACATCAACATCTTAGCAATTGTAAATTATAAAAGCTGTGATATGAGTCATAAAGATTTGAGAGTTTTCAACCTATGCAATAATAATGGTTTTCCTTTTAATAATACTGTCTACATTCAGTAAAACCCTGCCTATGAAGGGTGCATCACATTCCCATGATAAGGGAGGCTCACCAATGACAAGATTCCAATGTCCTTGTATTAAATGTTATAGATTTACTGCAATTTAAATTGAAATATCAAATGAGGTTATTTTTTATTTTTCTTAGTCATTCAAAGTCTGATCTAGAAGAATAACTAGACAGTAATAATCAAAAAATTATCACAGAAGTGAACACATTGGAAAATATAATTACTGAACCAGTGCATCAGAGACAGAAGAATAGCCCGACAGGTTGCTGGAGCAAAACAGAAAATCCAAAAACAAGCATAAAGGTGACAAGAGAAGCATTTTGAATCAGTAGGAAAACATTATTAAGTAGTTAAAGTAAAATTAGATTCCTCCCTCATTTAACATAGCAAATATTTTTTTAAATGTTTTCTTAAGCAAAAAAAAAAAAGGTATTTTGGTAGTTATACCTAGCTAAAATGTATTTTTTATTACTTTTCATTTTATTTTTTATTTTTATTTTTGTTAAATCTTTTATTTATCTATTTTAGAGAAGAGAAAGGAGGGAGAAGGAGAAGGAGAGAAACATCAATGTGCAGTTGTCCCTCGTGCATCCTCTGCAGGGGACCTGGCCCGCCACCCAGGCATGTGCCCTAGACTGGGATCGAAACCAGCGACCCTTTGGTTCTCAGGCCACCACTCAATCCACTGATCCATAGTAGCCAGGGTTAGTATTTTTTTAAACACCATGAACAAATTAAAAGCACATAATTAACAGGGGAAAGAATTTGCAAAATGTATAACTGAAGAAAGCAATAATGACCTTAATGTACACAGTTCCCTTATGATCGCTTAGAGAAAGAGAAGAGTCTCTTATGAATGCAAACTCTGCAAGAAACATACATAAACAATTTATAAAAAAAAATAAAATGGATAATATTTCAAAACTTTAGAGCCTTACTAGCAATCATAATTATGCAAAAGCTAAAGAGCTAAAAGCTAAAAAGCTAAAGCTCATTTATTTATTAAACTGGCCAATGTATACACATATCAGTGATTTGACTTCTCAGGGGAGACATGTATATAAGACTGACTGCCCTCTCCACTGACAGCCGACTTCTGAAGGCTTTGACAGTCTCTGTCAGGAGTAACTAACCTGTGCATTTTCCTTGACCCAGCAAGGCTCTTCTCTGTTTATGTTAAGGTTATTTATTTCCCATTTCCTTAACATTTCATTATAAAATAATGTATCACTTCCAAAGTAAGCAAACGTGTATTAATTTTATAAATTTTAAAAAATATTACTAAGTTAAAACAAATTTTGTGATCACCAACACCCTGAGGCCAATCAATGCTGATGCTGATTTTATCATCATGGAAGGTTTTCTCCTACGAATGGGCCACTGTAATATTATTTTTAAACCTATATTTTCACCTCTCATTATGTAATATGGACACTAACAAATAGATATGTATATTATTATTTTACTCCTGGGTATATTTAATCTTATAGAAATAATTTACCTAAACAGTTCCTTTGCCTTAGCATTTCAGATATTTTTTCTTGTTTTCTATATCCTTCACAAAGCTAGATAAATATTGTTGAGTATATCTCTTTGTAAACTTTCCAATTATTTCTGTAAGAAAAATTCTTAGCAGTAGACTTGTTTTGTCAAAGCTTTTTGATGCATATTGTCAAGTAGTTGCCAAAAGTGATGCATCACCTCACACCACTACATGCCTTTCTCAGCCTTTAAGAATACCATGCTGCAGTTAAAAAAAACTACAATTCTGCTAACAAAATTTGCTAGTTAATGTGCACTTCCTAACCATTTAATGTGCATTTCTTGGAGAATATGCACATTTAATAATTTGCATTTATTCTCTTTAGAGTTTAAATTTCATACCCTTAACTCATTTTTTTAAAAAATTGGGACTCATGTCTTTCTCATTTATCTATAAGAATGATTATTTTATTAATATAAAAGTCTTCCCAAAATATCACAATGGCTTTTTTGCTTTGCCATTTACATTTGGACTTTGTCACCAGGGGAGAATTTTGATTATCACCACATATAACGACTGATATTCATAAAATTTTAATCTATTAATCTTTTTTCTTTGAGTTTTTGCCTACAGAGTCATCCTTTAGGGCAATTGTTTTCAAATTTGACTATACACTTATGTGCTTTCTTTTTTTAAAATTTTTTATTATTTTTTAAACTGTTAAATTGCCTTTCCCCCCACCCCAGCCCAACCCCCAGCCCTCCCCACCTCCCTCCCATTTTCACACCCCCTTGTTATTGTCCATGTGCCCTTTATAATTGTTTCTACAAACCCTTCACCCATTTCTGCTGAAATTCCCTCCCCTCTCCCCTCTCCCCTCTGGTAACTGTCAGCCTGTTCTCAATTTCAGTGTCTTTGGTTATATTTTGCTTGTTTGTTTGTTTTGTTGATTAGGTTCCTGCTAAAGGTGAGATCATATGGTACTTCCTTTGATTTGGAATTTACATGAGTACAAATCATGATGTAGAAACACAAGGTCTGTCCAGAAAAAGTCCAGCCATTGTTAATATAATGAGAATGGTTTGTACAACTTTGATGTAACCCAGCAGCCAAGGAGAGTGGACTGGAATGTGCATGTGTGAACAATGATGACTTAACTATACCAGTCAGTGGGGGTGGTAGACACCACTGAGTGAGCATGTGTACTGTATAGCTGTCACATTCAAAATGACTGAGTGAGTAGAGCAACAAATGTGTATCAGATTTTGCAGTAAGCTTGAACATTCCTCTGTGGAAGCTATTCCATGATTCAGAAGGCTGTTGCTATGGGCAACTGGTGATTGGCAGCTTCATCACAACAACACACCCATTCATGCATTACGTCTTGTGCAGTTTTTTTGGCAAAACATCAAATCACCCAGGTAACTCAGCCCCTCTTACAACCCAGATCTGGCACCCTGCGACTTCTGGCTTTTCTCAGAACTAAATTCACCCTTGGAGGGGAAGAGATTTCAGACCATCAATGAGATTCAGGGAAAATATGACAGGGCAACTGATGCCGATTGGGAGAACTGTGTGAGATCCCAAGGTAACTACTTTGAAGGGAACTGAGGCATCATTGTCTTATGTACAATGTTTCTTGTATTTTATCTTCTTCAATACATGTCTCTATTTTTTACATAACATGGTTGGATACCTTCTAGACAGATGTCATATAAATTCCTTCTTGCTACAAATGAGATGGTGATAAATTATAGTGCCTGTCACATAACCTTTGTTGATACTATTGCTGTTTGTATTATATCAGTTCTTGTCTTGATTAAGTGGTTAACCCACTGTCTTTCAAGACTATATTTCTAAAACCACAATTTTCAGTTGTCACCTTTGATTTAATTTCAGCTGCCACTAATGATTTAGCAACTGTCTCTCGTGGGTCAGTTCCTGTCACTATTCTTGGATATATGTGATGCACAAAAACTCTCATGTTCATGGTGTTTGCGTTTCCTTAGTGAAGACAGACCTAACAGAAGTCAATGTGTGACGGCGCACTTGGTAATCTTGTAAAGATAAAATAATGAGTTCAAGAGGACAGAGAATGTTTTTCAAGCTAAGGAAGACTTCTTTGAGAAAATGTTATTCAAGACCTGAGACCTCGTAGATGAGTAGGTGTTTTCCAGTCAGAAGGAAGAATACAATTCCTGTAGAAACAGAAAGGTGATGCATTTCAAGACCACACAGAAGACTCATGTTGCTGAAATGCCATGACTCCAGGAGGCTTTGTCCCAGTTTCCCAAGGCAACTTCCAGATGACAGTCTATAGACTTCTCAGTCCCACTAGGGGAAAACCTGCTTCTATATTTTCAACCTTTCCTTCTATTAATTCATTTATTTTTATTGTTTATGTCATTACAGTTGTTCCTGCTTTTCCTCCCTTTCCCCACCTCTACCCAGCTCCATCCTCTCCCTTCCCTAAGTCAATCCCCATATTGCTGTCCCTGTCCATGGGTTGTGTGCAAATGTTCTTTCGTTAATCCCTTCACCATCTTTCATCCTTTCCCCACCCCTCACCCTTCTTTCTAGCAACTGTCAGTCTGTTTCATGGATATAAACTTCTGTTTCTATTTTATTCATCTGTTTATTGTATTCACTAGATTCCACAAATAAGTGAGATCATGTGGTATTTGCCTTTCACTGACTGGCTTAATTACTTCGTATAATATTTTCCAGCTCCATGCATGCTGCTGCAAAATATAACAGCTTCTTCTTTTTACTGCTGTGTAGTATTCCATGGTGTAAATGTACCACTGCTTTTTTTATCCACTTATCTACTGATGGACACTTAGGCTGTTTCCAAATCTTGGCTATTATAAATAGTGCTGCTGCTGTAAACATAGGGGTGCATATTTCTTTTTTGTTTTGGTGTTTTGTGATCCTTAGGATATACTCCCAGACATGGAATAGCTGGGTCAAGAGGGAGTTCCATTTTTAATGTTTTAAGTATACTCCATATTGTTTTCCACAGTGGCTACACCAGTCTGTATTCCCACCAACAGTGCACTAGGGTTCCCTTTTGTGCACATTCTCTCCAACACTTATTTGTTGATTCATTGATGGTTGCTGATCTGACAGGTGTAAGGTGATAGCTCATAAATGCTTTAATTTGCATCTCTCTGATCAGTGGTGTGGAGCATTTTTTCATATATCTATGGGTCATCTGTATGTCCTCTTTGGAGAAAGGTCTGTGCAGATCTTTGACCCATTTCTTAATTGGATTGTTTGTCTTCCTGGTGTTGAGTTGCATTAGCTCTTCATATGTTTTGGATATTAAACCCTTATCAGATGTTTCATTGGTGAAAATGTTCTCCCATACAGTTGGTTCCCTACTCATCTTGCTGATGGTTGTTTTAGCTGTGCAGACGTTTTTAATTTGATGTAGTTCCATGTGTTTATTATCTCCTTTGTTTCCAGTGCTACGTGGGGTATCTGAGATTTTATTGCCTATGTTTTCTTCTAGGATTTTTATGGTTTCACAACATACATTTAAGCCCTGACTGGTGTGGCTCTGTTAGTTGGGCATCATCCCACAAAGCAAAAGATTGCCAGTTCAATTCATGGTCAGGGCAGGTGCTTGGGTTGTGGGTTTGTCCCCAGTTGGGGTACATATGAGAGGCAACTGATGAACCTCATTTTGATAAACTCCTTACCTCATCCTGCATCTGTGCTCAAGTCTCCTATTTTTTAATAGAATGTTTCAATTCTACACTCAATGTATAAATTTCTGGTATTCCTTTACATTTCTCAAATTAAACACCATCAGGCATACCATTCTCAAAAGTGCTATAAAGATACCAACATTTTTAAGTCATCATAGTACGTCTCTCAATATTTTGTCTTTGGCCCAATCATGTCTTTAAACTTTTTGTCCCTTAATTGCAATTGTATCATTATTTCTCCTACTTTTCTGATGATTCCTCCTCTGTATCCTATATTCTGTGTCCCTCTATTATGCTCTCACTTTATTTTTTCTTTATCTTTCTTTTTTATTCTTGTTCAGTTACAGTTGTCCCACCTTTTTCCCCATTGCTTACCCCTACCCCACAGCCCCCACTCCCACAGTCAATCCCCTCCATTGTCCTTGCCCATAAGTCTTCTATTCATGTTCCTTTGCTTGCCCCTTTCCCTTATTTCCCCCATTATCCTCTTCCACCCTCTCCTCTGGTCACTGTCAGTTTGTTCTTTATTTCAATGTCTCTGGTTCTATTTTGCTCATTTGTTTGCTTTGTTGATTAGGTTCCATTTATAGGTGAGATCTTATGGTATTTTTCTATTATGCTCTCGTTTTTAAATGTAAGTTTTTCTGAGATCACAGATGCAGTCTGTATATTTTAAGTGGCTCAGATCTGTTGCAGACTGAGAACACCTCCACTCTGCTCAGCATCTGAGTAAAGGACATGAAGACAGAGTCCTATCCATATTCCCTCGAAACCCTTTCTAAACTTATTTCATACTTTTCACTATAGACTGCTGCAGTAAGTTCCCCTTCAGTCTTCTTTTTGCCGTTGTTGTGCCAATTTCAAATTTTTCACTCAATCGCCCTCCTATGACGCACATGTACTTACTTACAGGATAAAGTCAAATTCTTCCCTATTCTGGTTTTATCCTATTTCTCTGCCCCATTTCTCTTCCAAACCTTACTGAATAATCGATGCTTCATCAATACAAAGGAAGCTGCAAATCAATTTGTAAAGATAAGGTTCTTATTTATAAGTTCTATACAAATGTTATTTCTCTGACTGAAATATTTGCACTATAAGTATTTCGCCAAATTTCTATTTCTCTTTCAAAACCATGCTAAGATATAGCCTCTTCAATGAATGCATTCCAAATATCTCTCCAATCTCCAAAAGAATAAATTGCTTTTCCTTTGTGCTCTATCTGAATTTTGTACACATTTTAAATATTGAATTAATCCCTATGTACATGCATAATTATAATCCCATAACTACACAACTTGGTTTCCTCTCTTGAAAGTTCATTCTTTAAAGACCGAAACATATAATATGTTCCTTATTATAACAAATAAGTGGAGAGTAGTACAGTTATTATACCAACTCTGATTCTTACCAGGTGATTGAAATGCTAAAAAGATTTCAAAAATTCCCAGTGACTGCCTCAACATCACACATTTTGGTGCCAAGTCCTTCTTTACTGATGTCCACAAAAGAAATATTAGTCCTGATTGATGCAGCTCAGTGGGTTAGGTGTTGTTCTGTAAACCAAAAGGTCACTGGTTTGATTCCTGGCCAGGGAATGAAATGACTGGGTTGTGGACCAGGTCCCTAGTTGCGGGTGTATGAAAATCAATATTTCGTTCACAAATCAATGTTTCTCTCCTTCTCTTTCTCCCTCCCTTTCCCTCTCTTTAAAAATAAATAAATAAAATCTTTAAAAAACAGAAATATTAGACCCACAAATGCTAAGAATATCTTACTACACTTATTCTTTTTAATTAGTTCAGGTTATGTACCACTATTTAACAGTAAAATATTTATGCTGTATGCAGGAAAGATGTTATAATGGCAGACTCAGAACTAAATGTTTCTGTAGAGGTGCAAAGAATATCAAGTAAACTGATGAATTTGCAATTCAGGGTAGAGGAAAGGTTTATTTTTTACAACTAGAGAATATTATACTTTTTGCCTCTCTAGAGAAAATCTTACCAAATAAAGTTAATTAGAATAATTTGTTTTGAAAGATTGGGGTCTACTACTGTGAACAAGCTGTAAAGGTTAGAGGTAAGAGATGCCCTAAAAGGGAAGGAGATATTAAAAAAGAAAAGAAATTGTCCATGTAGCCACAGTTATGCAACATGCAATTAAGAAGAATAATAGAAGAAAGAATAGTGCATTATTTTCTCAAGTCAGGATATTATGAATATTTAAATGGAGCTTAATTCAAAAGTAAATTCTAAAAACAAATAAAAGTTTTGTTGTTTTGGAAGAGACACACATTGCCCATATAGTATCAGAAAAATATTTTGTTTTTAGAACCAAATTTAGTCTTTTAAAGAATGACAATAAAAACCTGTCTGAACTCAAAATATTCCTCTTAAAAAAAGCCTCTAAGCACAGATTTGGCCTACTTTGACTTACCACAGAAGTTCTAAAAAATTTTGCCTCAGACTTATATACATATAAATATATCCACATTTGGAAGATCAGTATAACTCAGTGAACTAATGTTTTTGTAAATAGTTTAAATGGGCACAGGATGGATAGATAGATAGATAGATAGATAGATAGATAGATAGATAGATAGATAGGGTAGAAATGGTCACTGAGCTAATCCGAAAAGTCATTAAAAATTAGAAAGTTAGCTAACTCATGATGGCAAATTCAAGTTTCCAAAATTCTAGTTTTTCCTTGAAAGCTTGAATTTTATCATTGGCAAAAAGTCCTAAAACTTGATTTCCTTGAAATGCTAATCTTGCTTCACTCTGCCAATTACCAATGTCTGAGAAACCAGAGTTTGTCAGACATTTCATGATAAAAGCTGGCTGTTTAGCCTATAATTCAAACAGTCACACTGATACTTTCCCTGGAGAGGACTGTCAGAGGACTGTCACGTGTTGGTATGTGGCAGCGGTACTTTATATGTGCTTTCTGTTTTCGCCACTTGAGTATTTAAAAAGTTGTGGATACTTAAGGTTTGAGATTTAATAAAAGTAGTAAGTTTAACTGCTTTGTAGGAGAAATTCTTAAATAAAACTGGAGGAATTTTAGGGCAGTAAAAATACCCTGTATGTTAACCACAATAGTCACATATATATGTGTCACTATACATTTATCCAAATCCATGGCATGCACAACACCAAGAGTGAATCATAATGAAAAATATGGACTTTGGGTAGTTATGATGGGTCAGTGTAGGTTCACCAATTTTATCAAGTGCACAGCTCTGGAGGAAGATGTTGATAACGAGGGAAGCAATGCATGGGGAGGTCAGGAGGTATGTCAGAAATTTCTGTATCTTCTCAACTTTACTGGTAACCTGGAAACGCTCTAAAAATGAAGTCTTAATAATTTTTTTAAAAAGTGTTTTCACATGGAGTGCAGAACTCAGTGACCATTAGGTACCGTTGGTGGCACTGCCTTGATTTGCGCTAAGCGCTGGCATTTTTATTGTCATTGTTTTGTTCCCTGTCACTGGACATGTCAATCAATGCAGTGGAGAAAAGCAAATAAAAATCATGGTTTTACTATGAAAATAATTTTCCTTTCTTGGGTTCTCTGAAAGAGATTTATCACCCTTGTGCTTTTCTACTTTCAAGGACCCCAAAATCCACATATAAAAGGGTTGTTGAGATACGAAAATGTATAAAGAAAACATAGAAATTCAATGTGTGAAAGAGATATGCACCTAGTATGTACAATTAATAATGTAAAAACACAATTAATTACATTATTTTCAATGTGCTCCACTCTAGGTATTAAGTTATTCAAACATGTCTCCTTCAAATACTTCAGGCTTGTTGTGCTAGTATAGAATTAAAAAAAAAATTAAATTAGCCCTGGCTGGTGTGGCACAGTGGACTGAGTGCCAACCTGCAAACTGAAAGGTTGCCAGTTCGATCCCCAGTAGCGGCATATGCCTGGGTTGTGGATCATGTGTCCGGTTGGGGGCGTGCAAGAGTCAACCAATTGATGTCTCTCTCACACATCAATGTTTCTTTCCCTCTCCTTCTCCCTCCATTCCCCTCTCTCTAAAAATAAATAAAATCTTTTAAAATGAAAAAAGAAAAATTAAATTATAGTCCAATTAAAAGTTGTGATTATTGTATCCAAAAATGAAAATTACATAAGAATTTGTTTTGATAGGTCATAAGTCATTCTGTAATTTCATAAGGAGAATATAGTAAGTATATATTTGATAGATATTTTAGAAATTCTATTCAATACAGAACAAGTTTTTATTAGTAAAATGATTTTAATCTGTTCTCATAAAAGGGAGCATTTTTACCTAACATAATAAATATCTTCTCATTTACTATATATAAAAATGTGAATTCTACTGTAAATTTTTGGTTATGGTTTTAATTTTAATATCAAATGTTATATTCCTACTATTTATCAAACTCAAAAATTATAGCCATATTTTCACTTCTGAAGCAATGTGTTTTTACCAATTTTTCAATGGAAATAATTTTTAGGAAGCAATATGTTAATAAACCTGGCTATTATGTTAGTATTTTAAATTTACATTAAAACATGTATCATGGAATCTTTTAGAAACTTGAAAAGATTAAAAGCAGTGTTTTGCTATTATTTAAACGTCATTATTTGACTTACATGTACAAGAAATAAACTGAAATTAATTTAACAGCATTTCTCCCAGAATTATCTATTTATTCATCTATCTACCTACTTACCTTCCTATTCATATACCTGCGTTGCCCCCAACTCCCTGCTCTTCCACACCCCTCCAACAGCAGAGTATAGTAAAGGGTAAGACCAGACCTTGGGACATATTTAAGTAGTTGAAGAAGAGAGAGAGAGAACATGCCAGAGGGACTGCCATATCATAAAGACTAAGTAAAAAATAGTGCAGTATAATATCATGGAAACAATTCAGGACATGCATTTATAATGCAAAGCGGTATGCAAATGAACTGAGTGGCATTTGGTTTGGGAAGAGGTGTTTGAATTAGCTTGGTAAAGCCTGTGCAGTGAGCATGAAGAACAATTTCAGAGGAACAGCTGAGGTTGTGTGATCAAAGGTGTTCCAGGAGGTAATATATGTAAAAAATAAAATAAAAAGGAAGTGTCAATAAGTGTGCTAGATTTATCCCTCCAGAACCAGTCTTTACCCTTATCCACTCTATGCCAGGGCCCCTGCCATGTGGCCTCAAGTTTGCTGGGAATATCTACCAGAGGCCGCAGTTCCCATATGTTGGTCTATTTCAACAGGGGTTCTCTCTGAGTTTCAGAAACTCATACCCCCACCTCCACATTAGGCCTAAATGTGGCAATTTGCTTCTAGTCCTATGTTGCCTCCCACCTTCTCTTGATTTATCTTAACCTGGTTCCTCTCATCAAACTCACCTGTTTGAGTGTGTTCCCTGTTTCCCACAAGAACACTGACTGATCCATTAATATACTTTATATTAAAAAATCTAATGTTATATAAATGATTGAAAAATAATATTTTGAAATCATTTCATAAATGTTGGGTTTTTTTCAGTGTTAAAAATCTTCTAAATATTATTTTTCAATGTGACTATCTTTTTTTTTCCCTCTAGAGATCCTGTAAAAGCAGAAAACATTGGGACTTAGTAGCAATATAATTCAGTGCTTTGAGGAAAGAGATCTCTGCTATTATGCAAATAATCCTTGCATTACTAGAGGCCTCCAGGCCTGCAGGCATTAACCATGAAGAGAACATTTAGAGAAGTCCTCCAAGTGGTTCATGGAGTTAATTCACACTGATAAATGGGTAGGAAATAAGACCAGGCCCCCAGAACAGTCTCTGAAGGAAGATGATCAGATTATGTCATGGTAAACCTAATCATTCAAGCTTGGACTTACACTTACTTTCTATTTGCTGCAAAGTATAATATCAAATGCTTTCTGTTCCACAGTTTTAACATGAAAACATCAGAACATTATTTGGTAGCTATAACTAGGGTACTATTTCAGAGTCTCAATTCAGAACCTGAATCTTTGAGTACAAGTCCTAGTTCACTCAAGATTTGCACTGTTGTTTCTTCATAGTCATACCACATACCCCCATACACTTTGTCTTGAGGAAAACAGATAATTGAAGCAAAACTAAAGGCTTATACTCAACATCCTCACTAATTGCCATTGTATACTTAAAATACTAAAACCTGAGTTCTTAAATCCCACCCAGACTGTTCTTCCTCCAGTCTTGTCCATTTCAGACAAAACATCAATAGTCATCTACATCCTCATGCCTACGAATCAACGTAGGGTCTTTCTTTCACTCACATCCAACACCCAATCCATCAGCAGGTACAGCCAGTCCTTCCTTCAAATGCTGTCTCTTAATTCAACATCACATTATCTGCAGTATCATTACCCTAGTTCTAGCCACATCTTCCCTCACTTACTCTCCCACAGTGACTTCCTAATGGGTCTCTTCAATCCCATTCTTGGCTCTCTCACTATTGTCGAGTCTGTCCAGGACAGTCAGAATGCCCCTTGATGATTAAAAGTCAGACTTCATTGCTGCCCAGCTCAAAGCTCTCCCGTGACTCCCCACAATGGCCAGGACCTATCACCCTGACTCAGTTGTCCTTCCCTCACTGCAGCTGTGCCGCCCCTATGCTGTGTGTTGAGCACATCAAATTTTTTTCCACTCAGAGACTTTCAACTTTCTGCTTCTTTCTTTCTGCAATGATTTTGTCCAAGATCATTACAAAAAAAAAAAAAACCCTCCCAACTTTCCTTCCTTTATGTCCCTGTTCAAAAATTATCTCCTCAGAGACACTATCTTTGAATACATGTCTAAAATATGTTCTGCCTCTTTGCTTTCAATTTATTGTAGTTTTTATGAACTGACATTACATTCCTTTTTTATTTATCATATTTTCCTTCTACAAAAATGTAAGCCCTTTAAAAGGGCAAAGGCTTTGTCGATATTTATTACAGTTGTATTCCCAATGCCTTGAATAGTTTCTGACTCTACACTGGTGCTCAATGGATAGTTGTTGAATGAGTGCTGGAATGACTAAATAAGTGAGTGAAACATGCCTTGGTTATTGGATAGCATACTTTATTTTCAAATGGGGAAATTTTGACTTCAGGGATATTTGGCAATGTCTGGATGACATATATTTGGTTGTTGCAACTTAAAGAGGGGCACTTTTGGCATCCAGTGGGTTATAGACCAGGGGTGCTGCTAAACAGCCTATAATGTACAGGGCAGACCTCACAATGCAGAATGATCTGACATAAAATATCAATAGTGTTGAGGATGAGAAACTCTGATTAAAAGCTTAAAATATATAAATATGTCCAGCTGCCATAGTTTACAGTTACCAGCAAGGTGAATACATAAATATTGAACTCAGAGGGCCATGGGATGGAGTAAGGAAGGCAGAGAAAAAGGAAAATAGACTTGAAGTAAGAGAAAACTAGGAGAATTTGATTCTGATCAAATTCCAAGTGACATGTAAGGTGAATTTGAGCTAAGTTCTCACATGTTCAGGAAGTGTGTGACAGCATGAGGCTAGTATTAGAGTTAAAGTACTCATCAGTTCATCCAGAACAGGAAATGAACCAGCAGCTACTATACAGGAAACAACCTGCTTCTCCTTGTATAAAAGGTTGGCAGAGAGGAAGGTGGCCGGGTCCCAGGCAAAAGGGGTGGTTCTCAGGGCAGGTCACCAATCCCACTGACAGACATGAATGCTTACTAGGACCCAGGACAATCTGTCTGTGATGGATCTGTGTTCACAGGACAAAGACTAGGGTTCCTCTGAACCCAGTAATGCATGGATACAGAGTGCCAAGACCACTAGTGTCAGAGCAGAGTGATTAATTGCAGTGACATGGTGGAACTGAAGATCTTTATGTCTCTTCCTTAGAAAGAATATGACTTTTCTCCCCATGGTTTAAATTAGCTTTTCCACTACATAGTGATATATTCATGTTTATGTTTACTTGATTAAATTGGGTCTCCCCATTTCATTCTAAAGTCTATAGGAGGAAGAGCTCTGTCTGTGCACTGCTTGAACATAGGGTCTACTTGATGAATATTTGCTGGATGAACTAATGAGCAAAAGTATACCCAGCAATGAATAGCACTGCAATTAAAAAAATGCACAGATAAGTGCATAAAACAATTATGGCACAGTTATACAATGGAATATTACTCGGCCATAAAAAAGAAGAGAAGTTTACCCTTTGCAATGGTATGGATGGACCTGAAGAACATTATGCTAAGTGCAATAAGCCAGTCAGAGAAAGACAAATACCATGTGATTTCACTAATATGTGGAATCTGATGAACAAACTGAACTAAGAAGAAAAATGGGGACAGACTCATAGATGAAGAGCCAGATGACAGCTAGTAGGGAAATAAAGGTTAGCGGGTGGAGGGATTGAGCAAAAAGGAAAAAGGACTCAGGGACATGGACAGCTATGTGGTGTGGTGATTGCAAGGTGGGGTATAAGGAGACTAACTGGTAATGGGAAAAACATAATAAAGATTAAATTAAAAAGCAAAACAAAACAAACAAGAAAAATAAATGTTTGGGTCTCTAACGTTCAACTCTGCATCCCAATATAAGACAAAAGGATTCAAAATTACATTAATCCCCTTCCAAGTAAGGTTCTGTAATAATAGATTCAGGATTTCCTTGTCACCTTGTACTCTGAACTCCTCAGATAATGGACAATTTTTTTCTCTTTCAATAGATACTTTATGAAACAGCTTCTATGTGCCATGACTAGAACTTGCTGTTTGGGACAGAATGATAAGCAAAACAGACCTGGCCCCAGTTCTCATGGAATCCACAAACCAGTGAAGGAAGAAAACATGAACAAATATATTTGTAAATCTTTGTAGGAACCATGAAAAGATAAACAAAACCTACAGTGAAAAAGAGAATTACAAGGCAGCCTACTCAGTTAATGTGATTAGCAAACACCTCTCAAAAGAGGCAATTTTTAAGTGAAGACTATTTAAGGATTATAAAGCCAGTGCTGGAATCATTTCTAAATGAATAAAAACACTAAAAGCTTTCATCATGAAATCAGAAAGTGTTTTTGTGAAACATTATTGGCTAATGAGGTTAAGTGAACTCTTTTGTGTCTAAATAACAAACATTTGTTGAGTAGGAACATTTAAAACTCTCCAGACCTTTTAAGGTCTCCACAGGCCAGAGGAACAAAGTTGATTACTTGGAGAGAAAAGCAAATCGAACTCAACTGACCTCCCTGCCATCAACCTAACACATGCTATCAAATCAATTTTTGTCACGGAAGGATGATGACACAGAGCCTGTGAGTCAGCTGTCTAAACTCCCTGAGTGATAGAATCAGGGACAGGAGAGAAAGGTGCAATCAACAAGGACTGGCTTGAATATCACCAATGTTTTAGGGGTGGTTCCAAGAAAGGAAAATGTTACTAATCCAATGCCTACTATGTGTTGGGCAACTCACTATGTGTTTTAACATTTTGCCGTCTCAACTTAGGCATGTGTGTGGTGGGCACCATTTTTACAGGTGTGGAAATAGAGTGATACAGAGGTTAAGCCATTCAGCTGGTTATTCAGCTTACTCAACTGGATCACCAATGAGTAAGTTATGACTTGAACCCCATTCTATGCAGCTCCTAAGCTTGTATCTTCTGATTTTAATGAGCCGTCTCCTCTGTTCCAGAACAAGCTTACTCTGCAGCCCATCTTGGCATGCACTTTTTCACCTATAAAATAAGTGTGCTAGTTTAGATTCACTCAACTCTTACAGCGCTGATTTCTGTGAGTGGCTGAGTTTGTGCTCGACTACGATACCTCCATAATTCTACAATTTAAAAAATACTCTGTCAATTTGGTCCCTAATAAATTTCAAAGTTTCTCTTATTCAAAATAGAACTGGTCTGGAAATTTATAGCAGACACATTGCTACTAACATTCTCACATCTCCAAAACGGTGGCCATAGAAAAAAAACAATAATAAAAGCAAGACACTCATTTTCACTCAGGCTCACAATACTTCTTAATGCACTCCTATTGATTAGAATATAGAAGCAAAATTAACTCCTTTTTTCCCTGAGAAGTGCAGTTTAAATTAAAACCAGCAAGAAGAGGTAGATGGGTTAGAATTCTTGTTCACATACATTGGCTGGCTGACTGCTGTCTTACATGACCTTGAAGAGGCTACTAGGATGCTTCTAATTAATAATAATACCTGAGAAAATAACTGAGAAGCATGAAAAAGCACAACTAGAAAAAGGACAGGTCGTTTTAAGAGCACCAGTCTTAGGAAAGTTTTCCAGCCAAGGACTAGATTGAACAGTTAGGACAGATAAGGAGTATGCAATGAAAATTTTCTATTCTGGCTGCAAAGTTATTATTGCTACAGTTTGATATATGGTATATTTATATTTAATGTCCCCCAAACTACACATTCCTTGGCCACTGCTTTCAACTTTATCATTATTTGGTAAGGCTGCGAATATTATCAGGAGTAAGTTTTGAGTATATGGTGATGTGCAGATACCCACGTGGAGTTAGGTTCTCCTTCTGGGAAAGGAGCATCATCCGTCTTTTTCATTCCATTCATGAAACTGAGCAAAACAAAACAAACCTTCCTACCAAGGATGTGTAATGACGATTCTCAGAGTAACCAGTACTTGGACACATTATTGTCAATATCCAAGCCTACCTGCATTATTTAAAGCAAAACATAAATAAATTAATGTATTCTCTTCTGAGTATCATTTGTAAAACCTTAAAAAAATCAATTTACTTGTGCAAATAAACTACTTCCATATGAATTTACTTCCATAAATGAATTGTGCTAAGTCATGGCTTTCTGGAAAGAACTCAACTATCCACGAGAAAAAATAAATTGAGAACCAGCTGCTATCTATGTGCCTAAATTAACCATAGAGTTAAACTTCAAAGGATAGAGGATTCTAAACAACTCTAAATAAAATTTACGTATATTTAAAACTGCAGATTCATTCCTTGTCATAATCTAAAAGAATCAATCTCTTAATTCCTAATTTGAACCAAAATCTGTTTATCACTTTTTTTACCAAAGAATATGATTTTAAAAACTGCATATTTAGAAACCCACTTTTCTTTTAAGAAACAGAAGGTAAAGAATAGTCTGTATATGTTACTAATTACAATTTTTTTTTATTTTGAAAAGTTTTAAGTGTCCTTTCAAAATTATAGTTTCAGTGAAAATAAGATCAATAGTCAAATCAGTATTTCTCTGTAAATAATACAAATTCACAATAACAGAATGATTAAAAAAATCCTTAACTTTATTAAAATATTTTTAAATTGCATTTTAATTTGTCATGTAAAAAAATTGTGCAAATGATTAACTGCTTTCCCTAAATGTACTCCCAGATCAGAATAATGCATATTCAATCAAATGCTCTTTTTTATTTCATTTCATCAATTAAATTATTTAAAACAAATTAAACTCTAAGAAGTTAGGGTAAAATGTATACTCAAACCATACTTTTCATATTTTATGTAAAATAAAAGGCAGTAAAAAGTATTAATGAAACAGGATAAATATTGAATGTATTCCCATTTATAACAAAAATAAAAACCTAACTTGTTAATATTTGGGGTTTTTTTCCCAACTCTTGGCATTCCAGTAACTAAAATAAGGCAAATACTCTTTCCTCTTTTCCAATTACACTATAATTATGTACTACAAGAGACAAATTGTTATGTAAATTTATTTTGCAGTTTTGGATTGTTCTAAATAATCACCAACAAATTTTTTTTTTTTTAGCTCATGAAACAATAAAAGGAAACAGTAAGTCTTGCTGCTTTGTGGATGGGAACCCCAGGTTCCAGCATACGGATGACTAATGTCATTTTCCAGGGCACTTGGCAATGGCACAGATGATTCTTACAGAGACCATGTGAAAATTCTACGACTGGAATATATGTAGCTTATTTTCTTCTATTGTTTTGTAACAAATATTATATTCAGCATATAAAAGCAATAACGCCTACTTTTTTATGTAATATGTAAGCTGCACTGATTTTGTGCTTCTGTTTGAACAGGGGCAGGCACATTTTACTTTGAAGAGCCATATAATGAATGACATTTGTAGGGTTTTCAGGCCAGAAGGTCTCTTCCACAGTGACTCACTGTGCATCTTTTTAGCACAAAAACTCATGGGCAAGATGCAAACAAATGGGCATGGCTGTGTTCCAAAACATTTTATTTACAAAATCAATCATGCATGGGCCATCGCTTATAGACCCCTTGCATAGAAGAGAGGTATTAAAATGTAAAACGAGGAAGATATTACTTTCATTTATCAAAAAAGTACTGAAAGGCACTTTAAGGTGACAATGTACTTCACAGTGAGTCTTAGGAGGTGAGGACTCTGGAGCCAGACCACCTGCACTTGAATCTCTAGCTCTTTCACTAGCCAGCTATATGGCCCTTGCCTTTACTTAACTCTGTCTTTCCACCTTTCTCCTCTGGGAAAAAAAGGGGGTTTTGGGTGAGGAACGGGGTTGTAAAGAACAAGAACTAAGTAATATTATTTGTTATCATAAAAGTTCATTTTCAAACACCACAGCCTATCAGAAAATAAAGAGGCCCATTTATATTTTGCAGCATATTCTTGTTGTCAGAAAATAAATAATAAACAAATAGGTGCATGAGCACTGCCAGTGTATAAGAGGTCTGTATGCGTGCAATCATTCTGAGCTCCCCAAGGGCCATGCCTAAGGCTTGTTTATCCCTGTATCCCCAGAACTAAGCTACTGTAATGCACAGTTGGAAAGTGTGACATGAATGAGGGAAGAAGTTTCTGAATACATTCATGAATATAAGAACTAATAGACACATTCCTGGTGGCTAGTGATTATGGAGATAACCAGGCCCCTGAGAGTTAGCTAAAGTCCAGGGGCCTGACTTAGACAGTGAGGTGCTAAGATCAGACACATCTTAGAAATTAGAGCAATTACGGGTCTTGAGGGCAAGCACATACACATGTCTTGTAAGGAATTCAATGTCAAAGCTAGAATATAGCCAGGAGAGTTCAGGTTCCCTGCAATAACTTTGGAAGTACCGTCTGGAGGGCATGGAAAGTCAGGAGCACTTTGAGTGACAGGGAGACAGAGCTGGCAATTCAAAACATAAAGGGTATTCCAAGAAAAGGCGAAACAAGGTTAAAGTGGAATTAAATGACAACATGGGGAAAAAGGTTTTCCCAGCTCCTTAACACCTCCAAAGAGAAAATACAATTGAACATTTTCTTTTCTTCCTTCCTTTCTTTCTTTTTTTGGTAGGTGCAAAACTGTCAATGTGATCTCCAACATCATGCTGCAGAGTCATCTTTTCACATTCTTAAGTCCTGCTTTGGGTCTAAATTTCAGTGCTAACCCCAGACCCAAATAAAGCTTATGTGGCAAAACTGGGCTGGTTCTCACTTGTATCACTTTCTTAAGACCTGGTGCTCAGCCATTTTATCCTGTCCCGACAACCCAGATTTCCTTGGATGCTCTTGAATAGTGAGCAGCAGAGATCCTCAGACATGAAGGTGCACGAGGTACATCTAGGCACCTGGTCAGAGCGGATTCTCAGTCAGGAGGTCTGGGATGGAGTCTGACAGTCTGTGTCTCTAACAAGCTGCTATTCACGAGCCCCACTCTGAGGGGCAAAGGTGTAGAGAACACTTAATTCTCATTTGTGTCTATTATCGGTCTGTTCTTTTTCCCTGGAAAAAGGCTTATGCCTCTCTGGTTCACAGCACAAATGGAACATTAGTGGTCACTTACTCTTTCTGCCTTCACTTCGTGAATGTATCTATAATTTCTCACAATTGTCTGAATGGATTTTTACAGTTAGGGATTTAGGACCACATCTTAGAGTTTTCAAAAATGGAGGCTATCCAACAGAGCTTCCATACACAGCCTTTGATCCTCATTTTGATATGGAGAAGTCTGTTTTGGTTCTCCTCTGTGAAAATCTACCATGCAACATTTTTCCTTACCCTTTTTTCTTTGAAGACACTTGAAAATATTTACATGAGCTTATCCCTTGTTGGAAAGAACCATATATAAATTAAAAAGCAGTGCCTATTTATCATTTTAAATTATATTATTACATAGAGTAAACAACCTTGATATAAATATCTATCTGGATATAACAAAATTTAAATTTTCTATTCCTCTCTTAAGGAAGCATATAGAAACAAAAAGCTACATGACATAAAAATTACATTTGTTACTTATTATTTGTGGTAATAGCCTACACTGTTCATTTTTTACTAATAGAGTTGTATAATAATATATTATATCTCTTGAGTTAAGTATGTGCCATATTTCTCAGGTTTAAATTATTTTAAATATATCAACCTTTAAGCAATCTATTGAATTTCACTTAAAATTTTTCTGTTTTCTGTCTCTAGTCTGAAATGCTCTTTGAAATTCTGAAGTCAAGAATTCATATCACAGAAACATCTGTGTTTACCTTGGACCCATTTCCCAGTTAACCTCCAAGTGTTTCCTTTGTTGGTTCTGCCTCTTGACAGTCTTCATTCTTCATATTATTTATGTAACACTCTTTGCTATATTTACCCAAGTACCACATCGCTGCAAACGTTTTGGGGGGACATTTTGCCTCAAACCAAAGATCCTGCCACCCATCCATCTATTCAGTCATCCGTTCCTTCATTTCTTTATATCGATTAATATCAAGTTAGAAACACAGTTGGTAAGACATTGGACATTGTCTTTTGGGCTATTATAGAAAGGAAAAAGCAATAACAGCCTTCTTGGAAGAGCAAAAACTAAAAGAAAAATGCAAGAAGTAAAAGAAAAAAAAAGAATTCTTGTCAAAGACTAATTTGGGTTCATTCTCTACAAAGTTTACAATGCATATCTCAAATAACATAAAGATAGAAATGAGAATAACTAACCTGATGGCATAGAGCAAAAGAAATTACCCTTCTAACAAAACAGATTTCTTACCACGGCTTACCAGTCCCCCTGCCTCTGGCCACAGCCTTCTTCTCCACACTCCCCACCACTGTCCACATCCATGTGTCAGTCATCCCAGATACACTCCAGGTTTGTGTTTTCTGAGACACAACCTCCTACACAACTCACAATTATGTACCTGTCCTTTCAACCTAAAAGACTTCCTCCTGATCTTCCCAAGTCGGGCTCCTTTTCATCGTTTGAGGAAGCCAAAAATGATGTATCCCCTTCTCCTGGAAGGTGCATATCTAAAGTGGATTTTTAATCAGATTTTATACTCTCCACCTCCACATTAACAAAACTTAAGTTCCATCAGAATATAGCATATCATGAGAGAGAAAAACGAATATGTGATGTTGTACTCTCTTTATGGCCTAGCTACTAAAACTAGAATCAAATGTTTTGTCTTCTTAAATGAACCTTATGGAAAAAGATATCATTTTTTATTTTAATATAACCATGTGGACAGTATAATATCTCATAATAACCTATTTGAAGGACAAATTAATGATTCATAGGAAAGCATAGTCCTGGAAATAATGATTGAGACAGTAAGTTTAACTGAGACTAGTTAGAATGTCCAGTATAGGCCCCTAAGGAAGCATGGATAGATAATTCATCTTCATGTAAGTCACTTATGATTTATGGTGGCTCGCCATCTTCATTTATGTGTGAATCGTTTTTACCAAGGTTGGCCAAGAGTGCATTGCAAGCAAGATGTTAAATTCTTTTGGCTTTCTAACAGTTTGGTTGATTGAACATGAAAATAATGTCTTCGGTCAATGATATCAAATGCCTTCACTTTACTAAATTTAAAAAGGAAATGAAAGTAAAATATGGATGTCTAAAACTTTGCACCTAAGATAATCTATTCTATTTAATTATATAGTGGAAATAAAAATTGTGTCTGGGATTCAAACAAAGCTAATCTTCATTTTATTAAAAGTCTCCTTTCTTATTATCTTTAATTACAGTATTGGAATCTTCAAGAATATTTTAACTAGCCTTCAGAATGACAGTGCAACCAAACCTGTAATCAAAATTTAAAAAAAATTACGTGTATAAAAACCTGGATCAACACACTAAATTACATTCTGAATCTGACTGAGTAAACGGAGAGTAAGTATACCATAGGTCAATTGATTAGCGGGTAAGATAAACCCAACTGATAGCTGCCGTGCTTGCGAAAGGTGCTCTTACTGAGCCAGGACTCAGACTAATCCATCACTAATTTAAAAATTAGAATCAAATGCGCCATGTTTGTCTGCTGGGCTCTATTGTTATTCCATTGTCATTTTTCAGTTACTTAAGAATATTATATCTCACAGTGCCTAGTGGCAATAGATAGCAAAGACAAATGCTTTTGCGACACTAGTGAGAGCATATTTTCAGTGAGGGACATATTTCTGTTGTCTCCTAGTTCCTCATAAGACTACTGCGGCATTAATCAAAAGAAATCCTGATTAGCAAATTAAAAATCTGAGTAGCTCTTTGCAGAAAGAGAAAAAATATATTAATCAAAGGCTGTCAGTAGGCCAGAGCTGGTCCCCGACTTTGACCAACATGTGCCTGCTTGGAGTGGGGAGATAATGGATCTTAACACATGAGAGTTTGAGAGCTTTTTGATTGCTGTGAAACAGTTTCTTAATTCTTCTTTAATCAAGGTAATTACAAAGTACAATGGTTCTTTAAGGGTTATACTGTATTTATCAAGGTAAGAGAGGTATTTTTAAGACAGAGTTTACTTATGCTGCCAAGATTAAAAAATACATGTCATTACTAATCCTGGGGTTGTAGACTTTGCTTTCCATTTCAAAGAGTTAAAAGCCAGATTAATTTTCTTATCTGAAAAACTATATTTCACCTTTGATAGCAGGAATGTTTGGAACTGGGAAAAGGCAATAATGATATTTTTAGCCACATTAAAAATGACAGAAAACCCACAGGCTTATATCGAGTGATGTTGCACTCCAATGTGGACAACTTTTAATAAATTAGCACATCTGTGTTCTTTCAAGAATTGAATGATGGCAGTCATGAAAGGCACAGACACAAAAATGAAAACTGCTTCTTTATTGTGAATGAATTCAATTTTGCTTGTCATGTGCATTTCGATACTTCTAGGATGTTGGTGGGGAAAGCAGACAGATCCAGTCCTTTGCATGAAAGTTTAGCATTTAAATTAGGAAGGCTCATCCTCCCATAAGTACGTGCTTTCATTGCCACTAAACAGTATAACTTTTGATAGCCCCTCTTTTATTTTCACACTCACTAAATGCTTCAGCAGTGTTCCTCTTGGCCTAAGAATCTCACAAAGAGGTGAAAGAGTGCAGCGCACAGAGACATGGGCCCAGAGTCATGAGACCTACATCTGAGACCCAGTTCTACCAACTCTTTAACCATGGAAGCTCAGGTGAGGCACTTAAAGACACTAAGACAAATTTTATATTTTACAATTGATGATAGTACACTCCCTATTTATATCACAGTGTTACTTTGTGGATTAAACAGAAAAATGCATTCAGGAAATGTTGGCAAAAATCACAGTAAAAATATGTGATTTTCCTAATCATTACCATGTTTTTCACTATTGGTGACACAGGTGGCCAAGGCTTATTTGCATCTCCATGTTTCTGCTCAACAAGCCAGATAACTGGCCTTCGCTGCTTGCAGACAGCACTCTCATGGACCCAAATGCTATCAGTGTGAACATGTCAGGGGAAAGAAATATAGGATGGACCCAGATAACAGAGGCTAAGCCTCCGCTCTGTTCTAACACAATTGCACCTAAAATTAGATCATACAAATAAAATAATCAGAAATAACAAGAGATCAGACATTTCAAGCACACATTAGTACCTTACTTTACATGGTTGGTAGTGAAAAGTAGAAAATGTAAGCACTAATAATTTAAACATAATGCCACATTTCCTTGCACTACATTTATGTGGGCTTACTTCTCTCTATCCTTCTAAAGCACGAGACAGTTCAAAATTCCAATTCTGAGCAACAGATTTAACTCTTTCCACATCGAAACTATCTTCAAATTTTCCCAGAAGAAGTAAAATACACAATAAAGATGAAGTATAGGAAAGGCAGCATGTGAAGACAGCAATATTAGCAGTGGTGAGACTAGACGGAGGGCTGTGGGTCCAAGGCGGTCAGAGGGGAACTAAGTGGCCGTAAAGAGGACTGAGGACAGAGGGTTTAAGTAGTTTCAAGATGCTGAGCCTAGAAGAGTCCCAGGATGTGATCCATACAGGGGAAGCAGCCTTTTTACTGAATGCCAGGATCTGTGCTACAGTCTAAAATTATAGTTGAAGGCAACAGGCACAGTCAGACTGGCTCTACTTAGCTCATGAACAACAAAATCATCAAATTCTAGACAGCAGGGGGAAGAAGGGAGTGCCAAAAGCCAAAGTATTCACACGCTGATTAATTATTCCTAAATAATGGTGACCAAGTTCATGCAGAAAATATTTACTGTGCACCTACAAGATACTAGAAATACAAGAATGAAGAAAACAGGATTCTCAGTCTCACAAAGCCTATAATTTCCTCAGATATAAAGGAATTAGTGATGTTAACATAGACATTACTTATGAAGGGATATGAAAGAAACAGCAAGCTCTAATGAAAAAACAGAAAAGTAAATTTTAAATTTATAGGTTAGATTATGAATTTCTTCCCTTGAAAAAATGGCATTTCAGCTGAGTCTTGAAAAACAGCTAAGCGTCAATGCTGGAAAATAGAGAATGTTCAAAGCTTTGGGAAGGCCCTGATATGGATAATTTCTTAACATTTCAAAGAATAGTGCAGATAATGTTTAAAAAAACTGAGTACTCTTTCTAAAATAGGTTTAATATCTTAATTCAGACCTCCTCCAAGAAGCCTTCCTGATTTCTTCTGACTTGGTTGGGTGGACTTCCTTGTGCTCTAAAGTTTTATGTTTCTCCACTACTTACAAGATAATTGTCTACTTAAATTATGCTTTCTTCATGGTATTGCTGAATTACTTAGAAAGTACAGAACATGTCTTGTTCTGGTTCATATACAATGTGGTCTACAACCATTTCAAGAAGATAGACTCTTAATAAATTATTATTAAATAGAAAAAATATATAGTTTTAAAGGTAGTCAACAGTGAATTCAAAAAGTACACAGTCACAGAAAATTAATAAACTTCACATTTTGCAAAGTCCTGAGTATATATCATTGTTGTGACTATGTGAGTATATTTCTAACGTGAAGCCAGTATTGTTTCATCTATTGTTTCATCAATAGTTGTTTCAATTATTGTTTCATCAGAGGCTTAGGTGGCTAATTTATTTAACAATCTGAACTTAGGGATGTATGAAAGCATTTACCTATTTTTAAAATACATCTTTCCTGCTCTAATTATGCTGTATTCACTCTCTCCCATTTTCTGTACCTTAAAACTACCTTGGGCAGGTCCCATGACTTTCCAATAATTGAACTACTGAACAATTCAGTTCATCCAGTTTAAAATGAGATCTCGTATCTAACTCTCCCTTCACACTTCTGCATCAGCCAATTCTCTGCCTAAGACCACAGCCTGGAGAAGGCCAATCTGTGCTTTTTATTTTTCCTCCCTGACCTCCTGCTTCTCTTCAAGTTCTTTCAGGGTTGAGGGTTGGGAAAGGATCAGAGAAAAATGTCAAAGTCTGTTTTCAGTTAAAGACATAATCGTACTCTTCTCTGGGTCAGTAATCTCCTCCGTTGGCCAGGAATCCAAATGCTGACCCTCTTGTGGTACCTGGGTTCTCTGGGAAGCCTTGTTGGGTGCTGGCCTCCCTGCAGGCTTGGGGACTGAGATTGGTATGGTACAACCTCTCTCATACCTTCTAATGGTTCCTTCCTGCTCTGACATCCCTACAGCTCTTACTCTTTGTGCTCCCGTGCCTGATAGGCAGCTCTTGTGGGTGGATTATTGGAAATACGTAGACCTTCTACTTTCTGCGGTGTTCACTCAACATACAAGAGCACTGTGCATCCTGCCAAGCAAACAGTGGAAATACAGTGCTATCTCCACTGCTCTGAATTCCTTTCTAAATGCTTTTTTTCTTTTTCTTTCTTTTTTAAACAGGCACAGAGTCTGGATTTGCAAGTTGCATGTGTAAGCAGAAGTCCAATCAGGGAACATAGTCCTAATCTACCCGTCTTGCCGTTATCCAAAAGTGCCTCCCAGTGTGAAGTGATATAACTTTTAATGAGGAAGGCATCTAGACCCAGGAAATACGGTTTAGTCTGATTCTGACAAGTGATAGTTGTGTGTAACTTTGAGGAGACGTTTGTCTTTACCTCAGTTTTCTCATCTGTAAAGTCAGGGTACTAGCAGCTACTACTTCATGGAGCAGCTGTGAGAAGCAGAGGAGTTAATGGTAAGTGGTGTGATTGGTCCACTCTCTGGCACAGAGGAAATAGTAAATGTTAGCTACTATTATTCTCTTGGGTTCTCCATAATTAGCGGGAAGCATAATCTTCCATCCATTTCCCCCACAAGAAAGAAAGAGAGCAATCTCTTGACAGGAATAATTTCTAGTGACCTCTGACATTCAAATTATTCTAGTTCTTTACAAAGAGGGTTAGGAGTGATGGTCAGGCTCCCATTACTGGATTAGATGCTCCTTAATGTGTCTGGTGACTTTCTTTCTTACAGAGATACTTGGCTATCATTCCAAAACAGATAAATTAACATCCAATGTCCTTTTACACTTTCTTGAGATAAGATGCAACTGACAGTCTATACCTACCAATGAAAAGGAATTCTCTTCTCTAAAAACTTAAACATTATCAATAAGTATAGATATATTGTAAATGCCCTGAACCTTTTGCATGTCACATATCAATTCTAAATTGCATGACTGACCACAGAGAAAAGTGATGCTTCAAGAGCCATTAGACACTATGGCTAATTTCAAAGGCACAGCTAAAATTAAAAAACCTTTCCACTGCATGTGGAATAGAGAAACAGCAAGTGCAAACCAATCTCACTATCCAAACACAGCTACTTCCCACATCAGCATTCTTACTCCATGAATCATTCATTCTTGTGGAAAGAAACAAGAGAAGATTCAAAGCCATAATTTAAGAATGCTAGGGGAGAGGAGAAGAATATGAATCTGATATGCTTAGAAAAGAAAGTCCTTATTTGAGAGAGTTTATTCTGACAGACCAAAATCATTTGTTAAAAAAAAAAATCAGCCCTGGCTGGTGTGGCTTAGTGGATTGAGTGCTGTCCTGCAAACCAAGGGGTCACTGGTTCAATTCCCAGTCAGGGCACATGCCTGAGTTGCAGGCCAGGTCCCCAGTGTGGGGTGAGTGAGAGGCAACTACACATTGATGTTTCTCTCCCTCTTTCTTTCTCCCTTCCTCTCTCTCTAAAAATAAATAAATAAAATCTTAAAAAATATATTTCACTACATTAAAAAAGACAGACAAAAAATGGCACAAAGAAGTAAATGTGGAAGGAATGAGATATAGAGGAACATAAGCAAAGAGGAGAGAAAAAGTTACAAGATATGTTTGGGATGCTGAATAGTGAGATAGATGCTGCTGAATAATCCACTGGAAACTGGTCTTGCACAAACTGAAAAGAGAAAAAGAAATTTCTCAACAGTGAGTAGAGGTGATGTTTCCCTGACAGAGAGCTGAATTATTAATTTGGTTACAAAGTAAGATTAGCATCTTTAGAAAAGTATCTTTAAATAGACTACCTTGTAAGAGCTCCAAATATGCTACACTGCTTCGGGGAATAAGAGGCTCACCCAACTGTCACCCTCCAACCTACTCTTCTTGTATCCATCTGTAAATGGACAGTGTCACCTGATATTTATTTGTCACTTATTTGGTTCAAAAATATTGAATGCATTTTTAAGTTGAGTGTTTGATTATTTTTTAAATATCATTTTCCCTGCACTGAGGAATTGACTATGAAATAGGAAGAACTTTTCTAATTGGAAAGTGATAGTTTGTTTTACTTTCATGCAGTGATAGAGTTGGTGATTTGGGAATCTGCTTTCATCCAAGCAACAAAGGGTCCTTAAAGTGCATATCTAGTATTAATGCTATTATATAATTCTTGAAGAACATATGCTGGAAATCTTATGCCAAACCATATTCTGAGAAAACAGAAGCTACACAAAAATTCAGGTGATCTGGTCACCACCTAGAAACCAACCAGATCTTAACACCCACCTCCCCAGGGCTTTCCAGGGCCTTTATTTTTAAATGCATTTCCTTTGTAAACAGATGAAATAAGGACTCAGCTGGGAAGGGTTGAAATAAGAAACTACAGTGAGGTATGGATAGCACTTAACTATAACATCACTTGATTCAATGTATTGATTTTTAAATAATGGGTAGGGTACTTTCAGCATTATTATTTATCAACTTATATATAAATTCTGGCAAGCATATTTTAGGTTTACTTTAAGATCAGCTAATTGACGTTTTCCTAATTCTTCTGTAATGTGTAATGCACTCTTATTTTTTTTTTGAAAGAATCCCATTATATGTTATCAGGTAGAATGTTTAAAAACAATGATTCAATGCAAGGAAAATATATTTCCTTAGGTAATAATAATTATATTAATCAGTGTAAAATCAGGTATAAAAGTTATAAAAATTATTCATCATTAATAACATCCTGAACATGCTCATCATGACACCTAATGTTTTAAGTCTTATAAGGGGTGGGCTGTTACACAAAGCACAATGAATAAACAGTTTTTTAAAGAAATATTCATAGGAAGGACAGCTCTGAATTATTGAATTTCTTGGAAATAATTATTTTGTTTGAATCATCTCCATCAATGTCATTTAAAAGCATAATGGTAGATTCTCATGCCCCCAAAGAATACGTTGACTCTAAATGAAATTGGCTGTCAGTGTTATTGTTTTGTTGATCAAAATTGTTTAAGTACCCTCAGTATCATAAGAAAACGTCAAGGATCATTGGAAGTGTGGGTGTAACATGTATAGAAATTTGATACCAAATTGCTATCCCAGAACTATGCCTGAAAAGCTCATTTTTATGTGTATACACATACACATGTGTACTCACCCATGCGCAAATACTAGGAGGTACAAGTGCCTGTGACCCTAAACATGTGCTTAATTTTTTATAATTTTCCTCTTTCATAGAAGGGAAGAGTGGAAAAATTCTTACTAACTAGAGGTTCCGAAAACTTTGGAATTTCATTAGGAACATGACTTAATTTTCAGTAGTGCAGTGCAACTTAGAGGGAAGAATAAGAAGCATATCTGTTTCACAATTTTCACCCTTAGATATTCAATGAAATCATCTGGCTAATATATCTGACAAACTTCTAACCTAAGGGAATTAAAAAAGGAGAGACCTTCATTTTATTTCATTTTCTGACAGTACCATCTATTCAACAATCCACAGAAAATATTTTTAAAACATATTTATGATCTCTGACACAATACACAATTTGCATCACATAAGCAAAGCATGCAATTGTAAAATGGTAATATGCATTCTATTAACTTTTAAAAATTTTGAATATTTGTTGCTTCTGGTTTTGGGATTTGAATAAAATCCTTTAAGAATTCTGTACAAATCACTTGTTTAAAATTTTCATGCTGAATGGCATACATTTGTTTGGCCCTGAGACTGCATTTCACAACTTTCCAACTATTCCCAACAGTGGCTTCCTAATTTTGGAACTATGTTCTAAGACTCTTGTGAAAGCAATTTTATGAACCTATAGATTCTTAGCAAAGTAAGTGAAACAGGAATCACACCCAGACAGTTGTGAAAGGCCAGAAGCAACACAGCTAATCAGATGCTCAGGGAAGACATGCATCTCATCAGCATAGTTGCTACCAGGTGCAAGAGCAGATGTAGCACCGCTTCTCAGTGCTACAGTGAATGCAAGAAGGACTGGTAGGGCCCTGGCCAGGTGGTTCAGCTGGTTGAAGCATCATCCCGTACACCAAAAGGTTATGGGTTTGATTCCTGGTCAGGACACATACCTGGGTTGTAGGTTTGACCCCTGACAGAGGTTGGGATGTATACAGGAGATAACCAATCAATGTTCCTCTCTCTTCTCTCATGTCAATCTCTCTCTCTCTCTCTCTCTCTCTCTCTCTCTCAAAAACAATAAACATATCGACATATCCTTCTTGGGTAAGGATTAAAACAAAAATGGAGGACTGGTATGGAGTGGAGAGACAAAAACAAGATAAAGAGAAGCACAGAATTTGTCAGCAGGAGCCTTAGAGAAACACTTATTTAACTACATTTTAACACATGATATATTTACATAACGTACACATACCTCCTATGTCCCTCTATTCACCTGACACGGTCACCAGTAGGTCCCATGTGACCCACATGACAAATACCTACATTGGCTTTTAGAAGAGGTTTCAAAGATTCATCAAACTAAAAAGAAAAGTTAATTAACACTTTACTAATGACGAATCTTTTAAAATACAGGGGCGGGTAAAAGTAAGTTTGCAATTGTTCCTATGGAAAATAATATAATAATTAATTAATAAAAATATAAGAATAAATTGTTTCTTGTACTCACAATTGTAAACTAGTTTGCCCACCCCTGTATATTCTTAAATGCAAATAGCAACATGCAGAATTAGCCAAAGAACATATATGCACAACCCATGGACAGACACCAGTGTGGGGATGGCCACAGGGAAGGGATAGGGAGGCTGGGGACAGGAAAGAGAGGGGAAAAAGGGCGGATGGAAACATCTGCAATAAGGTCAACAATAAAAATAAAGAAAATGTTGCATATACCATGTATGCTGTTTTAAAATCGACCTCCAGTTTCTTTACAACACAGGTGACAACCACAAGGCCTGAGGGCTGAATCCAGCCCTCCACCTTGTTTTATCCAGCCCAGCACCTTATTTCTACCTGGCAACGCCAAGCTCCTTGCCCCTAGTTAAAGAGTAGTTACATTTATACAGTCCTAACATTATATTCGGCTCTTTGAAGGCAACTACCAGGCTGAAGTAGCCCCCAGTAAAAATGAGTTTGATACCCCTGCTTTACAATATGTCCTGGGCATTCTATATCTTGAAATCTCTGATAGTTTCTAATGATTACATAGCATTCCAGAGCATGTATTTGCCAAGATTTGCTAAGATTTTTCCACTAACCAATATATGCCCAATATATGCCCATTTTGTCCTTTGGCTAAAGAAAAATAGAAAGAACATCAAGTCAAAAGATACACATTTATTTCCCAATTGCCTTACAGAAAAAACATCAAGAGTAAAAGTGCATGAAAGCCTACTTCTAGTATCTCCACAAAAATGTCATGTTTGTGTATGTGTTCATACCTACCAAAATCTAAGTTGATAAATGATCACTGACTCATTTGCACTGACTTCATTGCATTTCTTTATTACTGAGTCTAAATATTGTTCATATATGTATTCACATATTGACAATACTTGTCCTTACAAATCAAACACCAGTAGCTGTTGACCACTTTTTCCCTTGACTGTTCTAATTTTTTTGCAAATTTTTTTGTGTGTTTTGACTATATAACTTGAATAGGGGGCTGACTTTACCCTTCCAATATTAATTAATTGTCCATATTCCATTTTCTAAAAATCTTTTGAAACTAGCTTTTCTATAATATTCTAAAGTCTAATAGTTTCTAGGATCTGTTTTCTTTTTGTGATTAATCTGCACAGTTCTCTCTATACTGATAGTTCATTTTACATTTTTCTCCTTCTTTCCTTTCTTTCTTTCTTTCTTTCTTTCTTTCTTTCTTTCTTTCTTTCTTTCTTTCTTCTTATCCTCCTTTCTTCCTTCCATCTATCTGCTTTTTTCTTTTGCTCCCTCCCTTCCCTCTTTCCCTCCTCCCTTTTCCCCTCTTTTCTCTTCTTCACTTCTTTACTTTTTGTGAGCTTTTCTCTCCCAACTGTATCATTCTTCCCCTTCTTTTATCCCCCCTCCCTGACATTTCTGCCAGAAACCTGCTAGTAACTCTGGGTGTTGTTCTTGGTGTTCCTCCTTAGGTTCTAGATCTGGGCAAAGTGCATTGACTTTTGCTTTCTCATCAACCACATCTGACAGCTGCACCACACTGAAGATCCCATATCAATCCTAACTGAATAAAATAGTGTGGAAGGGGAGAAGGACAAAAGCAGAATGGAAATAAGATTGTTAGTGACAAAGGCCCACTCATAGTAAATATACACCCATGACAAGTTGCACGAATTCTGCCATCTAACCTTCTTTATATACTCAGTAGATATTTAGTTATTAAACTTAGAGTTATCAGTGTTTTGGTGATTTTAGCTTTAAAGAAATATTATTTGCCAATGTAATCCTTACTCTCCCCCCTCCTCCTATTTATTCATACTCTTCTTTGTCAAAATGGTCTTTACTATTTTCTGATTTCCTTTTTTAACTGAATTTAAATATTGCAATGTCTCCTCAAAAAAAATCATTGAATACTTATTGTCATTATGCTAAAAATGTACATTGATAGGATAAAAGGGTTACACACACTATTATACAATAAATAATCATCAAGGATATTTTTCTGCCCTTTTGAATTTTTTGTTCCTTTTTTTAATCATTTGAGTCTTACATACTGTATTTTGCTTTGTATAGTGTGTACCCACATTTTGGGCCCAAACTTTCTGTTTTAATTTTTAATTCAATGTTTTATTTATTTGTATTTTGAAACAAAATTTATTATCATATTCCAGGATATTACTTTGCATACAAATACTGTTATTGCTTTCTAGAATTACACTCTTAATGCATAATCATAAACAAAACAATTAAAAACATTTATATAGACACAGAATTAGTACTGCCCATGTATAATGTGCATTCTTATTTTTCCGTCAAAAACTTTGGGAAAAAGTATACATTATACATGGCAAAATATGGTATTTATTGATAATCTTATTTCAAGAAACATTACCTGAATAGTAAATTATTAAATCAAATAATTTCCTATTCAATTTTACATACTATCATATGAAACAGTAATAGCTTTTATAATTAAGTATTCTACTGAACTTTATTTCCAATAGATTTTAGTTGATTAGTATATTATTCACAAAATGATAGTTTTATACTATTCATTATGATAGTTAAAATTATTATACCTTTTCGCTATCATATTGCATTATAAACAATGTCTCCCATTATTTTAAATATTGTGGAGTTTGGAATGATGGGTCTCTTTGCTCTTTTTTTACTTCATTATGCACACTTTCTATTAAATTACGTGACATTTTATAACAGATTTTATAATACTGAAAAATTTTTGCCTTCTTAGTATTACCACTTATTTATGCATTATTTCTCTTTCAATATGTAAAAATCCCGCTTTAATATTTATTTACATATTTATTTCAATTTCCATATGTGAAATCAGGAATTTTCTTTTCCTTCATTATATTTCACAGATTTTGGTATCATGCTATATTCATAAAATTGATTGTGAATTGGTTAATTTTCACAAAGAATAATCATGTACTATGTGCTCTGTAATTGCCTTGATTTTGGATTTTAAAGCTTCTCTTATTTTAATTTTCATCTCTATATTTTTTCCTTAAGAATTGGGTGAATTCCTAATGTGGGTTTCTGCTATAATGTCTGTGTCCCTCCAAAATTCATACATTGAAATTTTAACCCCCAATATGGTTGTATTAAGAGGTGGAGTTTGGGGGAAGTGATTAGGTCATGAGGACGAAGCCCTCATGAATGAGATGAATGCCCTTACGCAGAGGACTCAGAGAGCCTCCTTGCCCCTTCAGCCACGTGAGGTCACAGGGAGAGGCAGCCATCTGTGACCCAGGAACTTGGCTCCCGCTAGCCTCCAGAATGACAGTGCCTTGATCTTGGACATCCCAGTCTCCAGAACTGAGAAATAAATATTTGTTCTTAAGCTACCCAATACTTTTGTTACGGCAGCTCAATTAGGACAATTTCTAATTGACTAATTCTGTAGTATCTAACATACTTTCCCTCACCTCCATTATTTTCTCACTTTCTCTCTTGGTGATCTACCATATGCTTTGGAGTTTTTCCCTCCCTTTCAAGAATGGAATATGGAGACTGCATCTTCTGAGACCTAGCACATACGTAAAATTTTTTGGTCATTGTTGCTTCAACATATAAAATGCTGTATTTTTAGATAGTGGCATTTTCATCTCACATTCCTTTAAATATTTTCCAATGTAGTCTGGAATTAAGCACTGTAAAAAAGTCAAAGGTTTATGATTATTTATTTTTATAGTTGAATATGTTGTATACTTTAGGTTTGGGGTTTTTTTTGCTTGTTTATTTGTTCTTTGTCTTTAGTTTGTCCTTATGGAGGATGACATTTGATTGCCCAGTACTGGGACTATTATCCGGGGCTATTATGAGGAACTCCACAAGAGATACTCTAGAGCTGCAATTGAAAGTGACATGCCCACACAAGGGTCAGAATGAAAAATTTAGATTTCTCTGTAGTTTCCTATGGCCAATGTAAAGATCTGAAGACTTCAGATCAGGAAAGGGTTCAGATACAAGTATAATATTTGCATAGAGTTTTACTTCCATAACCAACATTTTTTTCTGTAATAATGGTTAGAAATTATAAAGGATGGGCTAGGGCCCCATTCTTGAGGGCTTTGATTTTTTTCTGTTGTCTCCCTGTTCTACTTCCGTTACAACCTGGGATCAAAATTCTGTAGTAATAGTAGAATGAAAAAATGATTCTAAGTCACAGCTCTTGTAATTACTCCAGTTCTAGGTCTCCAAGAAAACTTTTTTTTTATTTTTTCCATTTCCATTTATCCTCCTTATACCCCCTCCCCCAACACTGTTGTCCATGTCCCCGTGTCCGTGAGTCCTTTTTCCTTTTGCTCAGTTTCTCCACCTCTTAACCTCACCCCCAGAGCTGTCAACCTGCTCTCTATTTTTGTGTTTTCTGTATCCCCAGTTCTAGTTATTGTTTTCTTCAAGACATGATGCCAGTGAATTGAATAATGTATATATACAATTACATAATTTATTATCTTCATTGATTTGAAATTATGTGGATAAATAATTAGTACTACCAAGGAACTCTCTCAAATGTGAGAGTTCCTAAACTTTACTCTTTTATATACAACTCAAATATCATTTCATCATCACTTTTACATTATAAATCCATCCAAAAAGTCTCTACAGAAATCCTCCAAATTTGATCCTAGTTATTATGGTCTTCATTTGCATCTGTCTTTATAATTTCATTACCTTGGAGAGCAAGCCCCACTGTTTGGGCCACCGGGCATTAAAAAAATATTGAATGGTTTTCTACTTTTGATTAAGCTCCAATTACATCCTTGGCTCACCTCAATTAGTGGTCACATACATTCCTAATTTAGTATTCCTCTTTCTTGACAAGACTTTAAAAATTATCCATATTCCTTTTAATGTAGAGTTCAGACATTCTCTTTTTAGTAACTGAATCTAATCCTTTTCCTGAGCCAATATGATGGATTCCCCCTTGGTCGTGCTGCCCTCTCAGTGTTGTTCTAACAAACTAATTGCAGCAGTGTCTGCGGTTACACTCCCAGCACAACATCCAGGCTCCATGTAAGCTGGAAATAGGTTCCACAGTGGTATGCATGTTTTTGAGGCCACGCATTATCTTTTCTGCCAAATGAATGCTATCAGAAGATTTCCCCCAAGTGTACCACAGCCTCACTTCCTCATGTTGGATGTGATTCTCAAAATGTGGTCCCTGGAGCAGCAGAAGCAACTTATGCCAGCATCACCTGGGGCCTCTCTGCAAATGAAAATTGACAGGCTCCGCACCAGCACTACTAAATCAAAAACCCCTGAGGTGGGGCCCAGCAATCTGTTCCAGATGACAGGATGAAAACTAGAGTTTGCAAACACTGGTCTAGTGGTTGTGTTGAGTTCTCTACATATCTGTCATTTCACTGATGTTAAATTTGGGGCAATGAATTTTTTCCCAGACATTGGTAATTTTGCCTTTCCTAGACTATAGCACTTGTTGATACTTTGCTCCTCAATTTATTATATTCTCTTGAGTATTTGGATGATGAGTGTCGAAGTCATGCACTCAAGACCCCTTGTGGTCACCTTGAGGATAAGCTTGATGCTACCTTGTGTAATTCTACTGCGTAGGTGTAGGACACAAAAGAATGTCAGGAAACCCCAGGAAAGTGGTTCTAGTAGGAGGTCAATATAGTTTAGCTTCCCCATAACTCAACACTCCTTTAGTCCCTTTTTGTACGATTGATAAGCCTCCATTATTAAGTGATACTTTTATTATACTTTCCACCAGGATCTCTCCTGATAGGAAAATTGTGTCCATGGTGCTGTCCCTCATTTCTATTATAGGGTGTTTGTATATATGTTTTTTCATTCCTTCATGATCTGGAGTGACTAGCTAAATAGGTATATTGAATTTATTTTTGAATTTGAAAGCTAAAATAAATCAAATAAGAGGAAACATGAAATTCAGGGTCAGATAGAACAGGATTTTAATTATCAAAAGAAGCATTTAACATTATTCCAAAGGAGTGAGAAAATTAGACACTTGGTTTCCATTGTAGGACCAGAGGAATAACTATCTTCTTCTGTTTATCTACTTATACACACATGCACACACGTTTTTCACTATGGGACAATGACTGATTTCAAAATGTTTGCGTATTAGCTCTTACTATTATTAGTGGGAAAACTCCAGTGCTCCTATTAATGGAAAAGTCATCATGCTGGTAATAAAAATAACATGTGTTTGGGATCACATACCATAGATAACAATAAATTCTTTCTCTACCCTTGAATAATAAACCATAAAAATTCCTAAATTAAACAGCAGTCTTTCAGAGGCTGGGTAAATTATAGTAAAAAATAGAACTTAAAACATTCCCGATATATTTGGGTGTAATGTTTGCACAAAGGAAGGTGATATTCTAGTAAAAATGTTTGAATTTTAATACAAACACATGAAATACAGAGTAGACTAAGCAGTATTCACACACTAAGAAGAGGAAACAATGAATCTACCTTACATGCGTCCAAAGTCTCTAGGATTCATTAGAGAAATACCTCAAATAAAATAAAATATAAATAAATCTTTGCAAAGTAAAATTGGAAATATATTCATGTATGTCACCAATTAGCAAAAAGTTACAGTAAAAACATTCATAAGAAAACATTTAAACTTAACGAAGGACATTTCTATTATCAGTGAAATCAACCCCCCCACCCAAGTCCTGGGCTAAACCAGGTGAAGAAAGTGGAACTCAACCTTTATTTTGTAGAAAAACATGAACATAAAAGAAAAAACACCACCTTTTTTTATTACTTTATACATCACACAGTCTGACCTCTAATGTGTCAGACTTATTTCTAACAACTTTTCAGGCAACATTTTCCATCATCCTCTCAGAAGCCACTAAAAGCCATGTGGTCAGAGAAACCTACTATGCGCTGTCCCACATGGTCCCTCCCAATTGAGTTTCTGAGTAAGGGGCACAGAGATGAATCTATGAAGGAGCCTGGCATTTAGAAACTGGAAAACAAAACAGGACAAAGTACGTAAGAATATTCAAGGCTATGGAGAGAAGCAAGAGCGAAGTTTCATGGGAACCAATGCCTGGCCCAGCTACAACATTTGCAGGCCTAGGGGGGAAAATACAAGTTGAGTTCCACATATCAGATATTTAAATATCTACACATTTAACAATTCCATATAAAGCCCACGCCATGTGTTTTAGGCTTTTTTTATGATATCACCAACTCTGGGTAACAATTTCTACTTTAGTTATCTCCAGCTACAAACTACTCCTGAAACTTAGGGACCTTAAAACATTGTGTTTATTATTCGCAGGTTTTTGTAGTTTGCGCTGGGATTGGTGGACACAGCCTGTCATTGCCTCAGCTGGGGCGGTTTGAATGGGTGAGGAAGTTACTCAACTAGTGACACTGACTTGAGTCCTAGGTTTTTGCTGCTGGCTGATGCCTCAGATTTTGTGTCAGCTGGGTCCTCCAGGAAGAAGATGGTGAGAAGGAGTTAGGATTGCAAGTACAGATGCTCCTTGACTTAATGATGAAGTCACTTCCCAAAGAACCCATCCTAAGTCAGAAATGCTTTAAATGCACCTAAACTACTGACCATCACAGCTTAGCCCAGCCTACCTTAAACATGTTCAGAACACTCACATAAGCCTACAGTTGACCAAAACTATCTAACACCATGAACTCGCTGATGAATATCAGTTGGCTGCCCAGCATCCCGAGTATTGTGCCACATATCACTAACCCAAGGAAAAGATCAAAACTCAAAGTACAATTTCCACTAAAAGTATAGTGCTTTTGTACATCATAAACTTGAAAATCATTAAGTCAGACCATTTTCAACTGGGGACTGTCTGTAGGGGTAGGGGAGAGGGAAATGCCTGTGAAAGTTAAACGGAGAAGGTAGGAAACTGAACTGGGAAGGCAGAGATAGGAATTAGATGCATAACCAAGTCTCAGCCATCCCAGTGCGGGACTCCCCAGCAGACTGTCATGTGGGGCAGAAATGGCCAGACCCTCGTATCCCCACCCTGCTCAGTCACAGGCTGGGGGCTGACTGCAACAATCACAGACTCACCTTGAACACCGAGGGAGAAGCTTCAGCTAGTGGCTGCTGGCTACCTGCCTTCCGACTGAATGGGAAGTTTTTCTCAAAGGATGTGCCCCTACCCCTAGGGCTGTCACAGGAGCCTCTGTGTGGCCTCCTGAGGGGAGGTAACTTGAGCTTCTTCATAGCACAGTCATTTCAGACAAGGTGATGGCCTTCTCCCAAGTGCCACTTCTCCTACCTTCCATTGGTGAGAGCAAGCCAAAGGATCAGCCCAGATTTAGGGGGAAGAGATTACACAAGGATCTAAACACCAGGACACAGAGTTCATTGAGGGTCTATAAAGTAATCATTTACATTGGAAACACTGACAGGTCCATCCTCACTTTTGCAGGTTCTGAGCACTAGCATTAATTGGGGTAGCCATCCCCTCTAATTATTTATGTTATAGACTATATTTATGTTATACATCAAACTAGTAAACTACTAAACTATATTGTATTCTTCTACCTTGACAAATGTAACCTCCTAAAGACCTGAAGGACCAAGTTCAAATTTAGAATTCTTATGTTTCTCAGGTTTTCACAATAGAATATCATAGCATAGGAAGACTACCAGTTTCTAGTCCTGGGCTCCCAGACTGGACTCCTCCACCTTTATTCCCGGCCCCAGCCCCTTCCAGAGGTCTTATCACACATATGTCTGGACACCCCAGATTGCATATCCCAGACCCACTCATCCCCTGCACCCTTCCTTCATCCGAGAAAAAAAAAAAAAGACAAACAAAAAACCATGCTGTCTTCTGACCAGACCTCTGCTAGAGTCTGCCTGAAGGAGGATGGCCTGGGGAACAGGCTCACACAGACCAGACCATAGAGGGATTCCATGATCTCTGTACCCAGAGCAAAGTCCTGAAGGGCAGATGTGAGTTATGGAAGGGCAAGCTTCCTGAAGTGCAAACTTTTTGCCTCAGAGAGGTTAGAGGCAGGGCCAGAGGAGGGTTTTGCAAAGTGCAAAGCTCAGAACAGAAGTCCCTCTGACCTGTGAAATACTGACCAATAAACAAGGAATTGTTAACAGTGGTTGAGTACTGTGAGACTTGATATTCCCCTTCCCTTCTTACATCCTTCATTGAAACACCATAACAACTCAAGTAAATGCATGTAGGAGAGGGAACAATTGGGCACCTTCTTACACAATACAGGAAAGTTTATATATAAACTATATAAAAATATAACTATTAAAATGAAATGAATAGCCAGGACATTTCTATTGATGTAGAAGCACACTATAGAATTGTATTTCAAAAGCATGTTTAAGTGTGCAATGTATATTTATCGATATGAAAAAAATACAAAAAATAATCTGTGCATCTGTGGATATGTTTCTATACCTTTGAGCACAGAGGGAATCCAGCAGTGACAGTCACCCACCCATCAGCACTGGCCGCTATGTTGGCAGTGTGGAGCGGCAGAGGGTGCAGGACTGGAAAGAGCCAGTTTCTGAGCTTCTTCTCACATGTGTATCTATAACTTCACTTATTAAAGCAGGCATTCTTTGTCATGCCTCAAAAAATTAAGTCAAATAATTTAAAGAATACAGAAGCTATTAAAGACAGAATTTGTTAAGGGCTGCTAAGGTGTGTCTAAAAGACACACACTAGTTAAAGAGAATGAAAACGTAGGAAAGGTCATCAGATTTAGTGACTCAGAGGTCACTGCACAATGTCATTTACACAGAGCAGTGGAGGTGGAAAGTTGACAGACTTGAAACGCAAGTGGATTGTGAGGAAAGGAAACACTATTACCACCCATCACCCTCCTCGGTGCTTCTCAAGCCAATGTCTATGAAAAATGTTAATGCGCATGTTCAAAATAAAGCCAACTATAAAACAAAACACTGAAAATGATCTCATTTCAGTTTGGGGGATTTAATTTCCATGGCATCAAAATAATACACAGCTCTGAAAAACAGTAAATAAATTTTAACTCTATTTAAAACTTCCTAAACATTCTTGGGCAGGGGTTTATGATCTTTCATTTTGTTTTTCCACCAAACTTATGCAATTATAACTGTGCTCTGTTAGAAAAGGAAAAAAATGCAACATTTTTCTGATTCTACTTAATTCTAAGGAAACACGACTTGGTGGAGGAGACAAAGTCAGAGTCAAGGCTCTCCTGCGATTAAAACGTCACAGACCAGGTTCCACCATGACTCCAATTCTGGGAGCTTGTGTCAGAAGGGGAACAGGCTTCTCTCAACAATGAACTGGCAGCTCTTCTCAAATCACTTTCAGGCTTCACTGGGTCTATGGAAATTAAAGAGGCTGATGGTGACTTCCATAACCAATACAATGACTAACATCTACACAGGTTTGCTGTAGAAATGATGGTTCTCTTAAGACTATATTGGTATGACAATTATAATTTAGAATATATCTACAGTAACTGACAAAGGAAAGAAAAATAAAATTGAAGAAGCCCACTCTCAAAATAACTCTTTAAGTCACTACTTCACTATAGAACTCAAATCCTGGGAATATTTGCTACCCAACGAAGGATTATACTACAGACAGACAACAGAAGAATACATGAGTAATATTAAACAATTATAAACTTGAAAAACAGCAAAAGTAAAGAATTCTATAAGAATACTATTAAAAAGAAATTGTTTGGTGTAAAAAAGTTTAGACATACAAAAAAAGAAAAAAAATCCTATGTATTTACCAATAAGCTTAAGAAATGAAATGTAAAAAATACAGCTGAATCCTCAACCTCAACTCAAGCCTCATCTTTGCATCCAATGGAAGCCACTTATTGTTTGTTGATTTGTTTATTATGGCCATTCTGACCTGTGTGAAGTGGCATTTCATTGTGGTTTTAAGTTACATGTTTCTGATGGCTAGTGATGCTGAGCATCCTTTCATATGTCTATAGGCCTTCTGTATGTCCTCCTTGGAGAAGTGTCTGTTCAAGTCCTTTGCCCATTTTTTAATTGGGTTGCTTGTCTTCTGACATAGTTTAACTGACATTGATGTACAATTTTTCATTTATTTTAAAAAAAATTATTGTATTTTTGCATTACCTATTATCCTCTTTATTCCCCTCACCCCCCCCAGCAATAACCACACTGTTGTCCATGTCCATGAGTCCTTTTTCATTTTTGCTTGATCCCCCCACTCCCACCAGTATGGTACACCTATCATAATTGATGAACCTACATTAATACTTCATAATTACCCAAAGTTCAGAGTTTTTTGGGGGGTTCACTTTGGTGTTGTGCATCCTGTGGGTCTGCACAAATGTATAATGGCATGTGTCCATTATTATGGTGCCACCTACAGAATGGTGACTATCTGGAAAGTCCTCCATGTTCTGCCTGCCCATTCCTCCCTTTGAACACCTGGCAACCATTGACATTTTCACTATGTTCATAGTTTTTAGTTTTATGTTTTCCAGCATGCATATAGTTGAAATTATACATTATATAGCCTTTTAAGATATTCTTCTTTCACTTAGTAATATGCATTTAAGATTCCTTCATGTATTTTCATGGCTTGATGACTAGTTTCTTTTTAGCGCTAAATAATATCCCATTGTCTAGATGCACCACAGTGTGTGTGTATATGTGTGTGTGTGTGTGTGTGTGTATCTTCATTAACTTACTAGAAGATGTCTTGGTTGCCTCCAAGTTTGGGCAATTATAAATAAAGCTGCTATAAACATCTGTGCACAGGCTTTGTGAAAAGCTAAGTTTTCAACTTCTTTGGGCAGATAGCAAGGGGTGTCACTGTTGGATAATATGGTAAGAGCATGCTAAGTTTTGTGAGACACTGTCAAACTGCCTTCCAAAGTGGATGCACCATTTTGTCTTTACACGAAAAATGAGAGTTCCTGTTGTTCCACATCCTCGCTAGCATTGGGTGGTGTCAGTGATCTGGATTATGAATATTCTAATAGGTGGTATCTCACTGCTGTTTTAATATACATTTCCCTGATGACATAGGATGTGAAATATCTTTTCATATTGTCATTTGCCATTGTGTATTTTCTTGACATGTCTGCTAAGGCTTTTGGTTCATTTTATAATAGGTTTTTTTCCTTATTGTTGCATTTAAAGAGTCCTTTTCATGTTTGGGATAACTGTCCTTTGCATATATATTCTCCAAGCTTATCAATTATTTCTTTCAGAGATTGTGCCTTTGGTGTTGTATCTAGAAATCATAAAGCAATTGTCATGAACAGTGAATTTGATAGGGGTGGTAGAAAGAAGTCTTCTTTTCCAGTTTTTGGCAACTGACACTTCTAAATCTTGCACCTATGAATATAAAGTAGGATAACCTTTTCTCCTTGTGGTTAAGAAAATCCTGTCTTTCTTCAGTGCCTGTTGTCCTGTTTCTGTGCCTGGAGCACACTCTATATGTAAAACTTCCTCCAGGGGAATGACAAATTGCTAAGTTGATATTTACCAAGGCTGGTCTGCCTTCTTATATTTTCTTTTGTCTGTCTGTGAATATTTGTAAGATGATGGGGAGGAACCTGTGGTTAGGGTAAATAACCATCCCCCTAACCAAGTAAAAAGGAAGTTACTTGTCTATATGGAGAAAGGTGGAGGAGGACATTGACGTTGGGGTTGATCAGAAAGGTGCTCTGGCAAGAGAGAAATCCTTAGTATGCTTCTCAGTCTGGTGTGGGTGCAGCCTGGTAAGCTGAAGGGGCCTGAGATATTTCAGATAATCAGAGATGGGATTTGCTGATTAATTGGTTTTACTGATGAGGGGAGAAGGAATTTCAGCTTTCTAGGCTAGCCCTGCTTGATTTTAGAAATGGAAAAGAGAAGATGTAGGTATAATTAGCTAAATGTTAGAAATTATATTTTAGAAGAACTATCTATGTCTTCAGGGCCTCTTCACTTTGACAAGGGGAAAACACAACTGGAGAAATAAACTCAAGGCTGTTAGAAGTGTTTGCAGAGGTTCTGTATAAATGTGCTCCCAGGAGGTACAGACGATATCCCATTGGTGGCTCTGCAGCAGGGATTTAATTTGAAAGTTCTATAAATAACATGAAGCCACTTTTTCCTCTAAAACCTAAGATTTAAACTGTGGGGATAGACCTAAGGTTTCTGAGTGTGGGAGTGAAATCTTGAATAGTGGCAGGAACAGGAAAGTGAGTGGCAGACAAAAGTAGTTATCTATGAAAAGTCCTCTTACATTGGAGAGTTGTATTTGAGAAGAAGACAGTTTAATTCAAACAGTGAGAAGGAAAATTAATAAAAATTAATCTGTAATGATAGATTGGGTCATAATGTACAAAGCCTTCAATGCTACAATGAAGATACTAAACTCAATAATGCTGGTAATAAAGAGGTTTGAAGTTTGGGAGTGCAATTGGACTGAGGATGTAGATTTTGGAAACCTTTTTGATAGCAATGCCTAAAAGCCATCCATCTGGAAATGAGAACTACAGGTATAGGAAAAGATGTGGTGATGTGGAGAATATATAAGTGCTGTGTGTGTACACTTGTGCATGCATGTGCACTCCACTCATCCAACCACATGCATGGAACATGTGGTATTTGGGAGAACTCATAGCACACAAATGGACTGTGATGAACTCTCCATGGAATAGGGGTGTGTGGTGGGGGAGAGTGTGTGGGTAGGGGGTATGCACATGCACTGACCTGGCAGTAAAAATTAGGTATTTATTCATTTGTTTGTTGTTTACTTAAAAATTATATTTTCAACACAACCTAGAAATTATTTTCTCTGTTTTTATTTTTTTTTAAAAACTTCTCTTAAGGTAATTTAAACTAGGCAAGATTTAAGGCAAATACATGATACACATAGGCAAAGAAACAATGCTGCTTATTTTCAGGGAAGGTTAACAACATCACAGAAATCAGAATATGTTTCTAAGGGGAAATTATAAAAGATCAATGAGGCTCTTTAAAGCCAAATAAAATTTAAATTATCTCTAATTTTTAACGAGTTGAATCAGATTTTTTTAAACGTATAATCAAACCCCATACTATATTTTAGGCCTCTGGAAAGCTCCATGTACTCTCAGGTCAGGAGAACACAGCAGGAGGCAGCACGGTTGAAAGCACTGAAACAGTCATTGAAGAGCTCTCCCGTGATCTGAGGAGTTACTGCACCTTTCAAAAGAGTGCACTTTATTTAAAGTACAAACAAAATCTACTCTTAGGTGCCCAAAATGGTGAACCAATTACTATATTGGGAAATAATTTACTTCCAATTATATTTCATTCTTTCATATTATTTACTCATAGGTCTGAATAGATTTTATAATTTTAAAAAAGAAATCATTGTTTTTTCTTTCCTTTATATAAATTCCATACCTTCCTCCTATCAATTCTAAAACATTAACAGCATAGTTTACCATCTGAGCTAAATAAAATTTTAAAAAACCACAGTTTTATAACAAAGAATTGTAAGAACACTACAACTTGCCTTTTACGTTTTAAGAGAGAAAAGAGGCACTATTTCCCTGAATTCTATTAAATGATTTTTAGTGAAAAAATGAAAAAACTGAGTGATGGAAGAGGCAGAGAGTTCCCTGTGGAGGGAACAGGTGATCCTCACTCGCTGGGCCGTGTTCAGGTGCGGCAGAGAGATGGGGAGGAGCCCCAACAGCGGCAGCGCGGGAAAGGCCTGGAGCCTGGACTGCATGGGTATTCGAATTTACTGAAAGAACTCACAGGCAGACTTGAAATATCCTGAAAAGAGGAAGAAGCGGCCAAAAGAGGCTGTGCTGGAGAATCAAAACATGGGGATTTTAGCGAGGACTTAACAAAAATATTACCATGCAGAATATGAACATGCAGTCAAACCATTCTTCATGTAAGGTTTCAATTTTCTCTCAGCAACAGAAAAAACAAATACAGCCAAAAATCCTTCTGAAGAATAGAAAGTAATATATTCCAACGTTTGCTTAATAATTTAGAGAATATTTTCTAACTGCAAACCAATTGACCCTTACATCACTTCTGCAATAACATGGGAGGCTATAAAGATAATTTTTCCATTTTCTGTATTTGTATTAAAATACTGCCAGAAAAGAAATAATAACCCAGAAAGTCACACCGTGCAGTTCTAAGGGTGACAAGTTATTCCACTGATGGATCTGAAACTAAAAGGAATCAGCAGACCTTGTGTTAATCTCAGACTTTTCACCGTTATGAATAAGTGCACCAAAATGGGGTGGGGGTGGGGGTGGGGAAGAAGGTGTCTGTCCTTTCTGAAGAGAGTCCCCTCCATCTTAATTCTCCTCTGCAGCTGCTTTTACTCTAAATAAAAATCAGTGTTTGCTTGTAATTATTTACTTATCTTTGCCCTGTACATTCAAAACTTTAATTATTCATGGGGTAATCCTTTTCATAAAATAGCATTCAGGAAAGGGGAGAAGCAAGTACAAATAAAACACTCCTTGGGTTTAAGAGGACATGACCTTGTCCCAGGTTTTCACTTTTAAAGGTCAAAATTAAGACATCAAACTATTTGGTCTAGGTTATATTATACAGAGAGAGTATCCATATACTTATAAGGTCAAAAAATATATTCTATTCAAAAGTTGAAGTGCTTAAGTTAAAAGACAAGCTCCTGGATAAATTATGTCCAGGTGTAGAATAAACTAAAATGTGTTATTTACAATCACCAAGATATGGAAGCAGCCCAAGTGTCCATCACTAAATGAGTGGATAAAACAACTATGGGACATTTACACAATGGAATTCTACTTGGCCATAAAAAAAAAAATAAACTTTACCCTTTGGGACAGTATGGATAGACCCAGAGAACATTATGCTAAGCAAAATAAGCCAGTCAGAGAAAGACAAATACCATATGACTTCACAGATGTGTGGAATCTAATGAACAAACTGCACTAATAAGGAAAATGGGGACAGATTCATAGATGGAGAGCAGGATGACAATTTGTGGGGGAGGAAGGTGAGGAGGTGGAGGGAATTGAGCAGAACAGAGAAAAGACTCATGGATATGGACAACACTCTGGTGATTGCTGGAGGGAGGAGAGGAGGGGGGACCTAAATAGTAATGGAAAAAATACAATAAAGATTAAATTAAAAAATAAAATGCATCTAGATAGCTTTCTTGTGTTTTAAAATGAGTAAATGTCATTGGTGACAGTTATCTGACCAAACTCACTTTGGAATTATGGCCTGTTTTGGTTAAATCCAAAAATTTGTCACTCTTTCAAAAAGAACATTGTTCTTCTCTTCTCTGTAATCAACTAATTTATGTTAGTCTTTTAAAAGTCTTTTCATACATCAGCTTTCCACTCTTCCTTAGCACTTTATTCAGAACCAGTCTTGATATCCAAGAGAAAAAGTTACCAAAAGGTAGAATTTTATATCCCCAGCAGGAACAGACAAGAGCCAAAATAAGTAAAAGAAAACACATCAGTATTGATGCTTTCCTGTCTCATAATATGATACAAGTCTAGTATTTTTTATAGCTTCAGAAAGTCAGCAATGCTACAACCAAGTGTGCCCATTTTTACTACTATAACCCTGTCAGGCTATGAAATCAGTATGCCCAGCAACAGCACAGCCACACTCCTACGGTTTTGTCAAGTGGCATACTTGTCTTTAGTCTGATGAGGGATGTTAATGCCAATGCAAATTATTCCCCATTTATACATTATGCAATATCACTTGGGGACACTGAAGCCCTATAATTATCCTTTCCTCAGTACCAGCCACCACTTTCAACCACTGTGCAGGAAGTCTTTACACTACGCACTCACACTACACTCAGTGAACGTGGCAAAGTGGCCTAAGTATGTAGCGATCCAGTTAATTCATCATTTATGGAATGTTATGTCTCTTTCCTTTTGGGTAGGTTTTGCTTCTTTGACTGGTGTAGATAATATTCTGATAATGAACTTCCTTCTTCTCTTCAGAAACAGTGAGGAAAAATTAGACATGTATAGCAATTTGCTGGTGAAAAATGCAATTAAATCAATTTTCATGAGCAACTCTGATTTTTGAAAGCACTCTACTAGAACCTGGAGATACAAAAATTGAAAGTCTTCACCAAAAAGAAAAGACCCTCCAAAAATCACATTCTGATTAGGATATGTGTGTGTGTACATATATACATATATACATGTGCACATGTATACACACACACACACATAATTCTAGAATATATAACATGAGCCCTGGCCAGGTGGCACAGATGGTTCGAGTATCATCCATACACCAGAAGGTTGTGGGTTCAATCCCCAGTCAGGGCACACACCTAGACAGTGATTTTGATACCAGGTCAGGGCACATACAGGAGGCAACTGCTCGATGTCTCATATCAATGGTTCTATCTTTCTCTCCCTTCTTTTTTCTCTAAAATCAGCAAGAACAGATCCTTCAGCAAGGATTAAAAATATTAATAAAAAGTACAACATGAATAATTCAAAAATTAACTAATGGAAAATTTTCTATTATAGTATCATGCGGGAGAAAGTCACTGAAGACTATGGCATAGATATCTTATTTCATATGTCTTAAAAAGAGAAGTTTACAAGGTAGAAACTCAAGAACATTATGACTAAGGAAAAAAGCTTAAGCTAAGACAAAGAGGTATGAATTTATAATTTATGATAAAATTGAAAGAGAAGATGAATAGCAGGGAAGTATATATAAACATGGGGCAGTGTCAGAATATCTTTAAGGGCTATTATTGTGGAAGGTGATTAAAAAATAATAACCCAAAATGGCTTAAGCAAAAATAGGATTTTGCCTATGTAATTACAAAGTTCAGCATTAGTTCTCACTTCAGAAATAGCTGGATTCAGAGTTGCAGATGATGTCAAAGCACTCACCCTCTCCCATGCATCCTCGAGTGTGCTTTCTCTTTATGGCTGTATTCCCAGACATACTATCGCTTGGGCAGCAGAAGTCCAAACCTGGATTTTTTCAAATCCTACTTCTGCAGGAAAAAACAATAGCATTCTTCCTTTTCAATAACTCTCGCTCAGTATTTCTCAAATCTTTCTCATTGTCATCCCCCTAAAAAGACTTCAAAACAATTTTTCTTAATTGCCCTGCTCCCAGGAAATTATGGAATATGATTTTGTCAGGAAGGGTTGAGCTTCAGAGGGCCATGTAGCCACTGTAATATTTAAAATGTTATCACCCCCCTACCCAAAGAACCAATTTCTACCCTTTTGGGGGAAATATGCCCCCACTGAGAATGCACATTCCAGTTGACAAGTTGATGTCAGAGTGGCTCTAGAGATGAGTGGCTCTAACTCTAAACCAATCATCATGGCCAGCTGCTGAGTGGCCAGGACTGGATCATGGTACTCTGCAGATGAACACACAACCAACCCCATATGAACAAAACAGGTATTGGAAGAATTGTGCAATAAAAAGAAACTTATAGTATTATGATCAAGAGGTAAGTGAACTGATATAGAGTAAAAGTTCAGCATAAGAAGAAAACATACAGGTCCATCATCACATCTAGGTTTTGAAGAAATACCTGTTTAGGCAAAGGTACCATGGCAAAGATGACTTGAATAAGGGAATGACTAGAGACAAGCAACTGGGTTTTTGTGACAGGTGAAATTAACAAAGAGAGATGATAAAAATCAGGGGTACAGACAAGAGAAAACAAAAGGATGAAAAGGATGCAACACCTCACAGAAGCAGAATCAACTGGATGTGGTGATGAGCTGACTACTGATAGAGGGAATTGATACTAGAAAATCTGAACTGGAATTCATAAAGGGAAAGTAGAAGACAAAACACCTCAGCCAACTGAGTGGATGGCAATGCCTTTCATGAAGACAAGGCAGGTAGAGGGTTGAAGGTTCTAGGGAAACAATGACCTGTTTTCTGGATATTTTGATTCCCATTCAGACTTTCGAGAAGAGATGGCCATGAGGCAGTTTGAAATTCAGGTCTGGCTAGTAAGAAAGACTTCAAAGCTAACGTTTACATTAGGGAGACACTGACCTATTTAAATTGTATTTGAATCCTTGGAAGAAGATGAGATACCCAGAAGAGAGATTCCATAGCATACACATCCAAAGACAGGACCTTAGGCATAAACACTATCTGGGGAGAGACTAAGGGCAGATGAATGAGAAGAGTGGTATCAGCAATATGAGAGGATTCCAAGGAGAAGAGTGATTTAAAATGAAAGAAGCTGTCTCACTGAGAACAATGTCCAACACCCAGAAGTGTGCACTATGGCAGGGTTTTAAAGGAAGCAGGCCTATGTCAATGTGCTGGGCACATTAATGTGATTAAGTAGTAAACTACGAATGAAACACTTACAAAACCAAAGGTATATGTCCCCACTAATGAATTTAGTAATTAAAAAAGGAAGGACAGTAGTAGTATTGAAACCAGATGCTTAAGAACATTTGTTTCCTTCCGACCAAGATGGAGGCATAGGTAGACACACTGTGCCTCCTCGCACAACCAAAAGAAGGACAACAACAAATTCAAAAATAAAAAAACAACCAGAACTGACAGAAAATCAAATTGCATGGAAGTCTGACAACCAAGGAGTTAAAGAAGAAACATTCGTCCAGACTGGTAGGGGGTGCAGAGATGGGCAGTCAGAGCAGAGAGAACTCCCAGCAAGGTGGCAGCTGGAGGGTCAGGGCAGGCAAGGCGGCAGCTGGTGGAGTGGATGGTCCCATATTTGAGTGTGGATAAAACGGGAGGAACAACTGGGGAGTGAGACAGATTGTACAACCCAGAGTTCCAATGTAGGAAAATAAACCCTCAAAGCCTCTGAGTGAAAAAAATCTATCGGGGTTGCGGCAGTGGGAGAAACTCCCAGTCTCACAGGGGAGTGTGTTGGAGAGACCCACAGGTCCTAGAATGTACACAAACCCACCAACCTGGGAATCAGCACCAGAAGGGCCCAATTTGATTGTGGGTTGCCGGGGAAGTGACTGAAAACTGGCAGAGAGCAGAGCAAGCAGCACTGTTCCTTCTCTGACCCCTCCCCCACATACAGCATCAAAACCCAGTGACATGGGTTGCCCCACCCTGGTGAACACCTAAGGTTCCGCCCCTTACTGAGGGGCCCCTTAACAGCTGTACTGAGACCAAAAAAAAAAAAGGCTCAAATGAAAGAACACATCAAAACTCCAAAAAAAAACACAACTAAACAATGAGGAGATAGTCAACCTATCAGATGCACAGTTCAAAACAATGGTAATCAGGATTGATTACTCCAGGATTGAATGCTCACAGAATTGGTTGAGTATAGTCACAAAATACAGGAAAAAGTAAAGGCTATGCAAAGTGAAATAAAGGAAAATGTACAGGGAACCAACAGTGAAGGGAAGGAAACTGGGACCCAAATCAACGGTTTGGACCAGAAGTAAGAAATAAATATTCAATCAGAACAGAATGAAGAAACAAGAATTCAGAAAAAAAATCAGGAGAAGCTTAGGAACCTCCAGGACAACTTTGAACATTCCAACATCTGAATCACAGGGTGCCATAAGGAAAAGAGGAAGAGCAAGAAATTGAAAACTTATGTGAAAAAATAATGAAGGAGAACTTCCCCAATCTGGCAAAGGAAATAGACTTCCAGGAAGTCCAGGAAGCTCAGAGAGTCCCAAAGAAGTTGGACCCAAGGAAGCACACACCAAGTCACATCATAATTATATTACCCAAGATGAAAGATAAGGAAAAAATCTTAAAAGCAGCAAGAGAAAAGGAGACAGTTACCAACAAAGGAGTTCCCATAAGACTATCAGCTGATTTTTCAAAAAAACCTTACAGGCAAGAAGGGGCTGGAAAGAAGTATTCCAAGTCATGGACGTACATCCAAGATTACTCTCTCCAGCAAAGCTTCATTTAGAATGAAAGGCGAGATAAAGTGTTTCCCAATAAAGTAAAGTTAAAGGAATTCATCATCACCAAGCCCTTATTATAGGAAATGTTAAAAGGACTTATCTAAGAAAAAGAGGATCAAAACCATGAACAGTAAAATGGCAATGAACTCACAACTACCTACAACTGAACGTAAAAAAAAATATATAAAAAATCTAAGTAAACAACTAGAACAGTAATAAAATCACAGAAATGGAAATTATGTGGATGGTTATCAGCGGGAAGGGGGACAGGGAGAATAGGAGAAAAGGTACAGGGAATAAGAAGCATAATTGGTAGGTACAAAATAGGGGGAGAAGTACAGTATAGGAAATGCAGAAGCCAAAGAACTTATATGTATGACCCATGGACATGAACTAAGTTGGGGAATGTGGGTGAGAGGGGGTGTGCAGGGTGGAGGGGAATAAAGTGGAAAATGGGACAACTGGAATAACATAAGCAATAAAATATATTTTTAAAACATAAAATAAAATAAAAAAGATTTTTGTTTGGGAGTTATACATGCATAGATTTGAGTCCCATTTTTAACATTTATTCAGATTCTCTAAGACTACTCAGTTTGCTCATCTATTTATGTGAACAATAATCATACTTGCTATACAGGATTATCTCAATGATCAAATGCAGTAATTAATCTAAAACATACCATAGAATTTTGGTTTGGCTATTATTTTTTATTTTCTTAACTGCCAGGAAGAATTCTGAGAATATTAAAATATTAAAATGGTAATGGTAACATACAACTGACATAGCAAGGCACACACGGAAGCAGGCAAAGATTACGCTGAGTGTCCATGTGGACTGCAAGCTTGAAGTAGGATGAAAAAAGATTCCTTATCAAAGATAAAAGGCAAGACCGAGAAAACTGATGAGCATGCAGGGAAAATTTGATGTGGAAAGGAAAACTGTGAAGAGTGCAAACATCAGAAAACCTTGATAAATCAATAAAGCATCAGGAAAGTTCGTCTCCAGAGTGAACAGAGTTAGGGCAGAGGCTGGAGGTTAAGTGGAAAATCATGGAGCTGGAGATGTGGATAATAAACCAGGAGGTGATTTAAAGGTGAGTGTAAGTGAGTCTGATTGAAAGAGGAGCCAAGATGAATTAGCACTAAGTGAGCTGGTGGTCGAACAAACTGGCCTGCTGCCTCACATTTTTCAGCAATAGTCTGAAAGCAGCAAGCGCGGAAACAGATATAAAGTAGCAAGATTATCCAAGATTGAGTAACAGCAGCACAAGACACACACACACACAAAAAAAAAATTAAAAAGCCCCCAAATCCCTGAAAATTTCTCATTTTGGGGGAGAAAGGAAGCAAAGCCTATTGGACCAAGTGCTGTAGAAATAGTGCAGAATTGTGTATGAAATGAAGATGTACAATGAAAAGCAGCACAGTTACGGAGCTGGAGGCCATGATGAGGAAAACTACAAGTATCATTAGAAGCTACGAAAATGGAAGTTTGGTAGCTTTAGCTTTAGCCAGAGAATAAATATTCAAAGGTTACGTTCTCTAGAAAGCACTTTTTTGCCTTTGAAAATTAAATTATTGGGGCGACAATTATTTAATAAAATTATATATGTTCTGAAACCTGTATCTGGCTGTGAAATTCAGTGAGGAGTCTGCCCTCTAGGGAGAGACTTCTGGAGGTATGGGCGCCCCTTAGAGAGCCAACACGTGAAATTGTTTGCAGCCACTCACCCTGGGATCCAGCCAAGGGAGGGCAGAGCGGACCGAGTCGTCTGAGGAGAGACTGTGGTATGTGGCTCTGCGGGGAGAGCTGAAGGAACAACGGTGGAACAGCGGCCAGGATCCCCAGGCTGAGTCCCTCTCCCACGTCACAGCCACCATCTTTCTGGAGTGGGGCATTTTCCTTCATATGGCATCAGGGGGGCCGGGGTAGGGGGTGCAATAGCCCCAACCTCTGGACTCCCAGGATAGAAAGTATATTTTTTTAATTAAATAACTTTGCTTTTTAAAAACATGTATGTTTTCCTTATAAATGACCAAAGAGCTTACCATAAATGTCTACAGCACTTGCTTTTAGAAAGTGTTCTATTTCCAAAAATAGGCCAAAAATTAGCAAAAAGGAAAGCTAAATTTATAACTATCATGCAGCTGCTTAATATAAACACCACAGAGAACAAGAGATGGCAAACAGTTCGTAAAAACATATGAGGAAAAAAAAGACCAAATCCCAGTTTTAATCTAATCTTTACTATACGCAAAGACCTTTACAAAGTTATGACAAATATTATCTGGAACATTAATTAAATTAACGTAGTTTCATAAGCATAATTTAATTCCAAAACTTCTTTTGAATGAATAGTCATATCTAAAAATGTCACAACAAAGAATACATAAAATAATATGCAATGTTAAAATAGTCTTTCTATGAAAGAGACTTGCCACACATTCCAAAATTTGGACAAATTTAATATACATCCATTTTTATACAGGACCCAATACTGAAAAACTTCAGGCTGAGCTGTAAAATGACTACTAAACACTAGGAATGATGTTTTTCGAGTGCCAGGAAGAAGGGACGTCTCAATAAAATGCAGACAGATTCACAGCATTTCACCACATCCGACTCAGATGATACAAGCCACAGTCATCCAATTCACGTAGAAAATGCAATTGAGAGCAAGTGCAAATGTGTGCTACAATGCCAGGGGACCTGCAGACTTCCCACAGTTCACGGGCTCTCTGCGGAACCCTGAACGCACACACACAGTCTCCTCCAGGGGAAAGCTATGCTCCCAGGAAACACCTGGATGACACCCTGTGGAAATATCAAGAAAAGTATCTAATTCAGAAGAACAAGGGAAGATTGGAAACCAAAAGTCCAAAAATAAGCACAACCTGATATTCTAGACAACTTTCCTGAATTTGGACATAAAGGAGTTAGTCTTGAAATTATTTTATTACCTGATGGATTTTTTTGAAATGGCTTCATTGTAGGGAGGCATTTTTCTTTGAGAGCAGCTGTTGCTTTCACACAGATTTTAATATGAAACATATAAGTTTATTATTCCAAGATATTTTACAATTGGAGCTGCCTTTGACCCAGGAAAAAGAGTGCCTGTGGATACTTCGTACCACAGAACACAAGCATACAACTTTTCCTGGAAGATTGTATGTGTGCTTCTCGTGGAGTCTGATGGTCTGCTTATCCTCAGCACCCACTCTTGTCACTTATACTAATGAGGCCTCCAGGAAAACACCTCTTTGTGTCTCCTAACCTATGTCCTTGAAACTAAAAGTGACTCTTTGGAAACATCATCTAGGTTTATGGGTTGTTCTGCAGCTAATGCCAGAGACCAGAGATAAACATTGCTTTACAGCTCAAAGAGGATTTAAATGGGATTAGTACTCGGAAAGGAAAAGACAAATTAACTTGTCCCAAATCCTTCCTTTCAGTTATGAATACAATAAATTCTTGCCTAAAGGAACATTTCCCTAGTACTCACAGAATAGTAGACAACACTAGAATGAGGAAATTTGATGTTTACTAAAGCATTTAATAGAATGAAATTAAATTTTCAAAATTTCATTTTAAGATGTCAGTTTTCATTAAAGAGTATTATTTTGGCCTTTAATTTTAATAGAGGAACTTTAAATACTTTTAAAGAAAAGTAACTGCAATGATCTTATGTAAGTAAGTTTTTTAGTTTTTATTTACAAATTGTATTTTTTTTCATTATTTAATGTCACATTTCATCCTATTTGGATTTCTTAACACAAAATTTCACCTTCTCTGATACTGACACTGATGGTCTGCCTTCATTTTTTCCACTCTCTGGTATATATTTTTTACTTTATTATCAACCTTTCATTATCATTTTAAGTGTGTTCCATATAAATAATATATACCCCTCTTTTAACACTTTTTATAAGTTCCTACATTTCAATGCAGGAATTCAGGTGTTCATATTTAGTATAATGACTGACATTCTTCATTGTACTCCTTTTAACTTGCTTTGTTACTTATTTCAAGTGCTGTTCCCTATTTTTTTTCCTTTTTCTTTCATTTGCTGGTGTTAACAATCTAATGTTCTTTTCATTCTTCTCTTTGCAAAATATGAATCTATTGTGCTTTTCTTCCTTTAATGGGCTATGTTCTGCTACTAGGTACACTCCTCTGATTGAATGTCTTAACACTACTAATATTAAATTTTTTAAGATTATTATATCCCCCACTTATGCAAACTGCTCATCCCATTGTTGTTCTCACCTCACTTCCCTACTTCTATTCCCCTGATGTGCCCTAATAAAGTCAAATCTTTAGAAAACCTTCCTTCCCTAACTCATTTCTTTCCCTGAGATTGTTTAGCTCATTTATGTCTGAGCTATTACTAAATTTGATTAGCATACATATTTTCTGGAGTTCTTTGCTCACACTAACTACGTTGTGCATTCCTAGGCAATATCTCTTTACCTGTATCACATACATCACTTTTCATCACTATTTTATCTGCTCTGTATCTTTCCATAATTCATACTACCTGCTGTTCTGTCCTCATAAAAACAACACACTTTTGTTTTAAATACTTTCTTCAGATAGGGACATAGGATATACTCCGAATTATTTATATCCTCAATTATTTTTGTTTCATGTAACAGAGGAAGGATATCTTGACTGGGCACATTTATATTACATTGCAGTACTTTTCTGTTTGAAATCTAGACACTATTATACACCCAGTGCTACAAAGGAAAAGCACAGTAAGTCTCATTTTTCTTTCTTTTTTTTAAGGAAACTTGACTGTGTTTTGAAGTTTTCGCTTAGATATTAAACATCAGAAAGTTTTTGGTCTATTGTAGCCTTTCTCATCATCCATTTCAATCTGCCCAATCTGCTATTTTTTTTCAGTTCTGGGATATATTAGTCTATTATTTAACTTTTGTCCTTCCCACATCTGGTATGTTCTGTCTCACAGAAATATAGTTACTTGCATTAATACCTTTTGGCCATATTCCCCAACTCTTACAAACACCGCCTCACCTGCTATCCATCTTCATGTTTTGCCTTTCCATTTGCCCAATCATTCAGTGATTTTTCTTCCCCTTCAAGTCTTCTCCTAAATTATTAAGGCCCAAAGTATATGTTAAGTTCTAAGTAGCTATTCTTTGCATAGTACTTTTTATCATGCTTTATCAGGCTGTCACCTCTCTCTGCTCTCAGTCCTGGACAGATGTTCTCTTTGGTTTGTTCTGTTCTGTCCTTCTTTGTCATTGCTAGGGCACCTTAAATGGACTTCTGATGTACTGTTTTCTCTCCCTGGGATCTGCAGGACTGTAGATGACTATGGTCCTAAAGACAGTGGAAAGTGTGCAGTCTCCACCCTCACAGCCAGGAACCGTGTAAAATACCTCTGCAGAGGGATCCTCTTGGTTTTGGTCTTCCTGAACTCTTGGGGGGAAAGGAAGGACTTGCCCAGACTCTCTGTGGCTCACAGAAAGATAATAACTGAAATGTTTGTGCCATATCAATCATCCCACACCCTGGGCCCACAGGTTTCTATGGGTCAAGCTCTCCCTAGAATGTATCCATTTCTGGTCCTTACCCAGAGCTCTCGACTGCTGGTTCACAGGAATATGTCTGGCTCAAAACTGAGAAAACATCTCCCATTGTGTCTGATTCTCATATGGTTCCACAGGGTTCGAGACAAAAGGTAAATGAGAGTGGGATAGAGCGGAAAGTGGGGGAAGTGCTTGGTCATAAGGTTCCTCTGCCTTCTGTGGCTTCTGATCACCATCAGGCTAGAAACCCCAAAAGTATAAAACTAAGAGGAGGGATAAGAAGATTGAGTGTGGGATTTAGGCAAAAGGTGGTTAAATTTTTATTTTTTAAGGGAGGGAGTACTGAATATTATTTCATTCTTTAAGATGATTAAAAACAGATGTGAAGAACAAAGCTAACAAAAAGTTTACATGATAATCTTATTTATGATACAGATGTAAAACCACACAAAAAGAATTAAATCTGTTTGTTAATAAAAGTAATAGAAACCCTTTATTATGTATGTACAATGAGTAAGGCAATGGGCTCAATGATGAGTATGAATCAAACCCCAACTATCTAGCACTAAAATGATGTTTCAGTAAGATACCCATTTGTGAAATAAATACACCAAATGTAATGACTCTTCTGTACACCAATAATAGGATTTATAATATAATGGAAGTCCATTTACAGTAGAACGCAAATAAAAGTAGAAATGAATAATAGAAATGTGTACAATTTGGATGGAAAAACATGCAAATTTGCTAACACAAAATAAGAAAATGAAACGGAAAAACATTTCATGATCCTAGGAGCAGTTTCGGTATTCTAGAAACTTCAGTTCTCATCACATTATCTATATAGTCAGTGCAACCCCTGACCAAATCCCAACTGAACTTTTAATGGAATTTTACACACTATTTCTGAAGTTTACTTTGCAAAGGAAAGAGAAAATATAGCAAGAGCATTGGAGAAAGAGAACTTTTACTGCCCCTACGCACCTTGACCCGCACTCTCCACAAGGGCTTCCTCCTCAATCCTGCCTCCCCTTCGACTTATCACCACCATGACCTGCACGAGGCGGGGGACTGAAGTGGCCTTTCAGAGACAATAACACACACAGTGACTGAAAGCAGAGATCCAGGACCAGGCAATCTGCCGGAGGTGAATCTGAGCTGTACCACCTATCGGCTGTGTGACCTTAAGGCCATCATTTAACCTCTCTGTGCACCAGTTTCTTCTTCGGTAAAATGGAAATGAGAATTATAAGAATAGTACCCTCTGTAGTTTTGTTGTGAAGCATAAATGGAAATGTAAAGTTCCTCATGTAATATATGCCATAGAGGGCTATCTAATTATCAATTATAATTAATACCAAAGGAAAGAAAGGCCACATGTTCTGGCCTTCAGTTTTATTAGTAAATTGTCCCAGGAATTTTTAAAGTTTGGGATGAAAAATAAATTAGTTGGAAAATTCCAGCTTTAGCACTTTTAAATGTAGTTAGAAGCATTGGGGATGTTGAAAGCATCTTATAGTGGGGAGAGGAAACAGGTAGAAGAAGCCCTTGAATTGCTCATTTAGTTATAAAACAATTAGAAAACCCTAAATGACAATTTATGGAAGACCACTATAAATCTTTATGTATTTATAAAATGTATAAATTGTATACACTGTAACATATGTATAAAGGAATATATAAATTGTAAGGTATAATTGTACTTATAAATTATAAATTATAAAATTGTACATTATAATTACATGGAATTATAATTCCATGTAATGCAGCCTGATGAAGCTGGATCATCTTGCCCTCTTCTAATTCAAGCCCAGTATCACAAGGGAGTCAAAAAGAATTACATTTTCTTCTCCAAAAGGCTAATAGTTTTTAGATGAAAATGTTCTTGAGGGGTGACACAGAAGAACATCACTACACAACGAACAGCAAAATTTCCTAACAACCATTGTTACCCATCTCTTTCCCGTAAGCCCCCTACCTCAGAGTTTTATAGCCTTCCCTTCCTCATAGGCAGTCGGCTCCCTTTCTTCTCAGTCTCTATTTCTCAGCTGCACAGGTAGGTCAATTCTCCTTTTCTCCCTCTCTTTTGTTTTCCCCTCCAGTTACTTCCTAAAGTACAGGCTCAGTTTTGCCTCTTTGAATTTGGATTGGGTCTATATTTCCATTCATTTTGTGACAAGGGGAAAGGCTGTGACTGCTCATATTTCAATCATTGATTGTGTCCCTGTCTTATGTAAGAAGGCATGTCCATTGTGTTCAGAAGTCCTGTCTGTCCTCTTTATGCTGACTTCGGGGTAGACCTGAGTCCTCAGCAAGTTCAGGAGGAAGGCCAGAGCCCACAGCTGCCGTGGCATTAGCCTGGCATCCAAGGTTGCAATAGTCCAGCACAGTCTCTGTTCCCATCTGAACGACTTTGTTGGGCCTGCTTTTGGCACGCTGAACTTCAGCCCCTGCAGCTTCTACAGAGAGAGAGCACACCCAGGGCCTTTATTAAGCTTTGATTATATCTCCCTGGGGTTGGAAGCCAGTGTTCCCTGCGGTGTCTGGGAAGCTACCCCTTCCTAGGTAATCTGGTTTAAGTAGATGTCTGGCTCCCTTCTCACTCCTAATGCCTAACTAGCCTCACGAGCTGCAGACTGTAACCTCAGAGCTGAGATTTAAATTGGGGTAACCCATTTTTAGAGTCCTCACTAAAAGATGCTCTACTTGTAATAAAATGTATTATACTCTAAAACATTACATAAAATTGTTACTGAAAGTTAAACTTGATGGGGCGGGCTGATCTCAGAGCCCTATCTAGGGTGGCTTGATTACTAAATATCAAAGGACCTCCTTAACACGAGATTTTGGCTTATTATAAAGACAACCACAGATCATGTTGCATAAAAATAATAGGGTAAAATTCTAATGAAACATTACATATTTGTTTTGACTATGTGAACTTTTACTCTGATTTTGCCTGAGAAAATAAACCAGATAATGAGAACAAAACACATGAAGTATTTCATGTTATTTATTCACACCTGTGCCTACATTTATTAAAAGACTAAAAGCAAGTTGATAAAAGCAGCTGGGGTGCCAGAAAATAGGAAATTACCTCATGTTTAAACTCCTTAAGCCATTTACAAGGTTCCAGGTCTTTTTCTTTGGGTCATTAACACCTTCGCTACAGGGGACAGAAGGACAGTAGGTGGAAGTGAAATTCAAATGACTTATTTTTGAAACCTATTTAAGGTCATTGTAAAAAAAAAAACAGTATAAGTGCAGAAATTATTGGCTCAAATGAGGTTTGGAAATTTTCTGAAGGTTTCTTTTTATCACTCAATCACCCTTACTCATTTGCAAGTATAAATGGGAATGGGCCACAAAAGTCAATTTGAAAACTAGTTGTCAGCAGCAGAAAACCTTACAAGTTGAATAATGAATGTAAAGACAGCTTTACCAGGAGAGAAAGCGTGTGTATGTGTGTGTGTGTGTGGGGGGGGTGTCTTTCAGATAACAAGCAGGATGAGAAGTCTAATTTCCCCAGTTAAATTAAAAGTAGGGAAAATGGAAAAGCAATGTTTCATTTCCCCTTGTAATTCCATGGGCATACGTTAGCTAACCCATCCCAGAGCCGTGGTATTAAAGTTTGAGGAAGACACCAACCCTTGAGGATGCAATGAGAGTTACTGACCTATCACACTGAAAAAAGTGCAGATAGTTACATTTTTGCCTAGTCATTCAGAGAGCCAGAGGACTTCCTGAAGCCTCACATGAACCTCCATCAACACCCATCTGCCCAGCTAAGAGTTTCTTCTCCAGACTACGATCTCCACAGAGCAGGCAGTGCCGCATTGTTCCCTTGGTCACCCAGTGGCAGATTGCACACTGCTGGCAGATAGTAGCCTGAGGTGTACATGCCCCGCCCCAGGTCAGGGTAAAGCAGCTGTCTACCAATAACGAGGTGATGCTGAGTAGGCATGCTTCACCACCTTTGCCCCCGTGCTGTATAAAGGCTGACCTCGTATGCAGAAGAAGGCGACTATTTCTTCAGCTGTTTCTCTTATTTTGTCTCTGTTTCAACAGTGAGTTACATAATAGTAAAGCTAATTATTATAATATAAAAACATATCATCTGGAAAAAACTGTGAAATGATAAGTAATCTTTATTGATTTCTAGTGTATAGTAAGCACTCTTCTAAGCATATTTTTTTTCTTTTTGGGGGGTTGTTTTGCATTATCTGTGTCCTTTATAAATGCCTATTATTTAGGTTATATTTTTTTTCACCTAATAATTTCTGGCTTTAATCAGGATATTTAAACCACTTAATATGATATGATTACTGATCCATTTGGACTTTTGAAAAATCTTATTTCCTATTTCTTGGTTACTATCCATTTCCCCTACTTCTTTACTTGCCCTCCCTCCCTTTATGTTTCTGTTGGATTGATTCATCTTTATGGAATCCTTTCTTTTCCTTTCCTATTTTGGAAAACATACTGCATTTCCATTATTTTAGAGATTATCATTAATTTCATAACTCATAATCTTGATTCCCAATGGGTATTTCTGCACTCCTGGCATTAGCGTGCTCTAACTACTTGTACATTGGACACCTGCCCGACCCATCTTACTACTTTTCCCCAACTGTTCTGAAATGGAAAAAGAGAAAGTTATTAATGTTTTATCATTTTCTAGATTCATTACCATTTCCTTTTGTAATTTTTCCTTTTCTTTTTTTCTGTTTATTGAACTTATTGGGGTGATACTGGTTGACAAAATTATACAGGTTTCAGGTGTACAACTCCACAATACATCATCTGCACAGTGTAGTAGCGTGTTCACCACCCCAAGTCAAATCTCCTTCCATCACCATTTACCCCCTTTACCCTCCTCCACATTCCCCTTTCACCTCCCCACCAAAACCACCACTCTTGTCTGCATGCATGAGTGTTTTTCTCTCTTTGCTTCCTCACTGCTACTTCTGATACCCCAGACCTACCTCTGGTCCACTGTTCTTGTTGCTCTGCATCCCTGATGAGGATCTATGGATGGTAAATGAACTAGAGGTTGTTTACTAGAAAAATATTTTTCATATTTTCCCCTTACACTTGAATATTGAGTTTGGAACAACATGCTTCTATTGAGGCCATTTTTGCTTGCCAATTTAAATATATTACTCCATCATCTGTAGCCTTTGGAGGAGACCACTGTCAGTGTTTTAGAGCTAACCAGTTAGTACAGTCCAAAAATTTTAAAACTGCTCTCTTTAGGTCTGAGTTTATTCAGTCTCACTGGGAAGTTTCTTTTAAAAAGTATGTTTTTATTTTCCTGAACATTACCTAATGTACCATTTTGATGAGACTATCACTATCCTTTTTTCCATCTGTGGAAAAATTTCACTAAAATCTCTACAACCATTTTTTCTCTACCATCCCCTCTATATTATTTCCTAGATATTTACTTTAATAGCTACACATAACTATAATGTTAATGACAGCTTACTGTTATTATTTCATGAAATTAAATTGTCTAAAACATACTTGTAAAGCAACAATTTTGTCATTAATAGTGTTATCACAAACAATCAGACAACATTATTTCCAAACCAGAACAGAAGATGTCCTACACACTGCAGAAGTTATGTATAGTGAATAAACTTCATGCAGGGTAATTTTAACCAAAATACTATGTTGACCATATATTTTCTAGGAAGTACCTGAGAAGCATTGTTGATCCACCTAAGTTTTTCAAAATTCTGAAAAGAAGGGAACATCATTAGCATAATGATGTAGTGGTTCAATGTGTATTATCACATCCAAAACTCCTATCAATTTGGTTCAGATGACTTCTATAGCAAATTTATGAAAAGCCTTTTATGTAGTTTCCTGGTACATGAAATTGATTTTAAATTTTTTATCTCATTCTAAATACCACTCATTAGATTTTTATTTGACTTATTGGTTTGAAATTTTTTAACTTGTAGATAAATCCATAGTACCATGAATACTCAGGAAACCTTCACTCGTTTGAGCCAGTTGTTAACATTTTACTTGTCATCAGGCTAAAAGTCCCATCCACTACTTGTAAAATACACCTTGCTCTAAAACTTTAATGTTCTATGTATTCAGTATTGACAAAGAAGATCCATCAACACATAGTTATATCAAAATGTAGAGTATTTTTACCCCACTCCCCAACATCTGCCTTCATGACTATAGTCCACCTGAGGGCAAGGCATGTTCCATTTCAGAGCTACAGCAACAACAGCAGTTGGATTGTGAGGCTGGTATTTCAGTTCCAAGAGACTGAAAGATTTCCATCTAGTATGGCATTATAAACTAAAGTGAACTTTTTCTGCACACAAAGAATATTGTCTGAAGATTTAATAGAGAAATGATGTGTGAAAATCATTTCTATAGATATAAATATGTTGAAGACTATTTAGTCTTGGTCAAAGGAAGAGGCATGGCTGCTGTGGATTATGAATTGGAAACAGTCAGGGCTAATAGGTTTATATTGAAAGACAACAGGACAAGATTTAAAAACTGAAGAGTAATAAAGAAGAACAAATTATAAGAGAACCAAAAAATGGAATGGCAGAATCAAACAGTAAGATCAAATCAAGATTTAAAAAAAATTAATTATATTTCATTGTGTATGCTATTACAGTTGTCCCAATTTTCCCCCCTTTGACTCCCTCCACCTGGCACCCCCTACTCCCTCAGGCAATCCTCACACTGTTGTCCATATCCATGGGTCACACATATATATCTTTTGGCTACTATGTTTCCTACACTGTCCTTTATACCACCATGACTATTCTGTAACAACCAACTTGTACTTCTTAATCCCTTCACCTTTTCTGCCCACCCCTCCAACCCCTCCTCCATCTGGCAATCATCAAAATGTTCTCTGTATCTGTGAGTTGTTTTCTGTTCTGCTTGTTTATTTTGTTTTTTAGATTCAATTATTGATACATATTTATTGCCATTTTATTTTTCATGTTTTTTATTCTCTTAAAGAAGGCCCTTTAACATTTACATAATACTGATATTTTAAACATATAAACAAAGATACTGTCTTTGTACCTTGTAATGTAGTATGGAACTTTAGTAAAATATCTAGAGTAGAGCTGTCCTCCTAGAGTAATTGAAATAGGTTTTGATGTTATGCAACTTTCAATACTAATTGTGTTTTTATTTGCTGGAACACTAAAACCAATCAACTGTATCAGAAATAGTTTTATGGAACTGACTTCTTCAGCAGTAACTCTAAATTACTGTATGCCTTCTGAGTTTTTACATTTTTGTCTTAATATACATACACACACACCATGTGACTTTTGCTGAAAAAAAATCCAAATCATTATTTTCAGAAGTTAAACTGCTCACCTACAGAGCAAATTATGTATTTCTATCTTGTCATATATGATCATCATTTTCTACAACTATAATCAAATATTTCACTACATATCAAATGCTCATATGTATAAATGTCAAGATTAAATACCTATCTAGACTGAATTGTTTCTGTATAATTTCTATTATAGAAAAAATATATATTATTATAGCATTTCCAAAAGCAGAGCCATGTTTGACCCCAAATTTTACTACAGTGCTCTTAAAACCCTACGTTTTAATGTGTAGGGCCAGAGTGCTGCAGGGAACACCACCTGAGCTTCAAAAGGCTTATTATGGACTTAATGGCATGAGGGGTACCCTGGGACCCAAGTGCAAAGAGCACTTTACTTTTCCCAATGGAAAAAATCCTTCAGTGTTAGTAGGGAGGACATTTTTTATGAGCCTTTAATGAACACCTCTAGCAGCTTTCCTTACTGACAACTATTCAACTAATGCGTTGTAAAAGCCCATTCATTTACATGCCGTTAAAGAGTGGGAAGTCATTAAGAATTATTTATTTAGTAAACTTCTGTAAATCATTCTATTGATATTTTATGAATAACTTCAACATTTGCGCAAAAAGCTTAACTAGTTCATGACATTTTTTCTCATGTGCTCTGCTCATTATACAAGTGGATAGTTACGGATTTTATCAAAACAAATAAAGACACCCACTTGGAATTACAACCTACCCAATGACCAACTAGCTCAATGGTCACAGAAAAATAGTCAGACTTGACATAGACTTTATAAATGCTTGTTGATTTTAAGACAACACTGATGCTAATAGAATCAAGCAGCAAAACTTCAATTTAAAAAAAATTAAAATAAAACCAAAAATAAAAAATAAATGAGATAATGCATAAAAAGTCCATAGCATAGAGCTTAAAACATAATAAACATATATTATACATTAAAAATTAAGCAGCCATGGCTAGTGTAACCCAGTGGATTGAGTGCCAGCCTGCAAACCAAAGGGTCATTGGTTTGATTCCCAGTCAGGGTAAATCCCTGGGTTGCTGGCCAGGTCCCCAATAGGCCACACAATGATGTTTCTCTCCTTCTTTCTCGTTCCTTTCCCCTCTCTCTAAAAATAAATAAATAAAATCCTTTTTAAAAAAATTATGAGACTTAAAAAAAATTAAGCAGCCTAAATAATGAATACTTTTATTTTCTCTACTTCCCCTCCCTTTTCCATTTATATTTTTATGGATTCATATGATTAAAAAAGAGCAAGTAAGGAATGGCATCGCATTAGCTTTATAGCCCCAAGGTGACAGAAAGACTTAAAAATGACTAGAGCTATCACTGTTTTCCCATCTGGCCATGAGTTGATGGGAAGATACTCTAACCTCATGGACAGTAGAGAGTGGACCCTCTGACTTTCCATCACCTAACTCTCTGCACACCGTGCTGACGGGAAAGGAAAAACGGTGCCTAGTTCCCACCTGGAGTTGAAGTTATTTACTACAGGCTAAGGATCCAGTCTCATTCACACATTTGTCTCAGAGCTTCTAATAAAATGTTGAAAGAATAGAAACTACTGGCTTACTGTAATTTGGTTGAGATATTTTTAATAAATTGAGAAATATGAAGAGATGGGAGTCAGGTGACAATAAAAAAGAGATTATCACCAGGTCTCTTTTAAGTAATTGCTTAAGTAATTATTATTTAGGTCATCCTTAATTTTATGTACAGCATAAAATTTGGTTCAAGCAAATAATAGTATTTGCGGAGGGAAACTTTATTTCATATATGATTTCTATATAAATTTCTAAATCAGTAATTTAGGGGCATCAACATATAAGGGAAAATATCTTAGTTTTGATAACAGAATTTCACACCAGTTTGGTCATTCAAGATCAGTATAGATATAAGTTATACTTTTACTATATGGCAAGAAGTGTGATTTTTACATAGAATAAACACAGAAATTACAGAAGTGTCAACGCAGAGTGGATGGAATTCAATGCTGACCAAGGAAAAAAGTTTGAGAGAATTGAATGTAGCCACTTGGCCCTTCTACTTTGAAAGGTACTTTCAGAGCACACGATGTAGCAAGACCTTTAGTCCGGAAATTCATTCTGAGCAATACAAAAGGACTGTAAAGGTAACAAAGGTAGTGCAGCAAAACAATGTTTCCTGGGATTTTTTTTTTTAAGAAAACATTGTTGATGTTTAAACACTACAGTGCATACAGACACAGATAGATTCAGGCATGTTATATATGTACATATGTTTTAAACTGTGCTCCTGTATGCAGCTTTGCTTTGAAACTTCCCCTCCCTGTTTTGTTTTACGGTCATTTATAAGGTCCAGTAGATTTTGCTGAAGCACCATAACTAAATACTATAAAAGCTTGATACAACAGAACAATTAAAGAAATTAAAATTGCCAAAGTGCATAGCTAGGATATTTGGAAACCACTCTTGGTTTTATTGGTATAGCTCACTACTGTCCATATCGTTCTCTCATGGATTCTGCGAGTTACCTAATATTCTTCCAGTAAATTCCCATCTTGCTTGGGTCAGCTAAAGTCAGTTCCTATGCTTGCATCTAAAAATATTAAGTAATACACCTAGGACACTTCACTGTTTTTCTTTTCATTGGAAAACAATGTCACACCCAGTGCCCCTAGTACAGTGGGTCCTACACACACTTGAATGTAGACCCAGGTCACCTGGGGGACTTGTTAAAACACAGAGGGCTGGGTCCCACCCCTACAGACTCTCTCTCAGTAAGTCAGGGGGAGGTCTAAGAGTCTTCATTTTAATAAACTGTAGGGTGACACTGCTGCTGCTGGTCCTGGGGTCACACTGGGAGAATCACGGACCTCGTCACCACTATTCCTATTGCTTCCTTCAATGGTTTTCTCAATTCCTGTTGCTTTCCTTAATGGTTTTCTCAATAAATATCATTTTGCTTCCTGTTTTTCTGTTGAACTTACATGTTTTGAAATTCTTATATGGCATCAGACAGTTGAAATCATAAGGGCTTCGTCGTGAAGCAGAGTTATTTCATAATCTAGTTCAGATGTGTGATTGCTGACTCAACCCACTGATTCTCTTGGTTCCAGCAACAACAGTTCGCTACTACCCTTCCGAGCTGTGCTTCCCCGTGTGCATCCACTCACCTAGGATCTCGGAGAAAAGCAGATCATGGGACTCAGCAGATCTGGAGCAGGACCTGAGAGGCTGCCTCTTCACCAGCTCACAGGAGATACTCATATTGTTGGTCTCTGGACCACACTTTTAAGTAGCAAAACTTCAGGCATTTGTAACATTTTACCACGTCAATTTTTTTTAAAGCTGAACTAAGAAAATTCTTCTTACTTCTCTCTTCTTGTTCACTTTCCACCCAGTATTTAATATCCAACTCAATCTTCCTTCCTCATGACCTCTTCCAGAAAGGGAGAGAGTTCTCTTTTCAGTGACCCTGTTGCATGTACTGAATAGTATTCCTGCGAGATGAATCACAAACTTCTATTTTTTCTATTGAGTTTTGCTGATTGTTTATATGCAGGTGTGGCAGGGGGTGGGGCATGTTGTTAAGTGAGAGGACAGGGAAGCCTCGCAGCTCCAGTAGAAAGGAAATGGTCATTGGAGTCAGAGCTGGATTAAAAATGAATCTCCACTCACTGTGAACTACAGTACTTACTAATACCTCTGGGTTCAGTCTCATTTTTAAAGCGAAAATTACAGTATCTACTTGTCATCTTTTTTTCTGGTTAAGATTAAATGAAATGAATGAAGAGAACACCCAACAAAGTCCTGGTACAAAGCAGGTGATGAACAAATGCTGTTTATATTTCCCTTGTATGGTCTATGCATCAGCTCTCTGCTAACAATTGATCTAAAACATTAGCGTGCATGAGACGGACCTGGGGAGAGCTCAAAAAAGGCAGCTGCTCAGCCCTGTACCAGTGAGATGTTTGGGGCCCATAACCCCTGCTTTTATACAATTCCTGTGTGATTCAGTCACGATGGTGTGGGCACCTTATTGCAAGAAGCATTAGCTCTGACTTTCTACAAGGAGTGATTGTTTATGGTCACCATGGATCCTGCTATAATGTTTCCCACATATTGGTATGCAAAAGATACAAGTTATGTGATACAGTATTAGCTATACTAATAACAACAATAATAACAGTAATAAATGCAAACTATATTTATAATGATTAATGTTTTATTGCTTTTATTATGAATTGCTTTATTGTTTTTATTATGAATTGCATTTATGGTAGCTCTCTATTAACCTAATTATTTTTTTCCATTACTAGATCATAATAGAAACAGAATAGAAAGTTCCCAATTCCTCAGTTTGCCTTACAATAATAACTTTCTTGGTTTGGACTTCAAAAGTAAATGCAGCTCCTTGTCCAATGACTAAAACCCATGTAATTACTCACCTCATTACACATGAAAGAAAAGTCTTATTTTCACAACACGAAGGCTTTAACTTTTTTTGTTAGTTGAACATTTTAAATTGCTTTTTGTGACAAGTGACCCCAATATCCCAAGCACCATGTTGGGCAATGAAGACACACAAGACAGGCATGTCCCTGCTGC